>CM017441.1:47444459-47875468 GCA_007726485.1 Eragrostis curvula | reverse complement strand
GGCGAGAAGACATCAGCAAAGGAACGGAACCATGGAGGAGACGAGTATCGCGTCATGTCTTCTCCGCATCCTTTGAAGGGGCGGCAAAACGAACGACGTTGACGCCGTCAATGCGTTCGATGATTTTTCCACCCAACTCCGAGGGAAGGTCCAACAATCCACCGGCGCGCAACCCGGCAGTTGTAGGCTCCATTGAAGATTGCGGCAATGGGAATTTTGGGCGTGAGGCAGGGGTGTTGCGATTTGTTGGATGAATATGTGACTTCTGCAACTTCTGCGACGAGTGTGGCGGGAAGAGTGCAAACCGGTTTTGCATGGGGATTAATATATTGATGCGAATCGACGCGTTTTAGAATTGATCGACGCCTCTTAGAATGAATGGGCGCCTCTAAGAATTGATGCGGTTCGTGGTGACTTGTTTGTACCGTTCAAACCAGTTCGGTCCGTTCACACCAATTTGGTCCACTCGCAGTTGTCTTGAAGTACAATGTAGTATTACTGTTATATTGTGGTAGTATTCCGGAATAGAGATAGTATTCTGGCAACAGGATCTTAGTATTCAGGTGAAGCATAGTATTCCCAATATCGACAAGTAGTATTTACGCTTCCTGCCTTGTCCTACATAATATATCCCAAAGTTGTCCTTACTTGTCGGAGTTGGTACTATACCCGTGTTGTCTTTATTGTCTGAGACATCAACCCAGTTGTCTCCAAGCACCAGGTGGTTGGGACTCCATTCTGTTAGTACAGGGGGAAGATGTCTCTGTTGAGCAGAACGAGTGGAGGAGGGGAGGAGGTCGGCGACGGTGAGGAGGTGCTGGCTGTGATTCTCCATGAGCAGGAACCTCTGCCAAATGGAGATCTAGTGGATCGATTCATCAGGGAAGGCCATCAACCGCCTCCAGGCTCCAGATGTGGTCACCTCATCCCAGCTGGTGGCCTTCTGGAAGTATCGGGAGCTGTGCGTCGCTCATGGTCAAGATCCAGACCAGAGCGACGATGTGGAGTCGTTCGATGCTCGACTGGTCGAGGTACTTTTCAATCTCTGGCCCACCCCCGTATCCAGATTCGCAAACGATTTGTGTGATGTGGGGACTCAATCATCCTAATTTTTTTATGACTTTTGCCAGGGCGGACGCAAGAACGCTGAGGATGAAGAGGTCACCAGCAAGCACATTCCTGTGGATGAGGAGCCGCTTACCGATGACATGGTACATATACTACATTGAACTTTATTGCATACTATTCGAAGCTTTTCAATTTAGCAACTATTATTCTGATTTTCTGGAACATGTGACAATGCAGGAGCCCGATGAGGACGTATCTGAGGTTCCACCAACAACTGAGTACGAGGATTCTGGTGATTTCAGTGAATGGGACTCGGAAGAATGGGAGTATCCCGGAATGCAAGCTGATGCAGATTCCTTTGATGGAGAACAACCTGAGGGAGACGAAGATGTGGGTGTCCCTGCCGGTGTAGAAGAAGCACAACAAGAAACTCATCAAAGTTCTGGGCAAGATTCGGACGGAAGTAGTGTTGGAGCTGAAGGTTCTGAAGCATCGTGGCCAATGGTGTATGTGGCACCACCCGAGTCCCCAAAGCCAGTTGCACGGAAGCTTTCGTACAAATCAAGAGATGTGGGTTGATTGCTGAACACGACAGGTCTTTGTGCCCACGGGCCGACGCTTAGCTGCATGTTGTCTATGGCTTTGACATGGGTAGTATTGCTACTGTGTAGTTTATTCTTGTGAGGACAAGAGTATTTGCTTCGTATTAAGTATGTCGCCATCAGTCTAATAGTATTTCATATGCCCACGGGTCTTTGATTGGTGATCACGACAGGTCTTTGTGCCCACGGTCCGACGCTTAGCTGCATGTTGTCTATGGCTTTGACATGGGTAGTATTGCTACTGTGTAATTTATTCTTGTGAGGACAAGAGTATTTGCTTCCTATTAAGTATGTCGCCATCAGACCAATAGTATTTCATATGCTGGGGTGCCTATAGTAGTATATGGCTGCAAGGAGTTGCGTATTGACGTGGGACTATGAGTTTCTAAATTGTCCTGCAAGGTATGATATGTTTCAGTAGATGTGTAGTTTATTGTTGTGAGGACAAGAGTATTTGGATGGTTTTAAGTATGTCGCCATCAGACCAATAGTATTTCAGATGCTGGGGTGCCTGTTCGTCTGTCAAAGTGCCTCTTTGTATTTAATTATAATCGGGTGGTCGAATAGGCTTATCCTATAGTAGCATATAGCTGCAAGGAGTTGCGTATTGAGGTGGGACTATGCCGCAATCTGGCCTATAGAAGACCAGAGCACGAACATAAATCATTTCTAATTCCACCAGGAGTATATGGCTAGTTTTGAGAAACCGAGGACTGTAATGAACTGAATCGTCTATGAAAAAGTGAGCAATAGGGAAGGATAGAGTACTCGCATTAGATGGTGCAGCATACGAGAATTACATTCTTCAAATACCTAAGCAAATGGTTCAGAGATCCACAAAAATATCAGATAAGCAGCGTCATCTGAGATGATAAGCAGCGTCATCCAGCATGTTTGTATCGCAATAGTGATTCAACATCGCAATCATCCTAAGAGGGCTCTACTCATCATATGAGATGATAGACTCGCAGTTCTCCTCGATGTCCTCATCCACGTCGCTGAAGTCGAGGTTACGGCAGATGCGTGGCTCCTGAATCTTTGGCTTCTTGTTAGAACTACCGGGTGGGCGGCCTCTCTTCCTCTTAACTGTACAGGAAACAAAACGATGAGGAGAAACTTGTAGAGAGCTGGACACCAAATAGAACAACGTGCAAGGAATGTGGTAGAACATATACCAGGGTTTTTCGCACGCTCCACACGTTCAGCGTTCTCTGGGTCGTGTGGGCAGGATGGAGCATTGTGTCCCTCTTTCAACCCACACGAATGGCAGCGACGGGTGCACTTCTTGGGGCCTTGCGCTCCCAATTGAATTGTGACACCAACTGGGACTGAACCACCCTTGTGCCTTGATCGTGGCGGAGCTTGGGCGCTGATAACAACTGTGTGGTATTGCATCAATGTTAGCATAGTATAAGGTTGGTTATAACCAGGCATTCTATGTATCACGATGGTATACGAGCGGAAAACCAGAAGTATATGGGTGCGAACCTTGGCCATTGCTGCTTGACGAAGCAGTGTTGGGTGCAGGTGAAGCTCGTGCCATGTAAACCACTGGATGCAGTGGCACATGTGCTGGAGAGGAGCACGCGGATGTGATTAGTGTATTATATTCATACAGAAAGACCATGTGCAGTGGCACAATTTGTCTGGGGTACGGGCTGGATTTCAAATATACTACCCGTCTAACTACCGGATACTACACCGACCATGTGCAAGGTGCAGGGGGTCATTTGTGTGGGACTTAACAAATACTACCTGTATTACGACAGGATACTACCCTTACCAGGTGTGATTTCATAAATACAACCCTGACGTGTTTAAGGTACTATCAATTTTGAACGTGACCCACGGGATACTACTCAAGTACGGACTGGATACTACGCGTATCCAGGAGCAGTGTGGTCGGGTGGGCCGCGGCGGGGCCACACAGCGCTGGGAGGACGTGGTGGGCTGAGCGCGTCTGACAACGCACGTGCCCAGGGTGGCGCTGCGGGTGGGGCGCAGCGGGGAAGCGCTGCGTGACCAGGTTAGGTGGCACCAACCTTTTCCTCACTGCCACCGTGCTTATTTTTCCAATATGCCGTTTTGATGGTTTTTGAATTCTGTGACAGCAGCGTTGAGGAGAACTAGGACCCTGTGATGGCAGCGACAAGAAATTTGCAGAAAGCTCCTAATTGATGAATCACACCTCGTCACGGATGGAACTCACGATGAGACCACCACCAAAACTAGGTACGGGGCTCCGTACCTGCTATTTTCCCCATCGCCATCGTTCTCATTTTGCCTGTGCACTTTTTCTGATGGGTTTTTGATTTTGTGTGCAAGAGCGTGGACGGGGACGAGGAGCATCATGCTGGCGTTTCTGCGATGCACGACATGCCATGCGGGTGCCGACGTGATGACGTGACAGTGCAGCCTCGACTACTCGACAGCCCCGTGCTCATCCCACCTTCCTCCGATGCAAGCGCAGGCATGTGTGTCGCAGAACATAACTGCTGTTTTGGTGTTACCCGGCCTCCCAGTTTCACCGCCAAAGGCCATCAAGATCCAGTCTGCCCTTCGCCCTCAGTTGGATTCAGCTTCCTCGTCCACCACAATGCGCAAGCACAAGACGATGGTGAATTCAAAATCCGTCGGTCCTCCAGGGTCTGCCGCATAGCCTAATAATGCGATACTGTAAACCACCTGTTGTAAATCGTGCTTAACTATATATATAGAAAATTGTATTCGTTTTTACAGTTGAAACCCTTGTATTCAAATTGCAAGTCGTGAAGTATGATTAATATGGTTGCCAGTTGTCACTGACAAAAACCAGGCTCAAGCTTCCAATTTGCAGATAGCGTTCACACAGAATGTTTCAAGGTTTGTGAAGTCACAAAATGTTCTCGCCATGAACTTAACTAAATCATAAATACCAATCAGAGTTAATCGTAATAGTCTTTCCAGTCAAATGACCTTTTTTTTATTCTAGAAGGACTCATATCCTCGTGATGGGGTTGTCAACTAATGTTACATTTCCAGGGCTAAGAATGTAAAAATCTTTCATTGGAATTATAAGAAGTTCAGATGTTGCGAGGTTACTCCTTTTGGATTCAGTTTTATCACTCCGCATATTTTTAATTAGTTTCCAAATATTTATCCCTTGTTACAAATGCAACCTTGTTAATGCACGTGTTGATTGCTGATGTCTATGTCAAGGCACCACAAAATAGTTGTTAAAAATTGAGGTGTTGTCTGGCCAGGTTTCAAATATTCAACCATAAAAACATATTCAACCGACAATAAATTTGATTCCTTTTTACACTCAGGCACTTGTATCTCCACTTGTAACAGTAATTTGTTTTCAACTGTGATTAACTATTTACGATTAAAGGTTGTGACCATACAACAGATAAGTATTTTATGATTACATGATAACCATTTTATGATCTAAACGTGACCGAGATAAAATCAAAATGCAAGGCAACTCAGAAACAAAATTGGATGTGTTGGTGTATGATGGAATCAAGGCTTTCAAGGTTTAACCTACTGCCACTGGTAGTAGTGTTCCTTTTTTTTTTGCACGTACAATAGATTGTTCATTTTACTTGTATGGCAATGGAATGAATGTAATACTCGGATTTTATGATTTTCTATTGCTTTTGTGCTTGGGGTGCCATTATTTATAGGAAGAAGTCCATTTTACTACCCTCAAGTATCCATGTAGTTCACTTAACCCCCTAAACTATTTTTAGTCTGATTTACTACCCCGAACTATCTAGATTGGTTCAGTTCACCCCCTCGTGAATTTTTTCTTTTTCGTTTCTCTTTGTATGGGTTATATTTGAAGCTCAAATTTTGTAGGATGGTAGATGACATCATCCTCTATGCTAGAAAAATTATTCCAGATTTTCAGAAATATTTTCTTGCATTGTTCTATCTTAAATGTCGAATTTGTATTGCACACTTTTCACATAAAAAAAATTGAAAAAAAATCTTTAAATATTTTTCTAACGAGAGTAATGTTTTAACCTACAATCTCACAAAAGTTTACGCTTAAATATGAAGCTTAGCTAGAGATACAAAAAGGAAAAATTTCATGAGGGAGTGAATTGAACCAATCTAAATAGTTAGAGGGAGTAAAATAGACCAAAAATTAGTTTAGGGGGTTAAGTAAACTATATGGATACTTGAGGGTAGTAAAATGAACTTCTTCCTTATTTATAAATAGAATGTATTTGTTACTGAGATCGAACAATATAAATCATGAATTTTTTGTTGTGAGGTTTTTATACTCGCAAAAGATTATTTGAAAATGGGGTAGCTTAAGTGAACATGCATATTTTTTATATTCCTTTTTCAATTACATTCATGCATTTATTTGGAACAGAGCATTTTGTGGATGCAAAATTGTAGAAGTATAATAATGCAATCCGTGAAGTCACAAAGTGTACCATTTTTCTTTAATACACACGTCTCAAAATAGAGTGTGTCAGTGATTTCTATTCACAAGAAGTGTAAAATTATAGCAGATATTTCAAGATTGTTTGCAAAAAGAATTTGTGGGATAGGATTTTTACACTTGCAGACAGGTTTTACTACAATGAAGCCTGAGATTTTGTGGTCACAATAAATTTTATGAATGATCATGTTCGATTCATATGTTTGTACCAATATTTATGAGATTTTTTTGCAAAATAGAGTAAGCCAGTGATTTCTATTAACAAGTGTAAAATCTTATAATGCAATAGAAAATAGCTTGATTGTTCGGAGGAACCTTATAGCAAATATTTCAAGATTTTTGGCAAAACGAATTTGTGGAATAGGATTTTGACACTTGCATACAGGTTTTACTATCGTGAAAATTGAGCTTTTGTGCTCATCACAAATTTTATGATTGTGCACGTGCAATTCATAAGTTTGAACTGGAATTTATGATCAAGCTTTTTGAATGGCAAAAAATTAATTTCCTAATGACAGAATTAAAAAATGTAACGCACCTTTGACCTTTGCTCTTGTTTTCCCTGTCACAAAATCTACATTTTGCAATTATGTGGTCTATAATTTATGACTTAACACCAGTGAAGCATTCTGATCTCAAAAAATAACGCACCTTTGGTCACAAAAATATTAGCCATAATCAACCATTGGGGTCGTAAAAACTTTAGACTAATCGATTCTATGTCTCGATCACAAAAATGCATTGTCTTGTTTGTAATGTTCCGGCAAATGTGTTTTTTCCCTATCAATTTTGCGATTGTAGCCACCTGGCTCTCATCGATTCCAAGAAATAATCCTTTTCTGTAATCATCTTTCATTTATTTGGGACCGCCAGGCTGTTGTGATTTAATTACCATGTTATTGGCTGATTGACTGCTATATGACAAAGGAAAGGAATCTTTCTATTCTGCACACA
Organism: Eragrostis curvula; assembly: GCA_007726485.1. Taxonomy (NCBI): domain Eukaryota; kingdom Viridiplantae; phylum Streptophyta; class Magnoliopsida; order Poales; family Poaceae; genus Eragrostis; species Eragrostis curvula. The sequence continues at coordinate 47,868,403 of CM017441.1, read as the reverse complement.
CGCATGCATGCACGTTGAATCAAGGGGAGCTAATTAAATCGCTATTATTATTGTGGTGATGACCGCATGCTGCATGCTAGTGGTGCGGTGCGGGTCAGAAACAGACACCAGGTGGGCTGGGGTGTGAAATAATATATCACACCCTAGGTGTGAATTATATATATATATATATATATATATATATATATATATATATATATATATATATATATAGGAAACTCCTATGCAATACCCTGGGTACTGAATAAGCTATTCAGTACCCAGGCCAGCCAACCGAGCCAGCCGCACACAAGCAACTGGGTTCAACCCAACCACACAACCGCATGCATGCATGAAATTTATTTCCATTAATTACTCCTTGATTGTAGGATTATTTATTATGGAAAAGGATGCACGCGGCGTGAAAAAGTTTCTATTAAATACTACTCCTTAATTACTATGGCAAGGAATGCACGGTGGCCTGCACATCACCGTATTATATCTTTCCTCTCGCTTCCCTCATTCACGTGATCGAGTTTCCTTTTTCTTTTCAATAGGTCTGCAAACTGCGCGCTCCCTAATGACCGACGCCATTGCCGCATCGCCGCCATCCGGCCTCCTCCATTGCCTTCTGCCGGTGGCCATCTCGATCCAGAGTGCCAGGTATTGGCCAAGTCCATCCTCTTCTTCCGTATTTTATGATTTAATTTGATTTGCGGGTTTCATTGTTGTAGCATCTCTTCGTGTGTCCCTCGTCGGCGAGCTTGACCGAGCGTCTAATCCTGTGGAGGAGCGCCAGTGCTATTCGCAGCAACAGCTCTGTCGATGCCGTCTTGAAGACATGGTAGCTTGGCGCGGAGCTGATGCACTCCTGAGGATCTGAAACGTATGCATCTCTATCATGATCCTGTCATCAATCTATCGTGATCATGTACATGTTTTTCCAATCAGATTACTCCTCTCTGTGCATTTGATATTTGCCCGTTCGTAAATTTTATATTTTGCTGCATGCAGCTTGGTGACCTTGGTGCCAGATGGTCGTAACCATAGAGCCAGATGACCTTGGTTTCCAGTGGCACTGGAAGCCCCTCAGCATCTCGGCCACAGCAGCATCTTTGTTCATGGTGGAAGTGTTGCGACAACCGGCAGGATGACCCCTTGAATTGTTCCATGCAGCATATTCAATAACGAGTCAATGTATTATGTCTACTGTGTTCGGCACATATGTATTTTTTCCCAGTAAATAAAATTGTAATTTTTATTAGATTCCCTTGACAAGTTTTTATGTTCCAACGATGCCACTCTCAATAACGTATCTGTTCTTAGACTTTATTTTTCCAATATTGGTGATGATCCACGGTTTCCAAATTTTAACATATAAAAAACTAGTTTTAATGTCCTAATTTGGGTTCTTGAACAATTTTTCTAGGAAGGGCAAGTCTCGCTCTCATTCACATTTTAACCATAAAAATCTACTTAAGAAATCGTAAATCTGTCTGGTTTTACATTAATCAATCTTCGAATCAACTCCTGACCATAAAATGTTTTTGCTGGTAGCGGAAAGGACCATTTTACTATCAAGGTTTTTTACCATAAAAATAATAATACTTTATGGTTACAAGAAAACCTTTTTATGTTGAAGGACATTTCTATAAAGGATTGTGAGAATAAAATATTTTTTACAATTGCATAAAAAAATAATGCAAAAGTGTTTCCTATCAAGGATTGCACCCAAAAAATTACGGTTCCATGAGAAGGTATTTATGCGGATGTGGTATTCTATCACGAATCGTGGCCATAAAAATACTAATATTTTTATAGTTACATGGAAAGGTTTTTATGATGAAAATGTGACAGATAGGGGTGGGCACAAAAACCGATACCCAAACACTGAAACCGAAAAAACCGAGACCGAGACCGAAAAAACCAAAATTTGCACGGTTAGATATGTTAAACTATTAAAATTATTTTTATATCACAGGAGTTTGCACATGGTTTTTTTTATAATAATACTTTTACAAAATAGCTAAAATTGATTGGAGAAATTGCTCACCGACTCTTTCAATTTGAGTGTGTGATGAGTCATCATTTTATTTTTTCATCTTAGACATGCTTCTATTTTATTTTTTATTTTTTTAAAAATAGGACACATAATATGATTTCAACGAAACAAAGACACAACACTAATAAAAGTTATGCAATATACTTTTAGAAAATAAACAATACCTATTAATTTTCTTAAATTAGCCTATAGTGACGAACTTCTTAACTTTGATTCACACATCTCGTCTCTTGCACTTTTCAGCTCTTTGCAATAATGCATGTTTGCTACTGGAGACCTTGATTGAATATTTTGAGTCTTTTATAATTATTTTTATATTCAATTTGATAGTCTTGTCTTTTGTTTCCGTCCATGTGAAGCACATAAGTGAATAATAACGCTTGTTCCATGCTTTATAATATGGATCCATCCACCACGACATCTAACTTGTCTCCTCATATCATCATAAAGATACTTTGTTAATTGCATTGTCATATGATGTTTCTGTGTTCAAACATCAATCACAGCGGTCAAGTAGACATATGGGTGTATAGCATATAGTAACCATAGCTCAATAGCTCAGTCTTGATTAAGCCAACCCCATGTCACTTGCGGTTACGCATACCTAGGTTCCCTTGAAGACTAAACTATATATGCTTCTCGTAGATCTATGACTTTACACTAAAGAGATCTACTTACCGCTACCAACGATTATCGTGATACTATGTCAGCAGATGGATCGTTCTTACGTCCATCCCCGGAGATCATTATGGTTGCTTAAGGTATCATCCAAACTTTAAACATCATATATGTTTATATATTGGGATTATTTTTCAAAATTTATGAGTTTATGATCTTAAAGTTCTATAATATTGTCACCTTAAAAGTGATCTTTACACTTTGTCAAGTTTTTTTTCCTTTTTTTTTATAGATACGCATGCGAATGTTTATTACTCCTACCTTTTTACTTATTTAAGATAAATATTGTTAGTTCTGAACCATTAACGCATTACATATTTAGAAATAATGCATTAAAACTCATGTTTCGGTTAATTTATATCTTAGCGAAGGAAGACTTTGGATTCTAATGAAATGTTGATTGCATGTAAAGTTTTAGCTAATGATGTGATTTAAATTATTATATTGTTTATATTTTTCATGTGAATTTCTAAGGTGTATTTCCTAAAAATATAAAGATAAAACATATTCACTTTTATTTGAATTTTATTTTTTCACTTGTGTTTTTAATATAAAAATAGATGTATTTATTAATCTAAATTTGAAAAAGTGAGTAATCTAGAAATAGGAATTAGGTGTATTTTTTTGCTATTTTTATTATTCAAAATTGAGCTATTTTTGACTCATATTAGAATGGTGGGCAAATGAGAAAGAGGAATTAGGGGTATTTTTGGCTATTTTTTATTATTCTGGATTTATTTTTGGGACTCTTAATGGCTTGGTGGGTAATTTAGAAATAGGCGTGAGGGGTATTTTAGGATATTTTTATTATTCCAAATAGATGTGAAGGGTACTTTTATCTATTTATTGTTATTTCGAATTTTGAATTTTTTTGACTTGAAATGGCATCATGGGTAATTTAGAAATATGTGAGAGGGTATTTTTGGCTATTTTTTATTATTCCGAATTTAGCTTTTTTATAAATATTTGTAGGGGGTTTTGTGACTAATTTTTTCATAATGGCAATGGTTGGTAATTTTCTCTTCTTTTATTTCTCGGATTAACGTGGGAATTTATAGCATTTTAGAGCGAACGTGGTGGCTCCTTTTTATTTCAATTATATATATAATAGATAGATATGTACCAAAGACATCTCAATAGCAGTAAAGATCAGGATCATCAACATATAATTCTCATTGGCAGACATAATCTCCACACAAGTGTACGTGTGGAGATTATGCACAGCATATCAGTGTACGTGTCATACGTGAAACTGCATACTTTTCTTCACATTCTGGTGGTGTTTGCTGCATTGTTGAACGCGCCAATCTTTTCCACATCCATTTGTATATTGGCGGGCTCCAGCGGCAGAGTTCCTAAAACTAAACAAGGTCTCTAATTGATCGATTGCAGTAATAAGTACACTAGGGCTTAAAGGTTGACGGAATGATATTTTCCTATCTGGGTGAAACAATGGATATGCATCACTTTTGCTGCCGATGCAGAGACAACAGCAACAGGTTCGTCACGTCCAAATCAGGAAGAGATAATCTTGTCTCAGGTCAAGTCCTAGAACTGCGATATGAGTTTAGAAGAACTAAAGCAGTAAGTGGAGTTGCATCGTTCAACGTCAGTTATTTGTATGTTGATTTTGAGATGGATTTTGAACTGATGATCACGTAAACTCCAGTGGACCACTACTACGGAACTCGACGGTTCAACCATTCAAGTTTTAACGATCCTACTTTTGTGGTTTATTATTGGTAGAGTGAAGTCTAACCCTAGCTGACAGAGTGGGTCCACATAGCACCTAAACTTTATCATGAACCTTAGATTCCCTCGCAAATGGAGTCGGATTATTGTATGGTGCGCCACGCATGCGCTGTTGTTTTCTTCTCTCTGATAGGCGGAGCCATTGCATCGTACAAGCGCACAGTGATGGTGCTGTGTCCACTTGTTATAGATGCCGAGGGAGGAGACTTGCAAGTCAACATGCTCCGGTTCAAATATGCGGAGCCACTGCCTTTCCACCTCTAGTTCGCCTCTCTCCTTTCCCACGGTTGCAGATGGGCAGGCGATTAGATTTGGACCCATGGTCTGAGCTGAGCTCCGAGGGCACCGCAAACGTCATGGCAGTGCCAGGTTTGTTCGATCTTCCAGTTTTACCTGTCGTTCTGCAGGTTGTGTAAGGTGTTTCTGTGCTTTTGCTTGCTTTATTTTTGGATCACATCTTGCTGACTCTCTATGAGCGATACAGTTCCTAGCTAGCTAGATTCACTCGAGCCTTGCGGGAGTCTGAAACCTTCTGTTGCTACAGATACACTTCTAGATGTACTGGTCAAGGATAAGACGTCTTTATTACCATAGTGACATATGGTATTACCTGCAATGATTTGGTTGCTTTGTACTCAAAATAATGGGATGCCAATATGCCATGGGGATATCGGACTGGAATAGGCAGTGCAGCCGGTGTTTTCTTTTTCTTTTTTATGAGAGGAAGTGGAGCCTTTTTTTTTTCAGAGAGAGAGAGAAGTGGAGCAGGTGGTATAGAGGCATGAACTATGCCATAGGCCCATAGCACTTGTTAATGAATCAAAAAAAAAAAAAACACACACACCAACAAACAAACAAACAAACTATGCCATAGCACCAGACGCTGGCTGAGGTCGGGACTTTCAGGGCCGTGCCGGTTAGGCCAGGCTTGTTTTGGGCTATTTCAGCTGGGCGGGGCAAGCCAGGTACGAATAGGCCCAACGGTCGAACGGATACACACATACGTTTGGTCACCTCCTGAAATCTTGTGGCTCATGCATATATTTGACCATTTCACACGTCCAGGTTCGAACGGAGAATTAAAAAGGATAAAACATCAGACACACAACTAAGGTCATTAGAAAATTCGCACACGCATTCCAGTGGAATTGGGTTCCTGCTCCCTGAGTGATGTGCATGGTCCTACTCGTGTCAACTCATCACTGGTTCTTCCCAAAAATAATTAAATAAATAAATCCTCACTAGTTGGTAGTGGTAACCCAGCTGGGGAAGTCGGAAATTTCTCTTCTATCCTTTTTTTTTTTTTTAGGAAACGGGAGAGGCCTCAGCCTCTATACTGGTTATAATAATATATTACAGAATAAGAGGAAGTCCAAAGAAAGTAAAGAAATAAATAAAAACCAAAACAAGATTACCAGGCTGGTATCATTTGTCTCCTATCCTTAGCACTCGATGCTTTACTCTTCTTGTTATATCACTTCGAAGTTCAGCCGCTATACTTGAAAATTCATATTCTAGGCAACTTCCTTTTTCATTGACAGTGACATAATAGCTCTGCATCTGCTTGAAAGTACGTACACATGGGCTTGTTCACAAATCGATCCCTTGGAACCAATCACGCGGTGACGCGCACACACGCGGCGAACGGTTTCCTCATTGTCCAAATATATATTCTCCTCCCCCCTCCTATCCCCCAACGATCGAGTTCAGCACGAACCCAACCACCACCGCACCGCCCGCGGCCCGGCCACCTCTCCTCCCCTTCTCAGAGCGAGCTAGTTAAACCCTAAGACGCTAGCGCTGCTTTCCTTCCCCATTTCCGGCCGAAGACCATGGAGAACGCGGCTCTCGCCGTCGCCTTCTTCGCCCTGTGCACGTCGGTCGCCGCCGTCCAACTCTTCTTCTCCCTCGACAACTTGGGTACCACGACATCGGCCCAAGCAGCTCAGGACTTGTTGCCGTTGGCCGCCATGGGAGCCCTCCTCGCCGGCGTGGCGTCCATCTACCACCAGCTGCATCACACCGCCGGCGCACGCACTGAGCTTGCCGCCGGCATGGTATCGGCGGCTGTTGGCCTACTCCAATTCCTCGTCTTGGTCGGCGTGGACGACGGCGCGCACGCACGGGACCTCGGTATGGCTGCGGCCCATTTTCTTCCTGCTGCTGCGTCGGCTGTTTTCTTCCTCGGCGTGGCCCTCGTCTTTGCCCATGTCCGCGCCGGCGGCGGTGCCGTCGCCGGAGGCCTATCGACAGCGGCACTCGTCGGTCTCATCATCGCCCTCGCGCTCTAATCTGTGAGTAACATCTCAAATTCCCCTTCTTTCTCAATGTCGTTGCCGCAACCTTGCCTCCAGCCCTCCACTAGCTAGTCCAATTCGACCACCCGCGGCACACAGAGCCCTCACCACCCGCTCTTAACCTGCCCAACAACCAGATTTTGTCAAGCGTCCGATGCAGCAAACGGCGCGCGCCTCCCCGCCCTCGCCGCCCACTAGTCCACCGGGCAACGCCGCCACCAACTACCGACCAGCCGGCTAAGACGTAGAAGTCTAGAAGGTGAAATCCCCACCTCTAACACTTAAACCTTAGACGCGCTTCGTTGGCACAATTGCCTGGAACGCATGCGAGTGTGAGTCGCACAACTGACTGTTGACTGGTGCCTGCTGTGAATGTGCGCGAATTACGGGGACATGTCTTCTCGTCCATGAGGATCCTATTCGTCACCGCATTCCCTGACCGGTGCGAGGCCATCTCCGATGTGGTTGGGGGAATTGACAGGAGCTCTCGGTCATCCTGCAGCTGCTGGCAGACAAGCCGCGCTTCCCTTTGGTGTCGACGACGCAGCGCCATTGCGGTATCTTGAACCGGGAGTTCTTGGAGGGCAGGAGCCTAGGCCATTGAGCTTGTTCGTGGTCTTCAGTTCTCTTGGAAGTGTCATTGCTTGCTTACGTGGATTCCTGGACCGCGGCATGCTGCATGATCCGTTAGTCATCCACACGGTTGGCGATCAGCCAATTTATATCAAGCCCCTATGACACATACGGTCACGTTATGCAATTGTGTTTACAGTAGACTGGTTTTAAATAATTTGTTGCAACGCTCGATCTGTTAATTTCGTCACATTTTTCAACTGACTGTGTAGTATAGAACAACCTATTGAAATGTGCAAAGCTTTTGCGTGTTTTCTTGACAATTCTGTTACACATAAATGTGATGCAATGTGGGAAACCTTGTCGACTGGTGCAGATAATATATCAAGCCTGGAACAGTGCTGGTTGGCTACAATCAAGGTTCGTCACTGGGGTGTCCTAAAGTTTCCATCGACAGATCGAGCAGGTTTCAACTACATCACCGGGATAATTCGCTTTGTGTGTAATATATATTTGGCTGAATATGACAGTGCTAGTTACTTATGGTTCTTCAAGTCGAGTCCGGGATAGTACTATGAACTTTGTGTGTGGTTATAACGATCAAAACTTGTATATTGATCTACTTCTATTTGATATTACGAGATATGGGAATGTGTGGGGTGGATTTTATATGATAACATCTAATGTCTGGTACTTGTACATAATTAAATTATAGCTGATTTTACCAATCTGAGGTGACTGTATGGGTGTTTTAGAACGTAGAAGTGTGGGCGTGATGGCTTTTGCCTCCTGTGTGCTGGATGCCCAGAGCCTTTTCCTTTCCAGTTACAGGTTTAGAGCTAAGCTTCAAGCTGATATTGATAAGAGAGCCGTAAGGAAGGTGGAGCTGATACACCTATGGCTGGTCTGCATATTTAGGCTTCAATTTTTGTGCTTATGATGACTGTTGATTTGAAAGGTGCTGGTTCGGGGTTATGATTACACATGCTGATGATAGCTTATCTTATTGTTTACTTTTATTTTTCGTTATGGGTTAATCATATCACAGCCCTGAAATAAGACATGATGCTATGGGTTTTATTTCTGAATCTATACTGCGGTAAGACCATGTTTTTTGGCCGTTCAGTAATATTTTGGCACTTGTAAGAGAAGATATATAGCGGCATCCGGTGTCATGTATTCGTGCTATGTCCAAGTAATGCATGTAATTTTATTGCATTCTGACCCTGGCTCGTTCTTGTTGATTATGCTACTTTGTTTAAAAGGAAGGTAGTTTATGATGGAAGACTTTTACAGTCCAGAAACCTGTCTAGTATTCTATGAAAAATACTAGCTACTATGATGATCTGTCTATTATTTTGTTATGGTGAGGGTAAGATCAGAAAAAAAATAGAACATTAGCCAATTTTTTGGAACGGCAAGCTCTTATGATACTTGTAAGATATCGCATTGTGAGGTTACGCAAAGGCAGATGTCCTGATTTATCCACCATAAGATTATGAGTTGTGCCCCCAAGTACATTGATTTGCTCAAGTTGTGATTTTGTTGTGCTATCATGTGATCGCGAAAGTGTGTCGATCAGTGTGTACATAATTTTTTCCATGAATTGTATGCTTTGACAAAAAAAAAATGCTTCCTTGGGTTCCCTTTTCATAACCCTCAAAAAAAAAGAAACCAGAGAGATTAGTCAGCACTTGATGACTATATGATGCACATATACTGCACAACAGTGCCAGGTATTTTAATTAATTTCATGGATAGATGAGTTTTACCCTCTCAATGAAAAACATGCCCAATCATGGTCGCGAAAAATGGGTAGTTGAGTTTACTTACACTCAGGAAAAAACAATTCGAGACAAGGAGAGAATTACTCCACTGTGGAGGGGATCATGGATGCTACTCCACTTTTGATGGGTCATGAATCTCCACATTCGGAATTGTCCGTATGCACTGCATTTTGATACTTCTACGTTCTACCTACGCTACTACAGAAAAGGGCTTTAGAGACGGGTTTTTTGGGCCTTTAGAGACGGAAATAGCCCCGTCTCTAAAGGTCCAACTTTAGCGACGGGTATTTTCCCGTCTGTAGTACTAGTATTGACGGATTTCCAAAACCCGTCGCTAATAGATTCAGCGACGCAATCTGCAAAACCCGTCGCTAATATATTCAGCGACGCAATTCCCAAAACCCGTCGCTGATAGATTCAGCGACGCAATTCCCAAAAACCGTCGCTATAGCTACAGTGACGGCATAGGATAAACCCGTCGCTAAATATAAACAAAGAAACAAAAAAAAAATTACACCAGTAAATATCTCTTCATTCCATGCTCCGAATTTGTAACATTTAAATCATAGATGTCTCATATTCTAAATTCGACATAACGAACTCATCCATTCAGAATATAGCTTTACATCAAAAGAATATTAGACATCTATAAGTTCTAAGATTCTACAATTTACAAAGTAACTGCTCACTGGCAGACTGAAAATCAGACATCCAAACACAACCTTGAATCACCAGTTTGCCCATTGTGTTCCTCTTCTCAGCTTGCATTGGTATGCTGGAATTATATACAACATCAGTATAAAGACTATATATATGCACTATTTTTATGGTTCATAACAAGATGCAAGCTAATAGGATTCATTTGATTAAAATATTGCAGTTCACAACAAAAAAGATATTGTTCATGCTAACAGGTGGCACTTCTAGTTGATACTACAGAAGTAATACAAGTTCAGGATCATTGAAGTACTAAATACTACAAATTGTCATAAAGACATCATTTTTGGCAATGAAGCCATCCAGTTGTTGGAAACAACAAAGTGCTACTCAAACAAAGGGATTTAATTACCTAATCACGATCAAATGGCAAAGCACACAACCAGGCAGTTAAATGAGAAAGGGAAACATATAACCATTAGAGAAGCACTAGTCCACCATGACATGCAGCAAAAACAAATCAACTAGCTGCTAAGAGCTGTGCCTCGACCTGCTACAGAAGCAATTCATCCAAGAGGACTTTATTTTCTCTTTACCATTTCAAAAACAGATCAAATGGAGCCATGAAATCCAAAGCATGCATGGGAAACAGAACTGCACTTACATAAGAAGCTCCACGAGGCAAGGGAACACGCCAGAATCAATCACAACTTGGATCTTGTCATTAGCAACATTCCCCATATCCGATACAGCCTTGCAAACAAAAACAATAAAAAGACAAGACAAGGTAAGCATCACTCTACACCGAGTTTCATAGAGCTGCTCTAAACTTGTACTGTTGTACAACAGATGGAATATGAGTGAAAATAGCTCTAGAATGCTTGCAGAATCCCCATGCAACGGGACATCACAATTGTAGTTACTAGTTTATCCAGCGCTACAAAGAGTCAAGCAGCCATGAGTCCAGTAAACAAGAACATGAAGCTCTCCGTACCTGTATCTTTTTCATAGGATTATATTAGGCACAACCGCACAAGAACACCCCTTGCAGTGGCACAGCAGCACCAAGAGTCCAAAACCTATGAAACATAAGCTAAGCTCATGCACGGCTACACAGAATTCAGCACGTTAATTTCTTCACACTATCATGTTGTATGGAAAGTTAAAATATGCAAAAATGTAGCTCAGTTAAGGAGATAGGTAGGGAGACATTTGTTCAGTGAACTGTTCTACAGTAATGCGACCACACACCCCCTTGATTTCTGGTTGACGAAAAGGAAGTTGAGATAGAGGACAGATGATGTCATACCTGCTAGTCATGATCCTTTGCTTTCATGGCTGACAGATTCCAACCATCCAATGCTCTGCTCATCTACTTATAATGATGAATTTTCGGCCAGAATTATATCTGAAACAGACAGATGAAAATTTAGAGAAAAACTGGTCATGCAACTGTTAGTTCAAGTACTTTTGTAATTGCGGTAACAAAAACTAAAAGTCCATTGGATCAGAAGTGAATGCAAGGAGTAAAGAACAAAATAAGGAGCTACGTCATGAGCAGTTGACATCAAAAATCAGAATCAAACGGCTTAGTAAATTAATAAGGTAGGATTCAACACAAATTACAGCATCAGTGAAAGATGTGTGGACGGCTGCCACAACTCATGCTCCTGGTCTCACTCCTATCAACGAATCCACCAAAGCACTCACCACCACGTCCCCACACAATTTGAACCAGAAAAAACAAGCAGATCCAAGCATGAGGCGTATCCTATCATCACTTTTCAAAAGAAACTGATTTTCATACATATGCATGCATGTAACTGAAGTACCAGCAACAATTACAAATGAAACTCTACTTCTACCTTTTGCAAAGTGAAACAAAATATAATCATAGAACGTATCTATCCCAGCCTGAAAACAATAGAATCACTGCTACTAATGTTTTCAATCACTATGTAAAAATAGCAAAAATAAGACACTCTCACTTGGAGACACGTTTTTAAAACGCGTCTGCAAGTTTGTTTGCAGACGTGTGTTTACAAAACACGTCTCCAACATGTTTGTCTCAGCAAAATACAAGCCAAAGAGAAGACGCGTAGCAGCTAAAACGCGTCTCCTACAACAAGGTCTACTGATGGGCGACGCGTTTTCTCTGCCCGCGTCACCGGCCGCAGCCCATCGGACCCGATTTTTTTGTTAAATCTGGTTAACGAGCACACACGTCCGATCCACTCCCAGCTCTCTCCCTTCTCCAGGCCCCGCAGCCTTATCCCTTTGCTCAGTCGCTCCCCGCCCCCCGCAGCCTCCGCCCAAACCCTAGCCTCCCCGGCCACCCCGGCGACGATGACGAGGTAGGCGGCAAGTAGGCGGGTCGTGATGGGGCTCCTAGATGATGACTCTTGCTCGGCCTCGGGCGGCGGATCCAGCGACGAAGGCGGCATGGCGGCCATGGATCCAGTAGGCCTAGATCCCGGCGAGGTGGCACGGGCACGGCTTCGACGGCACGATGGCGACGGCGACCCGGCTGCCCCTGCTTCCCCAATGATGAGGAGGATGTTCCGGCTTCCCCGGCGACGAGACGACCCGGCTGCCCCTGCTTCCCCGACGACGAGGAGGATGACCCAGCTGCCCCTACTTCCCCGACGATGAGGAGGATGACCCAGCTGCCCCTGCTTTTCCCACGAAGAGGAGGACGTCCCGGCATCTCCGACGACGACGATCCAGCATCCCCGGCTTCCCCAGCTGCGACTCCTCAATCCCCGTTGCGGATCCAAGCCGTCCCCATCCCACTGTGGTGAGCGCGCCATCCAATCCCTACCCCTTCATAATGGATTGATTTGCCCGATGGATTTGAGATGGATTGGTTCTAAATTGGTCGTCTGTTCTATTGCCCGGCGTTTGTTCCTATGGAATAAACTAGGTCCCGTGTATCTTCATTGATTTTCTGATTGGGGTGTACTAGGTCTTATGTCTCTAATCTCCAGTATATTAGCCTACAGAACCCCCTGCAAGTTCTGCATGTTAAAAATTGTGCCGGAATTAATGTTGCTGTATGATACTAGAACAATATAATTCTGACACTGTGAGTTCATTCACATCAACCGCTGGCCAGTTTTTGTTGATTCCTTGATCGTTTGTTGTATGTTTGGGCTGTGATGGTTCAAGTAATGTGTTATGTGGATTAAAAATTCATCTGCTGAGAGTGGGGATAATGAGGGTAATTTATGTTAATGTGGTGCTGTTTAGCTGGGGATTGGGTCGGAGATGACAAACGTGTGCAATATGTTTTCAGCTCTCTTTATTTATGGGAAACACCTATATCGATTGCTAGAATGTGTTTACCTTTTCCAACGGAACAGAACACTTATGCATTTTTGTTACAGTCCCTCCGCCTTGCTTGTCAATTCATTGATGGATGCATAGTCACCAATTTGCTTGTCAAGTGAGTTGCCTCATAGATTGCCATCGTTCATCAAACTTGTGGACACATCTATCTGTGTGAAGATTAAGTATTACATTCTAGTTCTTTCACTTTTATTAGTCTGCATAGCTTTTCAATTTTGGTCCACAATCTGCTCGCATAGGGCTCCTGTGGCAGGAAGAAGTCCAAACAAAGCTGATAATAAAACAGGTCAACCTTGATGTTATGTTCAAATTATAACTTACTGGAAGGAAAATCAGACACTATTGATTCAGTTTCATTGTTAATCTACATTGTACCGTGTAATTTGTTATAAGCTGTGTCGTCCTGGTTAAATACATACCTCTATAGCTACTGCCTGTACTGCTACTCATCTAAGATTGGTACAGTGATTTTTTTTTTTTTTTTTGCTTAGTTTTCATTGCAGTGATAATTTCTCTCTCTTCTTTTTTATAATCAAATGCAGTCAAATGTTAACTGATATGGACTGAGCAGTCAAACATTTTTTTTCACTTCAGATTTTCTTGATGAATGGAGACTGTAAATGTACCACAATAATTACTGGAATAGATAATGCTGAATATATTTCGTAACTAACTTGATGAATGGAGACTGTAAATGTACCACAATATGTTTTGTGTTTTCATCAGCTATGTAATAACTAACTTCTACTCTGCAGTTTTTGTGCATCAAGCTGGAAGAATCAGGTGAGCAGAAGATGACGAGGAGTGCTCTGCAGTACTTTGTGGTATTTTCAGACTAAATAAAAAAGTGCCTTCATGTATGCTTGTCAATATACTAGAGCAATTATTTTATTACTTCTAACTGGTGGTGCTTAACTTCTTACTGTGTGAGCATCAGAAGTATTGATTGTGTATAATTGTACTGTATATAATGGATAATACAATGCATCAATTTTATTTTTATTTGGCCTTTGTTCATTGTCTGTTGTCTCACTGATTTTATCCCTTTGGTCTTTTGTTTCAGCTGTATCTTGCCACTGGGCATAGTTTTATCCCTTTGGTCTTTTGTTTGCCAGAATGATGAAACTTGGCAAGTGTAATATATCCAGAAATTGTCTGAACTAGCCTGCTTTCTAATCATGCACTTATTGACTTTTCTAATCAGGCTCTTTTTTTTTTCCACTTTGAATCTTTCCTGGCAGGTTGCAGAGGCAATGCAGAATCTGACCATTTTGTCCAAGGTCAGAACATCTCGCAACTAATAGTGCACTTTTTTTATGCTTTAAACCACCCTGCACACACTGAAGTAGTGATTATTTGTGGCACACACTGAAGTAGTGATTATTTGTGCACATTAGCTTTTAACCAGAATTGGTCCAATATCTAAAACCTGAAAGTGAATCTTCTACAACCAATATTTTGTAGATAGATTGCCTCTTAAACAATGCTTGGCTCCTCGATTCAGGATATGATTTCAGATATGACTAGAATTACATGTTTATCAGTTACCTTATATAATGATTTGGCTGATCTGCAAGTAAAAGGTTTCTGATGGTGAACTAATATGCGTAGTCTACCATGGTAATAGAAGTAGTGTACACTCGGTCCTGATATGCCCTCTACAAACAAGAAGCAAACCCTGTCTTTTAGGTTTATTTATTTGACACCTCATAACAGCCAATGCCCGTCACATGATGGTAGCACTTGGATTACTAGATGTGAATGAACCTGAGGTACATCTGTTACTAGTCGTTGGTACAATCACCTGTTAACATGAAGCAGTAGTATTCTGCGTGTACAGACCAATCCAATGAAACAAGATGATGCAAGGTTCTGCTGCAATGTGTTGCTAATCATTTGTGGCCGAGAAGGGCTTTTTGTTAGCCTGTTCCATTTATGCTAGTTCTGTTTTTCTCTGCAGGTATGGAATAACTAAGAAGAGCTACTTCAATTGGAGTCCGACCCATCAAACTTGGACTAAGGCTCAGGTTAGCCTTTACAGAAGCTATAACTTGTCCAACATGTCTGTATGCTTTACCTGATACCTTGATCTAAGTAGTGAGTTCTTGGATTCCCTCTGACTTGTAGCAATTGTTTTTATATGATTGTTGGCGCACATATTAGTAGCAGAGGGTTCCCTCAATGATTCTGAACTGTGATTCATACTAACTCAGACTAGCTGTAATTTGTTTTGCCTCCAGATGAAACTGCCAAATGGCAAGGTCACAGTAGCTATAATTTGTACTAGATAACTTTCTAGAGTTGTTAGTTGACTGCCAACTTCTTATGTTGTTCTTAAGTACAATGAAATGCTAGCACTTGTATATGTATAGTGAATAGTGGTGGCTTTAGAGATAATGTGTATCACTTCAATGGACCAAGACAATGTATTTGCAATGTATAATAAACAGAACATTTGTATTTTGATGTATATGAGATAAAGCATGTGTATTTGTATTGCATGTAATGGAGGAGAAGCATTTGTATTTTTCTTTTTTTTTCTTTTTTAATTTCTCATTGGAGACGCGTTTTGGCTAAAATGCGTCTGCAAAGACCTCTCATAGCAGACGCGTTTATCCAAAACGCGTCTGCTATGATAGGATTATTGGAGACGCGTTTTAACAAAACGCGTCTGCTATGATACGATTATTGGAGACGCGTTTTTCCGCGTCTGCGATTAGACCTCTTCGCAGACGCGAATTAGGAGACGAAAAAAAAATTCGTCTGCAATTAGGGTTAAGAAGCGTCTCTAAATAACTTTTCTTACATAGTGAATGCTCAAGTGCAGAAAAGTGTCATTCTACTTTTCTCTGTTCCACGTAATTTACTATGAAAAATTTGAGATTACAAAAGCAGGAAAAGGAACAGGTAGCATACTTCCGATATAGCACATGCTGAGAAACAATCAAAGATCAGACTCTACAGCACGCAATTTATGTGTATCTTCTATTAAGTTGCACGTTCAACTCTTCAAGAAATATGATGATCGATTACTCACAAAAAAAACTCTAAATGCTCGCACCGTTCTCTCTTCAGCATGCGCCCATCACCATCCCTTCGCCTACACTTTACTTCACAAATCCTCAGCACAGGATAACATTGCAGTTCACAACAAAAAAGATATCTTAAGAGGAAATAGAAGCACACAGCTCTCTCTTTCAGAGGACACAAGTCGGTGTTCCATGCAGTGCTAAAACTAATGAAAGCAAATTGCCTA
Organism: Eragrostis curvula; assembly: GCA_007726485.1. NCBI lineage: Eukaryota > Viridiplantae > Streptophyta > Magnoliopsida > Poales > Poaceae > Eragrostis > Eragrostis curvula. Next base: position 47,852,014 of record CM017441.1, on the reverse strand, counting down.
CTCTTGCCTTCTTTACACAAAAGCAAGAGGCATTCAGTTTTATGCATAAATCTGAGCTCTACAAATGTAATCTCCAAGCAGCATCATGTGCATATGGCGTAGATTAGTCAATGCACAGAAAATAAGGACCCATTCTAGGCGCATTATTATACTGATGATGAAACGACTGCGTCCTAAGCTTAAACAAAGCTTGCCCAGTGATGAATAATTGAAGAAGCAAGCAAGAACGAGGTAGAATTAGGATCCGTTTTGCACAAAAAAAAATATTCTATCAGATTCACTCCTGTATACGAACAGTACGTAACTACAGTTGGAGCAGCTGCGACCTCAGCACCAAAGGCTGAGCCAATCGAACCGGTGGAAGAGTACGAGCAAAATGTCTAGCTGCACTCACTTGGTTCAGATGACCAGCATGGCCCGCGTGGATCTCGCGGAGGCTCGGTCGGCATGGATCTCGCGGAGGGGGTGCACTACAAGAAAACGGAATTTCCGTGAGAGTGGGCTATTTTCGTGAGAGGAACGAATGGCCTACACGATAATTGCCTTTTATCGTGAGAGTGTGTCAAAACCGTCACGATAATTAATTTCGTGGCGAGTAACGTGAACTCTCACGAAAATTAGTGTTTTCCTGATGGCCATCACATTTTTCTGGCAGCCCACGACCGAAGAAATGACAAAGCAAGACAATGCGGGCTCCATTTTTAAATTGGGCCCACGACCTCGACCTCGGCGTTTAGCGGGCAAGCGCGACCTCCCAGGGCTGCTGGGCGCAACCTCGGCCACGGCGGGCGCGGGCAGCGCAACCTCGGCACTCGACAGGCGCCGGCTTCGACAAGGCGGGCGGCGGCTTAGTGCGACCTTGGCAACGGCGGGCAGCGGGCTAGCGACTAGGGATGAAAACGGATCGAATACGGGCGGATAGTGCTCATCCCGTATCCTATCTTATATTTTTTACTCGGATCCGGAGTCGGAGCGGATAGTTCTGGATAATTATTTCTGCATCCCATACCCTGTCCTGTATTTTTTGTTCGGATTCGGAGTCGGACACTGGTATTATCATGAAGTTTGCAATAATGAAAAATCAAAGGTTGGAGAGACAATTAGAATAAAGAAAGACATACTGACCATTGATATACACGACGAAGAGCAAATTGACTCTTATTTATGTTAATCTCTCAATTTTACATCATATTATTAGGTGTATAATCGTTATAAACTTATTCAGATCACATGATACTCGGATTCGGGACGGATATCACTCGTCCCGTATCCTATCCCGCAATTATTTTTCGGACTCGAATTCGTGCACGGATAGTGTCGGGTAATTATTGATGCATCCTGTATTTACCCATATTAATTTTTTTCGGATTCGGCAGTCGGTCGGGCGGATATTATCCGTCCCATTTTCACCCCTACTGGCGACCTCGGCCCTCGATAGCTCCATGGTGCAGGCTTCGACTGGCCCCATGTGCATGCTTCTTTCTTTCCTACCATTTTTCATTGCTATTGTTGTATTTGGGTTATGAATGTGAGAATCGTGCTTTCATGTGTAAATCGAGTAAAAGAATCATATATGGAACTTTTGTTGTATTGAGGCAAGTGAAAATGGTGCCAAGAATGGCCGGATCCAATCAGCTTTGTTCTCTTTACACGATTGCTAATATCCAACCAATATTCATTTTGGAATTTGGTTTCCCACAATTTTTCATGGCCTTTCAAATCTTCTTCAGGAGAAGGAACTACCGTGAGGGTTGACCGTCAGGAAAATGGCCTGCATAAACCTGGCGTCAGTCTCATTTGCCTGAGAGTGGCCGCCAGGGATTGCCGCCACGAATGATTTTCCTGTCAGTCTGCCGCAACGGAATTGTAGTTTTAGTGGCGCCATATTCCTGGGTGCTATTGCGTGACGGTTGGCTCTCATGAATCATTTTCGTGGCGGTTTTAGGCTCTCATGGAAATTCCAGTCTGTTGTAGTGGTGGACAGCGTGCTCGGGATGTGGACGCCAAGGCGCAGGTCGGGGACCGTCGCAGCCGCTCGCCGTGGCCGTCGCCTAGCTTGGAGGAAGGGGAGGCGCTCGGGGAAGGGTGGATCCGGCGCCCCACCATCGAGATCCAGCGATCCACCATTCAGATTCGGTGCCCCACCGTCGAGATCCGGTTGAGCTATCGCCTAGTTTGAGGGAAGGGGAGGCCTAGCCTGCGCGTCGCCGATCTGGGCAGGGGTGGCGCTTTGGCGGCTAGCGGGCAGGGAGGTGCTCGGGGGAGGGGGGTCGTGCTTTGCTATCGGGAGAAGGAAGGGAGATGAGAGAGCGAGGGTGGCGGCGGCAGAGGGATGGGAGAATGGAAGAGGGAGGTAGGGTTATCGTGGCCAACAAAAAAAACGTGAAGCAAAAAAAAAAACGAACAAACAAAAATAAACGCGGGTGGGAGCCTTCGAACCCAGGTTGATTAGAAACAATTGAGAAGTCTTACCATTACGCTACGCATCCAGTTTTGCATAAAACACCTTTATTTATAAATATAAATGCGGCGGGGATACAAAACGACGAGTTTTTTAAACAATGTCATTAGTATTGTTAGCGACAGCTTTTAAAATCAACGTCGCTAATACCCATCGCCATTAGCGACGTGATTTTCAAAGTACGTCACTAATACTCATCACCATTAGCGGCATGTTTTTAGAAATCCGTCACTAAGTACGTCACTAATACTCATCGCCGTTGTTTTCAAAACATGTCGCTAATAGTCGTCACCAATAGCGACGTGCTTTTAAAACCACTGTCTCTAATACCGGTTCCCAGTGAAGTATGAGTGACGTGTTTTTAAAAGACGTCACTGTTGCCGCCTTTAGCGACGTGTATCCAAAAGATGTCGCTAACGTTCGTGTCACTAAAACTCATTTCTGTGGTAGTGCTATGTGAACTGCCTGACTTTTGTGAGATTCTCCGGTAGCATCGCACATAGGTTGAATCATGAATGTGCTGTGGTCCAAGCAGTGGCGGACCCACGGGGTATGCCCCGTATGCCTCGGTATACCCCAAAATCCGGCGACTTAGCTCCACTGGAGCACTGTTCATGCACTATTTATGACTGTTCATTACTGTTTTACTACTGTTTGACACTGTTCGGCTACTGTGCATACCCTGACTCACTGACCTGGGTCCGCCACTGGGTCCAAGCTGCATAGCATGGACTCAATTATCAAGTCGATAACAGACAAGGATCGAATATATACTTCCATTTTGCTTCGAAGTGGGATTATATAGCATATTCTATACAGAGCAAGATACTACGTACCACGCCACGAGAAGTCATGGTCGTTGTTTCAGCTGCCAAAAGTTATAGGATCCTTGTGCATTAGCAAGAGATCAAATGGTAGCACCTGAGAAAAATTAGGAGGAAGACTCCTTCGAAGTTTTCCTGGTCGCGCCAAAGGAATATATGACCTGGTCGCGGGTAAGGTTTACAATATCGTAGATCGGTAAAACCGGCCGCCACCGATTCCGCCGATTTTACCGGTTATCGCGATAAGCGAGCGGTTTTCGACTACAAAATCAAAAAACAAATTTTGAATTTGAAAATTGTCAAACCGACCGATTTTGACCGGTTATCGACCGATTTTGGTCGATAACCGGTCGATTTCATCGGTTATCGACATAGAACAAAAAATGGCGCGGTCCATTCAAATCGACGCGGAGGCCCAACAAATCGACGAATCGGTCGATTACCGCTCCATCTCGACCGGGAATCGGTTCCCCGACGTCGGTAGCGCTGCGATTCGAAGACTGTGGCGGCGCACGGCGGCTCCGGCGAGTTGATTTTGTCGGCGAGCAGCGGATTGGGCGAGCGAGGGCGCGGGGGACCGAAGGGAGCCATCGTTTGTGGAGGGGGCTCGATGATTGAGCCCCTCCCAATGGATAAAGGTCGTTTTTCTTTTTTTTTAATTCTTTTTCGCCCAGCAATCTTTTGGGAATTATTTCACCTATCAAACGAACTCGTTTTTGTGTGTGGTCTCCACAAATGGTCTGCAAATGACGTCTAGTTTATTTACATATTTTTTGTTTCAAAATTTTTCAAATTTTCAAAAAATTTCAAATTTCAAATTCGAAATCGGTAAACCGGACTAACCGGACCGGACCGGTAAGTCCGGTTTTCGCGAAAACCGACCAGTTTTCGACGATTTTTCAAACCTTGGTCGTGGGTCGCCTCGATTTCTATTATTCTTTGCGTAAAAAGAGACGTGCGGATAAGGAGACGGTAGCGGCAGATGCTACCCTGTGCCATACGTGACAGCTGATTGAGTTGAATTCGCGCTGACTGCTGACCGTCGTTTTCTGAAACGAGCTCGTAACTTCAGACGTCACGTACCAACCCAGTCGTGTGAACTTTATAATTCTAGAAGAAGAAAAGTAGTGCTATTAGCTAGTATGCGGCAACGGGCCGGGTACGGGAGTGACGTTCTTCGAACTATAAACGTTTAATCCTATCCGCAAGGATCCATATTAAGACAGCGATCGCTGGACCAGCTCACGCGCTATTGCGATATTCTGACCTCACAGTCCAAAAAACCTACCACTACCAGGAACGTGTTCATTTAAATGAGTAGCTGTTGGTTTCATCATGCTACAATTAGTGATGGCCAAATGGGCCGGGCTATTCGGGCAGGCCCGAAGCATGCTTTTTTTGGGCCCGACACGAACCCGGCACGGCACGGAATATTTACGGGCCGGGCTGGCCCGGCACGGACCGTCGGGCCATGCTTGGGCCGAGGGTGCGGCCCGACGGGCGGCACGGCACGACCCGATATTAAATATAGTTTATGTTTCATATAGAACAACAAGCATGAAGTAGTCCAGTGGTAAGTCTCTTGCTTCCTAAGCTAGAGGTTGGGGGTTCAAGTCTCCACTTTGTCATATTTTTGTTCTGATTTTCAAGATTTTCAACACTATTGGGCTGAAATGGTGAAATGGGCCGCCGTGCTCGCGGGCCGGCACGGCACGATTAGGCACGAAAATGCCATTTCGTGCCGGGCCACGGGCCGAGGGGGGAGCCCGTGGGCTGGCACGGCACGGCCCAAAACGAATTGCGTGCCGTGCCGGCCCGAAAATTAAATGGGCCGTGCCTATTCGGGCTCGGGGCGTGCCGTGCCGGGCGGCCCATTTGGCCATCACTAGCTACAATAGCGCACGAACACACGGGTCGATTCTTTTTGGGCCGGGAATTCTTTCTGTGCTTGTTGGGTGGAAACTGGGCCACTCGGGGAGCATGAAGAACCATTGGGACCAACCAACCAAGAGGCCTAACCAGGGGCCAAATAAGAGGCCCAACAACCAGGCCTCTGGTTTAGAGTCCGGAAAGTCTATTGCGCGGCAGGTGCGCTCGCGCTCAAGCGCGCGACCTGTCGCACCTGTCGCGGCCCAGCCCAATACCAAGAGCAGTCGCGATGCAGGAGAGACCGAGGTTGGTGGCGGAGTGTGGCGGCTTGGTAGGCGGCGCGGCACGGCAGCAAGGGTGCCGCAAGCCGCCGGCGGTGGTGGAGGGTGGAAGGGGTTAGTGTTCTGAGGTTGCTGGGGTGGGGCCTGCTGTCATTGCCGGACATAGATGAAGGTTTGGGGACGGCGGCCGCGGTGGCGGAGGAGGGCGGTGGGCGGGGGAGGGGGGGGGGCGTCTCATCAGAGTGGTTAGCGGCGGCGACGACGCGGCGCCGCTGGCCGCCGGTGGTGGCGGCAGACGAAGGTATGGGAGGTGTGGCGAGCGGCGACGGCACTGGAGTCGAGGGCAGCAGGGTGCAGGGCGGGGGCGGCGATCGGAGAACGTCGAGGATTGGAAGGTCGAGGTTGACGATGAAGAAAACGGACAGGATAAGGCTACGTGGCGGCGAATGCGAGGGGTCCCGCGCTCACACAAACATGTGAACAGACGCGTGATAACCCTGTCCTTTAGAGTTCGCGCCTGGGCGTACATTGCTTGTGTTGTAGTATTGGTACAGGCGCAGGTGATGCCGTGCTAATATTTGTTGTGTAGAGATTTGAGTGGATTTTTGGGCTGATTTCTAGCATTTTGACTGAACAATACAGCTTTTTTTTTGCGAAGAAAAAAAAACAGCAGTTGAACCTACCAGATGAACGATCAAATCCTGTATGACCTGTAGCAGTTGTTAATCAGTCTGTTCGCCTCGCTGCGAAGCAGCCGTTTTACTATAGCAGCTGCAGAAGAAATAACTACGAACACTGTAGCTGCAGCAGAAAAAATAACTGCGAACACTATAGCTGCTGCAAAACAGGAAGGCAAACAGGCTGAACAGTATCTTGTGTTTGCAATCCTAGATGTACATCGACATGCCCACATTTTTTGTTTTCTTCCGTCCTTCTCCGTATCCCTGCTTGACGGAATCAGGCCATTCAAGCTCTAAAAAAGCTACCGGGCTACTGGTTGTTTAGTACAATGTTGTTTAGCACTGACGCCCACTCTATCACCAATAGTATATTCCCTCGCAAAAGACAGGAGTAGGATTATCTTACTGTAAGGTATGCAACGCATGCGCTCTCCTTTCTCTTATCTTCTCTCTGATAGGTGGATTTGTGGAGCCGTTGCACTGGCGCTCATGTCCACTTGCTATTTTATTTTTTTATTTTTTTTATTTTTTTTGACAAGTCCACTTGCTATTTTAAATGGTGAGGAGACGACTTGCTGAGTCCTCCAGCTCAAATAAGCTCCCACTGTCCCTCGCCTAGTTCACTTCTCTCCTGACTCCCTCCCTAGCCTCGGTTGCTCGCAGAGCTGATCCTATCTCATCTGCACTGCAGTGTGTGGCTCTCGGAATCCATGGCCTATGCTGAGCTGAGCTTCTCTGTTGCCGCCCATGTCACGACACTGCCAGGTTTGTTTGGTCACTCTAATTTGGTTTTGCCACGCAAAAATATTTTTTCCTTTTGCTTGCTTTATTTTGGGGTCAACTTTCGTGTTCGTCTCGCTGCTTTGCAGCGGTTGCTTTGCAGCAGCTACAGTGTTCGCAGTTATTTCTTCTGCAGCAGTTACAGTGTTTCTGCAGCTGCTACAGTGTTCGCAGCTATTTTTCTGCAGCCGCAGCCGCAGCTGCAGCGAAACGAACAGGCTGTTTTTTTGCGATGAATTTTGGGATGAACTCTTGCTGAGTTCCTAACGAGTAACGACCCCAAGCTCCTAGTCCTAGCTAGCCTTGTTTCAAGTCTTCCGTATGTGTGTGATTCCTGCTATTCTCAACGAGAAAGGAAACAAGTTTTTTGGATCTGACTGTTCACATTAGACCTCGCAAAGGATGCAGATGTTGTTGATGCTGTCATAGTTTACGTTTGGTAACTGACTAACTGCATGTGTTAATCTTTTTTTTTAGGACCATCTTTTTTCGTTTGGTGAGGCTTTCTGTTTCGATGGATAAACAAGGCGTTGGCTGAATTCCAAACAGTTTTGTGTTGAGCCCTTGCAGGCCAGGTTGGGTGGGCAAGGCAAAGCAGCAGCATGGTACGCAAAACCTTTGTCATATGGGCCATTCCGGGAGAGGGTTGCTTGGGTACTGGTTTGGATTGGGCTTTGGTATGCAAAACATTTGTCATATGGGCCATTCCGGGAGAGGGAAGGTGGGTTGGGCCGGTTAGAATGTGGGTCAGCTCGCCTCCAGTAACGGTACTCAGTAGTAGTAGAAGCTAGGAATGTGGGTTGGGCCGGTTAGAATGTGGGTTGGCTCGCCTCCAGTAACGGTACTCAGTAGTAGAAGCTAGGAATTTCTATTTTCAGCAAGGGCATAGGAGCAAGAATCACAGAAATGGCTAAGCTAGATACAATTAGCTAGATAGTGAGGAAGCTCAGGTCTATAGCAGACCAAAGGCATTATTAGAAAATGGAATAGTACATCTCGACACATGACCACAAGAAAAGAGAAGGGTGCATGTACAAGAACAGAAGGACTCCAAAATTTCGTCGTTCTGAAAGAAGTAAACAGCCACTGAAGCAAACGTTCAACTGAAGCCCATCAGATAATTAGGAAGCTTTTCATCGACAAAAACATAGTTCGCATTCTTTTCCCTGCTGCCTACTGGCCTACTGGGCATGCGCACCAGTCACCAACCAAAGTCTCGCATCGCATCGCATCGCATATCCATCACCATCACGACGGCACGCGTCTTCCTTCCAATTCCCTTTTGGCTCTCCTGAAAGATTCCGCGCTCTCTCCGCGCCTTTGCCACCATCGTCTCACCGCATCTCCTCCCAGAAGCTAAACCTAGCACGCCATCACCAGCGGCGAGCCAAGCTCTCCCTCTGCACCGCAAGATCTTTCCCGGCCGGCCAAGCACCATGGTTACCGTTACTTCCGCCGCCTTCGCCGCCCTGTCCGCGGCGTTCATCGCCATCCTCTTCCCCTTCCTCGACGACCTGCGGCAGTCGGTTCCGGACACCTCGATGTCCACTCCGGCCTCACCGTCAATGCTCGACAGCGCAGTCCAGATCGTGCTGCTGCTCGTTCTCTTCACGGGCGTGGCGCTCGTGCACCGCCGCCTGCTGCATCCTGCGGCGTGCGGCCGCGGGCGCCGGCAAGGAGCTCGCCGCCCTCATCACGTGCGCGGCGGTTAGCCTGCTCCAGTTATCCCTCTTCGTGCAGCCTGCAGGTGACACGGTGGTCCTTATGGCCGATGCGCTACTGGTTGTTGCGACGGGCGCGTTCTTCCTGGGGATCACGCTCGTCATCGCACACATCCGCGCTGGCGGCGAAGGCGGTGGGACGGCCGTGGAGTCCCTGAAAAAGATGGCGCTCGCAGCAACAGCAGTACTTGTCATCCAGATGGCCATGGTCACGCTCTACGCCAAGTAAGTTCCCCGGCCAAACTCCCCCGCCGGCGCCTAGTTCACACTCTCTTTCACTCTGCCGGCCGGTCTGCCCCACCGTGCCGCCGCCCGACCGGTTCTCGTAGTGGTAGACTGGTAGGCCTTATAACCGTGTAGCCTACGGCGCCTCTCCTTCCGCCACCGACGGCCGGCCCCTAACCTCTCCGGCTGTCACGCTTCTCTGCCCGATCCCCCGTCCCGCCCACTATCCAATCCCAAATTGCGCGAGATCTCGTGCTCCCTCACCGTGTCTAGGAGTAGACGGGTAGTTGTGTGACTGTGAATGCCTGACTTGGTTGGAGTTCCTGGTGGTCGGTCCGGCGTCCAGCTGCCAATCTTGTTTTTGGTGCGATGCGTGAGGGCTCGATTAGAATTTGAACGAACGGTAACTGATTCGTCGCATATGCTGCTACTTCGAGTTTCCATTTCTCCAAGAATTTTCGCTAGCTAGGGGCGTTGCGTGGTTACAAGTAGAATTGGCCAGTAATTATTCAATCGCAAGCCTTGTATGATATAGCGTTACCTCTACAACCGATTTGTTTCGTTTCAAAAATTCTGTTAATCTGGTTACACACGCTGCTGAAATGTGGGCAAACCTTGTTAATTGCAGGTGATGAGGAAGAAAGAAGCTGGAATTGGTGCCGTGGGTCTATGTGCTACGGTCCATATTCATCATGCGGATACCCTGCAATTGCTATCTGCAAGTAGAATTAATCCACAATGCCTAAGTGAATTTTACAGGCGTAATTGTGAACCTCTAATAATTATGGTTGTGCTGGTTACTCCCAACTTCTGTGTGCCTACTGTGATTGAAACGTGTCTGGTGATCTATCGCATTGGTGGGGTTAACATATGTGGGGCAATCTTCTGTTTGTGCCTGTATATGCTCATAGTAGATTTTATTCATCCATTCGAGGTGATTGTACTGTTGCTTATGTGTAATGCATTTGTGGAGCTATTTCTTTCCAGTTACATTGTATATGAGACATGGACCTCCCAGCAGAACTGGATGAACATCACGAGGAAAAGGAGAAGAGCTGATGGAGGTATGTCCTTGTAGGCTTGAATATTTTTTGGTGTTTCAGCTGGCTCAGCTAGTTTTAATTTAGTCTCTGTTGGGTTCCTACTATGTTAGTTTCCTTTTATCATATACATTTGTAAGATTTTTCATGGATTTTAGTTCAAGGCTTCAAACTGGACTTTAAAAACCAGATTTTTGTTTCTGTCATGTGCACTTGGGACCAAGGGCTAAGCATATTACTTAGTGTTACAAATGGGTGAGACACCTTAGGGTAACTTCGAACTCTATTTAGTTCGAAAATCAAATGAACCCATTCCACAAATGCATATTTGATTCAATTAGAGAGGGATGGAAGCATACCTTATGGGTCTCCAATTTTCACCCCTAATATTTCTTGAAATCACTTCTCGGCCACCTATACATATTGTCTTGAAAGTAAGCATGGTGCCATGGTCTGTCACATCTATACCTCTCTACGGTAAGCCTATGTATGATTTAGCTCTTAGGCTTCTATGAAACTTTGTAAGGAGGCCATAGATGTGCATTTGGTGTCTTTGCTTGCGCTATCCAGCCTTGTGCAGCTCTATTTTAGGGTGGTTCGTTATGCATTTATGAAATTAATAATAGACATGAAGGAATTGCCAGGTTATATTCTCGTGTGTGTTTTCGGTTTTGCCGGTGGTCTCATTTGATATATCCATGGTATGATTGTCAGGATATACGTTGCACAACACTAGTTGAGGTTGGTTCCTTATCCTGTTCTGAAATTAGTGATAGCCATGAAGGAATTGCGAGGTTATTACATTGTTTCTTCTTCAGTATTGCTGGTGGCTCTGTTAGATATATCCATTATAGGATTGTCAGGATATATATGTTGCACTGCATTTATTGTTTATTTTTTTTTGGTGAAACATGAGAATCTGGTGTCTTTTCTATGCATCATCAGTGGTTAATTTCATGGTGTTTTGGATGCACATACTATAGTATTATCTTTTAGGTGTTGTAACACTCATGAAGAGACCATTATTCGAGATAACGAAGTTACGAAGCACATGCCAGGCGCGAGCGCGGCCGGCCGGCCACAGCGCCCGGCCTGGGGACGCTCTCCCAGCTCAAGACAGAGCTGCCCCTTCCATGTGCCGGTGCGAGGCTATGAATGAAGAGGCTTTCTATGGTGTTTGGAGTTAACTGTAACCGTTCGTTTGGCTAGATCTAACGGTTAGAAATAAGGAGGAACCTAATAAAAGGAACCATAAGTTGTGGACCGGTACCAAAAAGGTGTGGGCCATGTACTAATTATTTTCTTTTTTTCTAATTTGACAAAAGGGTAAGGTAGTAATTTCAGTTCATGTATTAGGCATAAGGCTTGATTGACGACGACAACAGTCACAACACAGAACATCATCTCGACGGCGACGGCCAAAGCGCCCGCGAGAATGGTAGCGGCTTTGCTGCTTCACCGCCGCAGGCCTCTCCTCCCTACGTGCATGCTCTGCTGCTGCCTCTTTGGTGCTCGCACCGTTGCCGCAGCCTCCGACGCGCTCCGCCTCCGTCGCCTTTCCCCTGCGTGCCATCACTGACGGTGTTCATGCCGCTGCCGCAGTGCGCCGCCGTTATAAAACAATTCCTGTTACTGATTATTAGCACTTAGCTTTGCCTAATGCTTCTTCGTGGTTGTCTCATTGCCATTCTGTAAAGCAAACTATGAAGTCTTAAGAGTGCGCATAAGGACAGTTCGTTGTGGCCGGTGACTTTGGATTGCTAATCTCTTCTGGTCCTAGTTTAACTGACGCGCAAATATGATCTAGGCATTGTTGGCCGGATTGTTTCAAATTGACAGTCTGATCCCAGAGATCATCCAATTTGTTTCCAATTGCCTTAAAGTACAGATCCTCCAATGCAATCTTGAACTCAAGAACAAATTGCTCGAAGGCCTCCCGCCCACCACGGTCGACAGCAACCGGAACTGCTTGTGGCTGCTGCAAATCACCATGAAATCGAAACGGCGCCGGGGCACGTCGTGGTCGTTGCCGGAATGCCTATTAGTTCGCTGCGTAACGGTGCTGGGGCACGTCGTGGTGGTTGCCGTTCGGGACCCCGACAGGCATCAATCCAGTCGAGGCGACGGAGGCGCGCGAACACGACGGCGAACCAGAGGGAAGCGCGCGACGATGACGGGCAGCCACGCCGGCGGACACTGAGCAGGATCATGGGCGAGCGCTGGAACGTGGATTGAGTCCGGCGAGTACCCCTGATTAATGAAGAGACAATCACCAAAATACCCCTAACTACAATTAATCAGATCCGAAAACTTCCTTTTTGATATCAACGGTTGGGATTAATAGGGTGGGGAAGAACCTCCGGTTCCCCCCAAGCACCGTAGCAAGTCCCATGAAGAAAAGGACATTCAACAAAGTGCCATGTCGCCTTTCTGGTTCTTTTCCTTTCGTTCCGCGGAGAAAGGTATGGGAATTGGGATCCGTCGATCCGCGGAGAAAGGGGCGCCGAGAAAATGCTCAGATGCCGCCCTGACGACGTGATAGATAGAGATGGAGGAAGGGGAGTTGGGATCCGTGAATCTTTTTTTTGGCTAACTATCGTCGATGTCGTCGTGTGTTTGATGATCGAGCACCCCTGTCGGCGAGGCGTCACATGCAATTCCGGTCAAGGCACTCAGGCGAATCGAGGCTCTGGCGGCGGGGGCTCCGGTCAAGCACCGTACGTAGCCGCGGTCGCGCGGTGGTGCCACGCAAGATCGCCCATGATCACCGTTCGTCCGTTTGCTGTTGGCCGCACAAGAAAAGAAGCCCTCCCAGCCCGCCACCACGAAAAGCCGTCTCACGACTCCACAAGTCACGAGGGGCCAGGCATGCGGACAGGATTGATCTTTTCTTTCTGAGGGAAATGCGGATCCGATTGATGCTCCCTTTTCATCCGACTTGTCTGTACGGCGGCGGGCCTGCGTGGCAGAAACGGAGGGCCGGTTCGGTGAATCTGAGCTTGCCCGTACACGGTATGTGGGTCCATTACGGAAAAAGGCGTGGGTCCAGCAAGGCGACGACACGCAACGACGGCCGCATCAACGGCTGGACTACTATGAGTCCACGGTCCAACTAATCCTTTGGCCGATGGACGACGAGACCGCGACGCATCAGAAAGCCAAACCCACTCGGCCGCGTCGCCATGGGGCACGAAGCGGAAGAGGTGTAGCGCACGAAGAAGCAGCGGCAGCAGCGCAAAAATACAACATGCTGTTTGCAAACAGGTGCTACTACTCACATGGTGGCGCTCGATTCAAACTACAGGCTATTGCCCGCCAAACAGCACATGCATGGGCCGCCGCGTTGGGCGGTGGCCAAACGCGCTGCGCTCCGTTTCAGCTCATGTGCGTGTGCCGTTGATGACACAAAAGACAACGAACAAAGATCCCGTTCGCATTATCCACCTTTCTCGCTCCATTTCTTCCATTCAATCAGCAAACAAAAAGGCCGAAAGGGACGTGACGGATGGATGACCGAGAAAATATTTGTCCAGGAATTCCATCCAGATAGTGACCCCGACGTGACATGAACTGACGCGGAGAATGGAGCTCAGAGCGGAACGGAACTCCGAGACGTGACACCGTTGCTCGGCACGCACAAACTGGCGGAGTGCCGTGCCTTCCTCCGCAGCCGCAGGCGAGGACTTCTCCTCGTAGCTGTTTGCCGCTGCCGAGTTGAGCGGCATACGCGCGGGTCAGAGGGCAAAGCAAGCATGCTCGTAACCAAACAAGAATACAGTAGCCAGTGGCGGAGCCAGGATTTGGTGTTTGGGTATTCCCAACCCAAACAATTGTTCAATCACGAAGTCGAGAAATTCACCGCGACATGAAATTTCACTCACGGACTCAGGTTGTATCAACTTCCCGAGCATCAGATTGTGCCTCTTCGTAAAAATTTATGACTCGATGAGCCCCCAAGTGTATCTCCGGTGGCAACACTGCATCAGCACCGTACACCAAATAGAAAGGTGTATCTCTTGTCGCACAACTGGTTGAAGTTCGGGCTGACCATAACACTGTTGGCAACTCTTCAATCCAATTCTTTCCCTTGGTAGACAACTTGTCAAACACTCGTGTCTTTATGCCACTCATGATGATCCCATTAGCTCTTTCAACCGCTCCATTTGTCTGCGCATGCGCCACCGAAGAGGTGGGATGCATAATTCCATGATCGGCGCAGAACTTTTCAAACTTGCCTCCGACAAACTGCTTCCCATTGTCACTGATCAGCTTCTTCGGGACTCCGAACCTCGTGACCAGACTTCGCATGAACTTCACAGCTGCCTCTTGCGTGATGCGCGTCCCCGCTTCTGCTTCGATCCACTTCGTGAACGTGTCAATGGCCACATACAATAAGTTGTATCCTCCTTTAGCGTTCGGAAAAGGCACCAAAATATCTATACCTCAGATGGAAAATGGCCAAGACAGGGGTATGGTGTGCAACTGTTGGGTGTGCCTCGTGCTTTGTTTGCTAAAGAACTGGCAGTTGGCACATGTTTTCACCAAATTAATCGCATCTTGCTTCGCCGTGTTCTAATAGAACCCATGACGAAAAGCTTTGCCCACCAGGGAGCGAAAAGCGGGATGCGCGCCGCAAATCCCCCCATGTATATCATGCAATAGCCTGACTCCATCTTCAGCCGATACACATCTCAGCAAAATCCCATTACGAGCTCTTCGGTATAGCACTCCATCAGCCATCACATATAACTTTGACTTTCGAGCGATGCGTTCAGTAGCATCATCATCATCCGGGATAGGGTTATTCTCCAAGAACTGTATGATCGAAGTTCTCCAGTCTTCAACATGACCTTTTCCCGAATCTATCACCATCATGTCCATCTCAGGTGTAGCCTTCACCACCGAAGGCTTCGTGAGCTTTTCCAAGATCACATCATCGGGGACCACAGATCTCGACGAGGCAATCCAAGCCAAGTGATCGGCGTCCCGATTGTCTAAGCGCGGTATGTATCGCACTTCGAACCCATCAAATCCTTTCTCGAGCTTCCGAACTTCCTCCAGGTAATCAGCCATCTTTTGATCCGAGCATTGGTACTCCTTCTGTACCTGTCTGGCGACTAATTGTGAATCCCCTTTCACAAGCAGCCGGTCAATTCCTAGCGACCTTGCAATGCGTAGACCTGAAACTAGGCCTTCATACTCTGCGACGTTGTTCGTAGCTTGAAACAGCAATTGAATCGCATACTTCATGATCCTTTCATCTGGCGAAACAAACACCACAGCAGCACCGGCGCCGTTCAAAGTAAAGGAGCCGTCAAAGTACATGACCTAATGAGTGGGGTCCACTTGATCTTCTTCTTCATCATCGGTCCACTCAGCAATGAAATCTGCTAAGGCTTGACCTTTCACAGCTCTTCTAGGTACGAACTCAATCTCGTATTGCCCCAATTCCACATCCCATTGTGAGATTCGTCCCACTGCATCCTTGCTGTGCAAGACAGTTTTCAGCGGCCGATCAGACATCACCTTGATAGGATAGGCAAGGAAGTAGTGCTTCAGCTTTCTTGATGTCATTAGGACGGCGTACAACAACTTCTGCACCATAGGATATCTCATCTGAGCATCTTTGAGAATCTCGCTGACAAAATAGACCGGCCGTTGTCTTGATTCACCTCCAGCTTCCCTTTCAACCGTCAATGCCGCACTAACAACTGATTCAGTGGCAGCAACATATAAAAGCAGCTCTTCACCAGGTTGCGGAGGTACCAACGTAGGCATTTGCTTGAGGTAAGCCTTTAACTCATAAAACGCCTTCTCTGCCTGTTCATCCCATTCAAAGCCTTCCTTCTTACGCAGCAACTTATAAAAGGGCATACCTCTCTCACCCGATCTGGAGATGAATCTGTTCAAGGCCGTCATCATACTAGCCAGCTTCTGGATCTCTCTTCAGGTTCGGGGAGGCTTCGGCTTCTCTATTGCCGCCATCTTCGTTGGGTTGGCATCGATGCCACGTTCGGAGATCATATACCCCAAGAGCTTGCCCGAAGTCACGCCAAAGACACACTTTTTCGGGTTCAGCTTCATCTTGTACTTGCGCAGATTGTCGAAGGTTTGCCTCAAATCTTCCAAGAGATTCTCCTTCTTCTTCGTCTTGACGACAATGTCGTCAATGTAGGCTTCAATGTTTTTTCCTATCTGCTCTTCGAAGACGAGATTAACACATTTTTGATATGTGCAGCCTGCATTCTTCAGCCCGAAGGGCATAGTTATATAACAAAAAATCCCGTAGGGCGTGATGAACGCCGTCTTCTCTTGATCATCAACATTGAAACTAATTTGGTGATACCCAGAGTAAGCATCTAAAAAACTTAATCATTCACTAGTGGAAGTGGAGTCTACAATATGATCTATCCTCGGAAGAGGGTACTCATCTTTCGGACAAGCTTTATTCATGCTAGTGTAATCGACGCACATGCGCCACGAACCATCAGGTTTAGGAACTAATACAGGATTGGCTAGCCACTCAGGATAGTCGACCGTTCTAATGAACCAGGCTTGAAGAAGCGTAGCTAGTCACCTCCTCAAGTATGGCGTCACGCTTATCCGAAGTGTATCTCCTTTGCTTTTGCTTCACCGGTTTGAAAGCCGGATCGATCCCCAATTTGTGCTCGATCACCTCCCTGGGGATCCCGGGCATATCAGACGGTTTCAATGCGAACACGTCAATATTTTCCCGGAGGAAGGATACAAGCGCGATTTCCTATTTATCGGTCAGGCCCCCACCAATAGTAGTCCTCTTGGTGGGGTCATCCTTGCTGAGTGTCACCTCCTTGTTTTCAACATCGCCGACTTTCGCGGCTCCGTTAGATGTCGGAGCTACCGCTTGGGCCAGGGTACTTGGAGCCTCCGGAGGAGAGTTGTCCTTACCCTTCGGAGTTTGCACAACATCTCCCTTCGGAGCTTTGGCTTGAGGTAACGGCTTCAGTGTTTCATCCTTGAAGTGCCCAGCTAACACCAGTGCGTTGAGGTCGCACTTTGCAGCCTGTTCCTTTTCCGCACAGACGGTGATCACGCCATGTGGTCCAGGGATCTTCAACTGGGCGTACGCGAAGTGTGCCGCCGCCATGAACTTGAACAAGAACGGTCTTCCCAATATGCAATTGTAGGCAGAATCAAAATCAGCCACTTCGAACGTGAGAACTTCTGTCCTCCTGTTTTCTCTGGGGCCCACAGTGACGTCCAGATGAATTTTCCCAAGGGGCTGAGATGACACCCCGGGAACTATTCCATGAAACGATCCTTCGACTGGAGTAAGCGCGGTGAGCGGCAAACCCATCTCTAGGAAAGTCTTCTTCATCAACAAATTCAGGCCACTTCCATTATCAATCAGAGTCTTCACGATCTTGTTGCGGTGCACGATGATCTTGGCAACGAACGGCAGCTCTGGTCCACTTGGTAAGCTCTTCGGGTGATCTTCAACGCCAAAGGTGATCGGGGTATCAGACCACTCTAACTTCTTGGTACAGGGTTCTGCGGCACACTTCTCGGTAGATCTTCTTATACTGCGTTCGGGATGCCAAGGCCGAACTCCCCCCGAAGATCATATTGATCTCAGGGTATCTTTCCTCTTCATCATCACGATCTTGTTGCTCAATGCGGCGTGGACCGTTGTTCCGGGGGTACCCACGATCCACATCATGGAGCCTGATCTTCCCTCTGTCAACCGCTATTGCTCCATCTTTTTGTACTCGTAGCACTCATCAAAGTCATGCGAGGTGCGCCTATGCACGGGGCACCACTTCACAGCTCCTTCGGGGCGGTCATGATCACGGTCCCGCTTCTTGGGAAAGCGACCATCTCCCCGTCCC
Source organism: Eragrostis curvula (assembly GCA_007726485.1). NCBI lineage: Eukaryota > Viridiplantae > Streptophyta > Magnoliopsida > Poales > Poaceae > Eragrostis > Eragrostis curvula. The sequence goes on along the minus strand of CM017441.1, from coordinate 47,834,265 downwards.
TTTTGCTCTACGGCCATGACCTCACGATCATCTGCCTTCTTCTTCTGGCCCTTGCCCTTGCCGTCATTGAGACAAGCTCGGGCATCCGCTGCTTTGGCGCAGGATTCTGCGATGTCGAGACCGTAGTCGGCTCTTTTTCAACGATTGTCTCCACGGTCTTCACATCCAAACACCCATCTCGGTAAGCTCCGATGACCTCCACATCATGGATCTTCGGGATGGTCTTCCTCATTTGACAGAAGCGTTTGGTTTAGTCCCGAAGAGACTCATCTGACTTCTGCCTGATATTCTTCAACTGGTCCGCCGTTCCGTGTCGGGTGTAGCCAAGGAAATTTCCTTTAAAAATCCTTGTCAACTCACCCCAGGAATCAAAGGAGTAAGGTGGCAAGTTCATCAGCCATGTCCGTGCGGCTCCAGTCAAGGCGGTGGGCAGATAGCAGCACTTGATTTTTTCATCACCACCAGCCGTATCGATCACCATGGAATAGATAGACAGGAATTCTCCGGGATCTGCGTTGCCATCGTACTTCTCCACCAAATTAGGCTTGAACTTGTCAGGCCACTGTACCGATCGGAGATAGGGGCCAAGAGCTTGATAAGCCGGTGGTCCGATTTCTGAAGCGAGACATGGTGGACCCATGGAACCAGATGCTTGTCTTGGCGCTTGCGAAGGTCGCCCGCCTAGGCGTTGATGAACGAAGGGTGCCCTACGTTGCCGATTCAAGGCATGACGGGCATCAGATGGCGCCAACTCCCGCTCTTGTCGCCTTCGGCGGTCGGATGACGACCCATGTTCAGACGCAGCTGGCCTTTGATTGTTTGTTGGCCCGAGTCTTCCCCGAAGGTTGGAGACGGCGGCGGCTGCAGCAACTCCATTGTTCGCGGGTGGTGTCGCGTTGAGGCGACCCGCGAGTTCGGCGACTTGTTGAACCAGTGGGGCCAAGGGGGTGCCATCGGGGGCCAACTGATTCAGCGACTCCAGCGCCGTCTGTAACCGGATGGCGTCAAACTCCGGACCAAGGTTGCGCGGCGTGACGTTCGACGGAGCCTGAGATCGGGACTTAAGAGATCCGATAGTAGGCAAACTGCTGGAAGATGCCTCCGAATCCCGCGCAGCCATGTAGATATGGCGAGCGGTGTCAATGCCATCGTCTTCGGAATCACCTCTAATCTCAGGACAGTCTTCACTATCCCATGATTCATCATCACTGTCCGGGCTCCCGATCCCGAAGCCCGGAAAGTAACGTCCTTCGAGTATTGCTTGGACGACTTGCGCTTCTAGGGCAGAGCCAGAGATCGGATCCGAAGAGGATTCCGCCTCTGGTAGGGTTCCCGAAGGAGAGCCCCATACCTCTGTCGCAGCCTCCCGGAACGCACCCGCCGAGTTCCGAACGGCATATGCGCTCCCGAAGACACCGTCTCATGCTCTTCCTGGACGACTCCGTCATGGAGGTTGATCGAGGCCACCAGTTCCGCCAGAAGCGCCTCCTGTGCGTCTGGCGGGTTGACTTGTTGAAGATCTCCGTGCCCATCGGCGACGAAAACCAAAGATCCGAAGTGGAACTCGGCGCCGACAGGATACTTCATGCTGTTCGCAGATCCCATCTGATGCTCTTGACGGAATCTCGACGCTGCTCCCCTACCTGGCGCGCTTCTGTCGTCACCCGATTGAACGGGGTGTTCGGCAGATATTTGGATCGGTGGGGGCAACGTGGGTGGCGAGATCGATCTAAGAACACGCATAGGGTTTTATACTGGTTTAGGCCTCCCGAAGGATAAAAACCCCACGTCCAGTGTGATCTTGTATAATGTGGTAGCCTTTGCGCTAGGGTTTCGCAAGGTGCCAGATAGCTTTCCCCGGGGGGTTACATGAGTATTTATAGGCTAGTTACCGCCTATCAGAGTCCTTCCTAATTACAGTACTCCTTCTCCGTATCCAACAGAGAGATCGTGTCCTTCCCGTAAACTATACCGTGCAAGGCAAGTCTTCGAAAAAAAATCTTAAAATAGTGTTCGGAATATCCGGGACCTAGGGCTACCACATGTTTCATCATTAATCTTAAGTTAAAGGAGCCACATTCTAGCATTTGAATTTTGATTTTCATGAGACATTTTCAGAAATGTGAACCGCACCCACACCAGTGACACATAAGTATCCTTAGAATTGATTTTGCCCACCACCCATCCGTCCAGTCCGCATTTGTGGATCATGATCCCACAGACGACCTATAAAACCCTCTCTTTCCCACACTCCCCCAAGGCGCCGGGCTCTGATCGATCCGTCCTTCCACACCCAAAATCCTCCCTGGCCAATCAACATGGCGAGAGCTCTGGACGCTGCCATGGCGACCATCTGTTGTTCCATCGCCGCCGTCCTGCTCGTCGGATCCCTGGACCAGCTGTCGGGTTCGGGTACCACGACATACACTGAGGCTCCAAAACTCCGCAGCGAGATCCAGGTATTCGAGCTGCTGCCCTTGACCGAGGCAGGGACCGTGGTCTTCTTCACCGCGGCGGAGTACGTCTTCCGCCACCTGCCTCACGACGGCGGAAATCGACTCCACTCCGAGGTCGCCTTCTTCACGATGTGCGCGTCGGTTGGCATCCTCCAGGACGTCGTTTTCGTGCAGCCGCCTGAAGGTGTCGTCTTCAACATCGACGTCAACGCCGTCGGACAGGCCGCTGCTTGTGCGTTGCCTGCGGCGGCGGCGGTGACCTTCTTTCTGGGTATGGCGCTGGTATTGGTGCAGGTCCGCGCGGGAGGCGGAGGTCACGGCAGCGCCGTCGCCGGAGACGGGCCCGTCCACGGCCCCGTGTGGATCCTCTCGAACGTGGTGCTTGGAGCGGCGGCCGTAGTCGCGGGCATGATGGCCATGGTGCTCTACACAGTGTAAGCTTCTTCTTTCTTAATAAAACTCATGTAAGCTTCTTCCTTCTTCCTCTCTCGCCGGTGGCCCATTCCGGCATTCCCCCACCGCCGCCCAAGCCCCAACCGCGCAGTGCTACCGTCCCGGGTAGCCGCGGCTTCCCGCCGCACCTCTGCCAACTCTCTTTCTGCCGTGTCGATGCGGCGGCTCCTCCTCCTCGACCGCTGCGAATCTTTCCGGCCGTCATGCCCTCTCCCGCATCCGACGCACCGTCCGCCCCTACGTCCCGCCGCAAACGTCACGCGTCCCTTGACCGTGAGCCGACGCCACCGGCCGTCTTGCGCGTCGGCTGTCCCCCTCGGCAACTCGCCGCGAGCACCCCCGCCCGATCTTGCCTCCTCCTCCTCATCCACCAGTAGCCTCTCGTTCTATCAGGCAACCTTCCGTACGCCGCCTGTTGTCGCAGGCCCCGGACGCGATTTATGGCGCGGCGCAGCCCGCCATCTCACCTGCCACGATCATACGTAACTGCCCATCGTCCCTGCTGACAGAAATTCAGAATCCGGTTGGCCGTTGGCATTCCTTGCAGCGCAGAGGGACGGGTCCGAAGACCTCCCCGATCGGGAGACAATCGTAGATCGGCATTCGGCCATCGGAATTCTGCGCCTGGGCACAGGCGGCTAGCTTGTCGGCTGTGCCCACTCGCGGCTGGCTGGATGCTGCTGCTTCAAAATTTTTGTTTCTCTTTGAATTTTCTCCTTTCTGTTGGCATAATTACTGGGATCAGCCAACTACAGTCCTTTTTATGATGAACCGTTACATCCTGCTATTGCCTCTCCAGTTGGATTTGTTACCCTTTTGCAATGTTCAGTTAATTTGGTTGCATTCAAATGACTGGTGTTGCTGATTACTTATGATTACCAATGTAAGGTCAGGGGTAATGATATTTTGAGATTGTGTCTGGCTATGGTCATCAAAACTTGTCTATGGATCAGTTGCTATTTATGGTATCAAACATGTATGAGGATGAGATTGGTGACGCTGATACGATTCAGTTCTTCTATCTGGTGTCTGTAGTCCTTTACGGCTGTACCTGATCATAGCTATTTTTTACTGATATCAGGCGCTTGCATGAGTGCTCTGCTACATGCAAGCGTGGATATGAGCTGGCTTTTCCTGCTGGAATTTTATGTTTCCTTTTACAGATTGAGACTGGGAACTTCCAGATGAACTTGAAGAGTGTCATGACTCATGAGGAAGCAAGAGCAGATGCAGGTATGCCCGCTTACCATTTCTTTGCTACTTGGCTTCATTTTCCAGTGTTGCACTTGGCTGGGTTTCAAGGGGCTAGTTGGGCTTACTAGTCCTGTAGTTGGGTTTCTATATATACCCTTTTTTGAAACACTTGTGTAAAAGTTTCTTTTTCACAGCTTATCTTAGTGCAGGGGGTTCCCCTTATCTCTAAAATTATGTGGTGATAGCCACTGAATTGTCATGTGCAGGACGTCCTCTGAACCAGGTGTGTCCTGTATATCTAGCATTAGGAAGGGACATGCTAATACTAGTTGTAGGCATCAGTTTTTCCTTAGTTGGCTCTAGATTTGGGTGGCTACTTGGGGCTTTTATTAGTTGATGGGTTCCTCTTTTTCATTTTCTTTCTTTTATATTCTTCTTAATCCATTTTCATAGCTTCTGTTCAAGATGGGATTCATACAAATCCTCTTTCCAATGTAAACAATTTTGGCTTGTTTTTGTTTGAATTGAGTAAGGACGAGAAGCTATTTCCAGTGTTTTTATTATTCTAGTCTTCTCTCCCTTCACTGCTAATTTGGTCGGAATTGACTTCATTTTGTTGTGAATCGAGAAACTACCTATGGTTTGCATTTGTGTTGTGTCCGTGGCCATAATGTGATTGATGTCCATTAAATTTTGTTCTCCTATTTGTTGTAAACAAGCGTGTGAACAAGATTTAGTTGTGCTAGTTTCAGATTGCTACTAATGAGATGCTTTGGATGTCATAGGAGCAGATACTTTACTCTTTTTTTGAAGGAAAGCAGATACTTTACTGACAGCAGTGTATCAATAAACCCTCTTCTTCTATGTGGAGTCATGCCATCAGACCATGTCTGCCTGCATGTACTCCCAATAGTTTCCACGGTCCATTACATCAAGACGAAGAATATGCATGGGGTACGTTGTTGTTGTAGAACTTGGGCAGTGATCTGGCCTATCTATGCTTTTACTGCTTGTGTAAGTGGTGTGTCTGCATTTTTAGTGATTGTCTAGGTCAGTAGAAACGAACTGTAGGCCTAATATTCCTAAATTAGTGATGCTACTACTTGCCTTAAACCATTGTAATATTCACATAATGGTTCTGTTTTACATATACACAAGAGTCTAATAAATGTGTCCATTTTGCTCTCTCCAGAATCATCCTTGTGGTACCCAGATTAATGTGCAGCCAAGTAAGGTTCAGAAAATGGTAGTAAGTGACAATTGGGGTTTAATTCTGAACATTAATCTGGACCTCCTGGGGTTTAATTCAAGAACCAGGAGGAGCCAACTAAGGTTCAGAAAATATGCTATCGTGTTGTAACTATAACATTTTAGTACTCATTTTCGTTTCCATACTCTAGGTCCATCACCATAAATCCTGTCCAAATTTGGCTTCGTGTTTTATTTTGTGGACTTCAGTTACATGACCATAACCTGAATATTTAGTTCCTATTTGTCTTGTCTCCTCCTGGTTCTTGACCAGGTGTTCAATTCTTCAAATGAAGGTAATAGCCCCACTTTTTAATTTGGTGTGCATATCCTGTACATCATCAATTTGTTTGCAGTCATGTACATGGTCTGCAAGTTTTCTTCTTTTTGTAGGTTTGATTCTCAATCCTGGTCCCTGCTTGCCTTGAAACTGCATAGGTTTGATCGTTATTCCTCCTATACTTCGTCGTTAAGTGATATGATTGGGTGCTTGGTAAAGATGCAGCACATCATCTTTTTATTTTTCCCCATGCAGTAGTAGTTGGGCTTATGCGAATATGATTTTTCAGTACTCGTTCACCTATTACAGATAAGTAGGTCTATAGTTTCAGCACATAATGTTGCAAGTTACAGTGAATTTTACTGTATTTTTTTTTCAGATAGGCTGCAATTAATTATTTCATTTCTAGTCTCGAGTTTGATTTATTGTATCTTAGGTTGTTTGTCCTAATGTTTTACTTCTGAGTAGTAAACAATGTTTCTTAGTTTTAAAGTTGCAAGGAAGTAGTTGATTTTATTTGCGTTGTGCTATGGACTAACTTCAGTTTTTCTCCTCTTCGTGTATCCAAACAGGACTGCACATTTATATATGAAGCATCTATATGTGACGACCATTGACCCAACGACCGCTGTGGCGCCGTCGAGTTCATCAGTTCATCAATTGGCTGGTCATACTAGGACGCTTTCTGATCTGCAGTTGTGTACTGTTTCAAGCTGAAAGCATCTGAATTGAGTTGCATGGGGTCTAAACTTTAGATGGGTTTAAACTCTAGATAAGTTATATTAAATAAAGTTTAATTATAAAACTAACTACAGAACTCTGGTCTAATTCGCGAGACGAATCTAATGAGGGTAATTAAGCTATAATTAGATGATGGTTACTGTAGCATTACTGTAGCATCACTGTACCAAAACAAAGATTAATTAGACTCATTAAATTCGTCTCGAAATGAGCATTCATCTGTCAAAAAAGTTTTGTTATTAAATTTTATTTAATATTCCTAAATAACAAAATTCTTTTTGATGTGACATGCTCTAAATTTTAGAGGGGTGCGCCCAACGCTCTGCGTGCACTCGCATTTCACACGCTACAAGACAGTACCTTTGACATTCTGATGCTCTCTACTATACTCCCAGCAAGCAGGCAACACTGCTAGGACACCTATGAGTATACTACACGGTTTCACAATGAATTCTCGAATTGGCGAGCTGATTAGTCAAGGCGTAGTCGTTAGGTACGCGGTACATGTTCATCTTTACCTTAGACGCATGTTACTGCGTCTGCGTGCACTCGCATTTCACACGCTACAAGACAGTACCTTTGACATTCTGCCTGGTTTATGGGCTGGACAATTGGGGTTGGAGTTGGCCAGTTGGGCTTTAATGCCGTCTAAGGTAAAGAGCGACGCCGTTTCCGATAATACCGGCAATACGGTCGGGAGAAGAGCGACGCCGTTTCCTATACCGTACCGCAACGCGCGCTCCCGTTTCCCGTCCCGTTTTTGTTTTTTTCTCGTGAATACGAAAACGGTCGGTATAATACGAAAACGGCACCGGGACGGGACGGGACGGGATATTCCGGTACCGCTTTCACCCCTACCAGCATTTCAGAACCTAATGGTCCAAAGTGCGCTCTGTATCTTACCAAACGTACGCTCGATACTAATCTTACCAATAATTTGCTACTCCATTGCTACCAATAATACCGTTTATATTAGTATCACACATTGAACTAGCATTTTCTTAGGGCGTGTTCGTTTCGTTTAGGACTAAAGTTTAGGGCAAAGTTCTTGTTATTTAAAGATATTAAATAAAATGTAATTACAAAACTTTTTGCAGAAACCTGGGCTACTTTGCGAGACGAATCTAATGAGGGTAATTAAGTTATGATTAGGCGATGGTTACTGTAGCATCACTGTAGTAAAACATAGCTTAATTAGCCTCATTAGATTCGTCTCGTAAATTAGCACCCATCTGTAAAAAGGTTTTGTAATTAAACTTTATTTAATACCCTTAAATAACAAGATTCTCTGAACTAAACTTTAGGACTAAAGGAAACGAACAGGCCCTTACTCCATTGCTACTATTAGTCTGTCCCAGATTGAACAGGATCCTATTGATCTCCGTGATGCACCCAATCACAGGTCAAGATACGTCCACACCTACCTGATTTCAGATACGAGTAATTGTTAGGATCGATTGTAGATAAGAAAACGATGATAGATCGTGGCAGTTAGTAACATGGAATAATTTCAACTGAGAAATGATTAGCAAGTGTGTAATATTTGATATTGACATGGGTGATATAATAATATGTTTTAATAGCAAATTTTACGTGTTGTCGCCAGCAAGGCACAAAATGAGATTATGGTGTGTGCGCCATTTTGACACTTCCATATTGTTCCTTATCCTAGGGTACAATCTGTTCTAACTATTGCTATTCAAATAAAATTATTAGTAGCTTCGGTTAAAGTCTGGAGCCCACCAACCTATGAGGAATGTTGACAAAGACACAAAGCTTTTTCTCTATATATAACTACTATACACCACTTGTGTGCCCTACTCTATGATTTGTAGATAGTTTCTGAACTCGATCCATGTTTGCCTACTACTACTCACCGGTCAGTAAATTTTTATCATCCACGATCCCTTTTCGCGCAAAAATAAATAAATCAAACGGTAGATGATGACGAAACGAATGGACCCGTCGACCACTAAAAAATTACCGGTTGTTTTGTACAACGTTGTTGTTTACCACCGCGGGCTCAATCATGAAACGGTAGATTCGCTGGCAAAAGGTGCATTCTTGTGAGAAGTGTGCAAACACATGCGCTGTTTCTTTTCGTTTCACTGACTGGTGGAACCGTTGTGCAGAGACGCACATGGTGAGGACTGAGGAGACTTGCAAGCTACTAGTCAACGTGCGGGCGGGCTCAAATCAAATGGCCGTCTTCCCCCCAGCTCTCGCCCGGCCGCACCTCCATCTCCATGAGACTACGCTCGCGGATCTGCTGCTGTCACCTCTGCAAATGAGCTGAGCTCGGCTTCCCGGCTGCTACAAGCGTCGAGCGATCAGGGCAATATGTCAGGTTTGTCTGCTCTCCCAATTTCAGAGCTTGTTTCGCTGTGGCACTACTGCGCTGGGGAAGCTTGTCCTCTTTCCTTTTGCTTGCTTTGTTTGCGATGAAATCTTGCATGCTGACTGTCTACCGAGCAATATCCCTCCCTATAGGAAACAGAAAGCTCCTCTTGACGAGTCTCAAAAGAATGCTGTTGTTACAGATCTGACTGTTGCTAGCTAAAAATTAGACTTCTAGATACTCGGATTTAGCATGGAAGATTTCGTGCCATATGTTACCTTTTTTTTTTTTTTGCGAGTGTGCCATATGCTACCTGATACCTTCGTACACTAACTGCTTTATTCGGTGTCGCTTGGTTCTCAGACGAAATGGAATCCATTGGGACTGGGAGTGTGTGAAGAGTCTCAGTGAGTCTTAAGGTAGTGCCGTCATGGAGCCATTGCAAAGCACAAGGTGCGTCTTGAGGTTGGAGTTCTGAGTGTTCTCAACACGATACAATACGACAGGCGGCCCTCCGGGCTGCGTCGCCTTTACCTTTTGGTGAGTAGGCCAAAGCAAACCCAGACGGACGCCAGGTAACATATTGCCTCATAACTATTTTTAAGCAAAGCCTAGTTGAATTATGTGATACTATTATATGACTCCACTGATATTAGCACGCAACATATGCACGCGACCGTTGCACCCATGGTTCGCATTCCCTAATTAACTAAAGAGGACACACGCCGCAGAAATGGCAACAGCTATGAATTCAAAGGAAAAGGTGCAAGGGCCTGGTCAAACAACACTCAATCACAAGAAATTTCACTCGCTCACACGCAGAGGGGCAGAGTGCGTGTCGAAAAAAAAGGGGGCAGGGTGGACAGTTGGACACAGGTGGTGGCACGGTACAATGCATGAACACGTGTTGAGAAACAAATGGTCACCTGTCTTAATTAGTTATTCTTACCCATTTCGGTTTGGGTTAGCCACAATTCGTTTGCCGCATTTAGCATCACAGTGAAAGAAGTGCAGACACTGACGAACGAAGCTTCCGTGACATTGGTAAGCTTAATCAAATCAGTTCGATGATCAACATACATTCCATGATACGTACACACTGCACGCACGCACACGGAAAAAAATTCTCTGCAGTAGTCCTGTGAACTGAAAGTTTACAGCCCTGCCCAGATTGGTGCCATGTGTCCTATTTCACCGAATCTCAAAGCACCCTTAGGGTCCCACGAACGAGCCCTGGCTCCCAGCCTTCCACGCATGCACGCACGTCGGCTCTGCTTCGTCAAACCCGTTCGAGCCGCCGTCCCCATCGCTGGTATAGCGATGGTATTGGTACTCGTCGTCTGCATGAGTTCAAATGCATGACAGGCAGGCTTCTGCAGTTCGTCTGTCCACTCATTTGAAGAATTCACCTCAACAACCGGTAATCAGAGGCAGCGAATGGGGCACGATCTTGTCGCCGCCGCCATCAGGAACAACCTCGACCTCGCGGAGGTAACATGGCCGCAGCGACGACAGGCTCCACCGCTCGACCTTGGTCATGTGATTCCACTTCAGCGGGGCGGCAGTTCATAGCCCGTCGAATGGGATAGGGCTGCGTGTTGATCGGTGTCGTCGGAGTCTGTGTTGCGCGTTTTTAGTTTCGTCGACGGTAGCAACTCGAAGGAAGTCGAGCCGGAGCGGTTCTTCTGCGATAGGGGGCGGCGGCTCGACGGTTCAGCGAAGCCGTTGGACGTGGCGACGTGCGTCGTGGGAGCCCAGAGTTGCTTTAAGATCATGTGAAACATGACACGTGGCATAAATCTAGGCAGGCCTGTAAACTTTCGGTTTACAGGACTCCTGCATAGAATTTTTTTCCCACGCACACATACACACACACTGCCCGTCTGCCCCCAGCTTTTTGTGTGTACATCGCGGTCTCCTCTCCTTGCCAGCAGCCAACCACCACTCCGACCGTCCATCCAATCTGCATTTCTGTTCTCTAGATCCGACAAACCTAGTCTAAACCCCAAGAGGCAAGAGACCATCCCTCTACTCCTCCAATCCAAGGCGCCGAGCTGATCCAAGCCCTCCCCTCAAGACCTCAATTGGCCAGGCCCAAGATCCTCTCCCCGGCCAAGCACCATGGCCAGAGCTTCCAACGTTGCCACGGTGGCCATCTTCTCCGCGATCGCCGCCGTCATGCTCGCCGGGTCCCTGGAGCACCAGCTGCCGGCCTCGGCTACGGCGGCATGCACTGAGGCCCCAACGCTCCGCCGCGAGGTCCAGGTTCCCTTGGCCGAGACGGCGACCGTGGGCTTCTTCGCCTCCGCGGTGTACGTCTTCCGCCACCTGCCTCACGCTGCCGCCGGCGGCGGCAACCGACGCCTCTCCGAGGTCGTCACCTTCACGCTGTGCGCGTCGACCGGCGTGCTCCAGTACGTCGTTTTTGTGCAGCCTCCTGAAGGGGTCGTCATCAACATCGACGTCCGCGCCCTTGGACGGGCCGCCGCCCGTGCGTTGCCGGCGGCGGCGGCGGTGACCTTCTTTCTGGGGATCGCACTGGTCTTTGCGCAGGTACGCGCGGGAGGCGGAGGTGGCGGCGGCGCCGTGGCTGGAGACGGGGCCGTCCAAGGCGCCGTGCGGATCCTCTCGAACGTGGCGCTTGGAGCGGCGGCCGCGGTCGTCGCCTTGATGGCCATGGCGGCGCTCTACACCACCGCGTAAGCTCCCTAAAACCCGGCAAAGTAGGCTTCTTCTTTCTTCCTCTCTCGCCGGCGCCCACTCCCAACCGCCGCTCACGCACGCCCCGCCGCACCCCAGCCACCCCTCTCGCCGCCGGCCGGCGCCTCATCCTCGGCCGCGCCCCACCCCCACGCGCCGTCCGCTGCCCGGCCTTTCCGAGGCGGCGAGGCCCACGGAACGCGCCGCCCTCCGCCACGACAAAGCCGCAAGCGCCGCGCCCTTTCCTTCACTTTCCGCCTCGTTCCGGCGCCTCCGCGTCGAGACGCCGATACTTCAAGCCGGCTCGGCTGTGAGGAACTCAAGTTCCTATCCGCTCGCCGCCGCGCTGTGTCCCGGCTACCCACCGCACCACCCCTACTTTCTCCGACTGTCACGCGGCGCCTCGGCATGCCGCGTTGCCGCCAGCGGCCGACGGCGCGCGCCGTCGCCACCTGGCTTGCTCGTCAGGGTCAGGCTGTCCCCTCCCTCGGCAACTCGCCGCGCGCACCCCGCCTGCTCTTGCATTGCCGCCACCTCCTCCCCATCCACCACTCAGCATCTCCTTCTATCAGGCTACCTTTTCCGTCTGCGCCGCCTGTTGTCGCAGGCATCGGACGCGATTGACGGCGCCAGCGCCGCCCGTCATCCCCACCTGCGACGCTGCTACGGCTGCCCATCGTCACTGCTGTCAGAATCAGGTCGCCAATTCGCATTCCTTGCAGCGCACGGGGATGGATTCTAAGGCCTCCATCATCGGGAGACAATTACAGACATTCGGCCGTTGGAGGCGCTCCTGAGCACCGGCCGGCTGTGCCAATTCGCGGCTGGCTGGATCCTGTTTCTTCTATTGTAACTTTATCGTTTCTCCTTATTTTTTTTCTCATATTTCTTTGGCATAATTACTAGGATCAGCGCCTTTTTATGATGAACCGTTTACATTATGCTATTTCCTTTCCTCTACAGTTGATTTGTTACCCTTTTGCAATGTTCAGTTGATTTCGTTGCATTCAAATGACAGCAGTCTCGTCTCGTGTAATGCAGATACTAAAAGCAAGCTGGAGCAGGTGCTGGGGCCGGGGTACAATCAAGGTTCATCGTGGGGATGCACTGAAGTTGCAATTTGCAATAATCAACATAACCGATTTTAGTTACATCATCATCCAGATGAACCTTTTTATGTGTAATCGTGGAATTGATCCTGTACTGCTATTGCTGATTACTTATGATTACCGGTGTAAGGTCAGGGGTAATGATACTTTGAGATTGTGTATGGCTATGGTCATCAAAACTTGTCTATGGATCAGTTGCTATTTATGGTATCAAACATGTATCAGGATGAGACTGGTGATGCTGATACTGAGTGAGACGATTCAGTCTTCTATCTGGTGTCTGTAGTCCTGTACCTGATCATAGCTGATTTTACTGATCTCAGGCGCTTACATCATTGCATGAGTGCTCTGCCACATGCAAGTGTGGATATGAGATTGCTTTTTTCTGCTGGAATTTTGTGTTTCCTCTAACAGATTGAGACTAGGAACTTCCAGATGAACTTAGTGTCATGACTCATGAGGGAGGAAGAGCAGATGCAGGTATGCCCGCTTAGCATTTCTTTGCACCTTGGCTTCATTTTTCAGTCTTGTAGTTGTCTGGGTTTCAAGGGCTAGTTGGGGTTACTAGTCCTGTAGTTGGGTTTCTATATTTACCCTTTTTGAAACACTTGTGTAAGTTTCTTTTTTCACAGCTTATCTTAATGCAGGGGGTTCCCCTTAGCTCTAAAACTACGTAGTGACAGCCATTGAATTGTCATGTGCAGGACGTCCTCTAAACCAGAGCGTGTCCTGTCTATGCTAATGCTAATGTTTCCTTAGTTGGCTCTGTATTTGGTTAGCTACTTGGGGCTTTTTATTAGTTGATGGGTTGATCTTTCCATTTTCTTTCCTTTATATTCTTCTGTGATGCATTTTCATAGCTTCTGTTCAAGATGGGATTCATACAAATCCTCTTTCCAGTGTAAACAAATTTGGCTTGTTTTTGTTTGAATTGAAGAGGGACGAGAAGCTATTTCCAGTTTTTTTTTCTTTCTGATTCTTGTCTTCTTTTCCTTCTATGCTAATTAGGTTGGAATTAATTGACTTCATTTTGTTGTGAATCGAAAAACTACTAATGGCCTGCATTTGTGTTGTGTCCATGACCATAATGTGATTGATGTCCACCAAATTTTGTTCTCCTATTTGTTGTAAACCAGCGTGTGAACAAGAGTTAGTTGTGCTAGTTTCAGATTGCTACTAATGAGATGCTTTGGATGTCACAGGAGCAGATACGTTACTGACAGCAGTGTATCAATAAACCCTCTTCTTCTCTGTGGAGTCATGCCATCAGACCATGTCTTCCTGCATGTACTCCCAAGTCCCAATAGTTACCATGGTCCATTTCATCAAGACGAAGAAGATGCAAGAGGTACGTCGTTGTTGTAGAACTTGGGCAGTGGCCTGGCCCATCTAAGCCTTTACTGCTCTTCTGCTTGTGTAAGTGGTGTATCTGCATTTTTGGTAAAATTGTCTAGGTCAGTAGAAACGAACTATATATATAGGCCTAATATTCCTAAATTAATGATGCTACTACTTGCCTTAAACCATTGTAATATCCACATGATGGTTCTGTTCTACATATACACAAGAGTCTAACATATGTTTCCATTTTTCTCTCTCCAGAATCATCCTTGTGGTAACTAAATTAATGTGCAGCCAAGTAAGGGTTAGAAAATGGTAGTAAGTGAAGTTGGGGTTTAATTCTGAACATTAATCTGGACCTCCTGGGGTTTAATTCAAGCACCAGGTGGAGCCAAGTAAGGTTCAGAAATATGTTATCGTATTGTAACCATAACATTTCACTGTTTTTCCAGACGTGCGTTTAGAGCGTCTAAACACAAGATTTGAAGGTTGTGTCTTGCGTCTAGATGATCAAAAAACACGTTTAGACTGTGTAAACAATGATTAGTCGCGTTTAATGGCTAGATAAGGGGTGAGCATCTGTCTTGCGTATACGTCTAGGAAAAACATTTTTATTTTCAGTACTCATTTTCGTTTCCATAATCTAGTTCCATCACCATAAACCCTGTCCAAATTGCCTTTGTATTTATTTTGGGGACTTCAGTTACATCACCATAACCTGAATATTTAGTTCCTATTTGTCTTGCCTCCTCTTGGTTGTTCTTGACCAGGTATTTAATTCTTCAAATGAAGGCAATAGCTCCACTTTTTTAATTTGGTGTGCATATCCAGTACATCACCAATCTGTTTGCAGTCATGCACATGGTCTGTAAGTTTTCTTCTTTTTTTGTCGGATTGATTCTCAATGCTGATCCCTGCTTGCCTTGAAACTGCATATGTTTGATCGTTATATTCCTCCTACTTCATCATTAAGGGCTTCTGGTCCATACGGGCAGGTGATATCATTTGGTGCTTCTTGGTAAAGGTGCAGCACATCATCTTTTTTATTTTGCCCCATGCAGTAGTAGTTGGGCTTCTGCGAATATGATTTTTCAGTTCTAGCTAGTTCACCTATTAGAGGTAAGTAGGTCTATAGTTTCAGCACATAATAGTGCAAGTTACAGTGAATTTTTACTATATTTTTTTGTTCAGATAGGCTGTAATTGATGATTTCATTTCTAGTCTCGAGTTTATTTTGTTGTATCTTACGTTGTTTGTCCTAATGTTTTACTCCTGAGTAGTAAACAATGTTTCTTAGTTTTAAAGTTGTTAGAAAGTAGTTGGTTTTATTTGCGCTGTGCTATGGACTAACTTCAGTTTCTCTCCTTTTCGTGTATCTATATTTTGTTGTTTTTCCTAATTCTGGTTCTCTAAACAGGACTGCACGTTTATATATGAAGCTGAAGCTCATGTTGAAATTTTGCTTGAGCTGTTTTTCCGTGGCGTGGAGCGGACCACACGGTTGTTGGTCAGGTGTACCCTGCTTTGCAGTTTTGTACTATTTGAAGCTGAAAGCATCTGAATTTTCATGTTAAGTCAGGCACTCCCATTTTCACACGCTGCAAGACAGAACCTTTGACATTCTGATGCTCCTCCCTACTAATCCATAGCAGCTCGGACACCGATGAGTTATCACTACACGGTTTAGCACATAAATTGTCAAAGTGACCAGCTGATTGTAGGCACAGTCGTTAGGTACGCAGCACATGTGCATGTTTACCCTCGTACTACATGTGCATGTTTACCTTGATTACCCACATGAAGAGGTCACCTGAGACACGGTCACATTTCATCTCTTTGATATGGTAGAGAAAGCAATGATGATCAACACATCATTATCCTTCATGGATCTGATCTAGTATGCCATCATGCACAGCGGATTACTGCATTGGTTATGTGTGAAACTGAGCAGACTTATCTTTATTCTGGCTTAAGTACACTATCTTCCCAACAACGAGTTACTAATCTCAGCATCAGAATCAAATGGGTCAATGAATAATATCTTACCAACAACTAGCTTTTTTTGAGTATCCACTTCAACTAGCTAGCCTCTTCTTACTCCAGCTTTCTTTAATCAACCACTGTTTACTAGCAGTGTCGTACCGGCTTTTGTTTAATCTAGCATTCGCTCGCTCTAATTTTTAATGTTAGCCTCTCCCAGATGACCACATTGAATTGTATCCTTCCGGATGAGACACGAAAGTCGGATAAGCTCAGTTATGCACAGGATCAGGTCAAAATACGTATATACCTGCCTGATTCCAGGTAAGAATTGCAGGATCAAATATAGAGCAGAGAATGACAATAGCTCGTGCCACTTAAATACTGTAATAATCAACTATTGCAACGAGAAGAACCAAAGCCTTCACTGCTCCCCGGCCTGACCATCTCGATCATCACGGCGACAACAACAGCACCTCCCGACCTTAATTTTACAACGGCAGATGGCGATGTGTACTGTACACTGTGTGCGCGTGCATCAGCGTGGGGCGATCACGACCCGAAATGGGATTTCCTGATTGCAACTTCCGGCACATGAACGCCAGTCACAGATCCACGACAGGAAAGATCATCGCAATCTAGTCGTGCCCCATGGTCCGCGGGCAGAGTTGGTAGTACGGGTTGTGATGTGTAGCGAGTGGGGACGCGCGAAGCAAAGTGGTGTGGCCACAACCACAGACAAGCCAAAGCGAAAGGCGACCATGTGGGCAATACACGGTGTCGAGTGGCTTAACTCAGGAGCTGATTTCTCTGACGTGCCGCCACCGGCGGCCTGTACCACCACCGATTCGGTCCCGCGCCTCGGACGCAGGGCGGCGCTTCTGCAAGCTGAGGCCGGCGAGTCCAGAGACTCCTTCCTTGCCGTCGCCTGCTTCACCGGTTCACCCTCGCCTGCGTCCTCTGTCTCATCCCGGCGCGGCAAGTTGGTTGGCCGGAAGCACACATGCTCCGCCTGATGCATGTGCGGGATCCGGCAGGCAGCTGCAGTAAACAGTTGCCGTTTGTGTTTCGGTGTGGTCAGTATTGTTTGATTACATTCATTAACTTATGCCCCGGCGACGGCGATCGTAACAGGACAGCAGCCATCATAATAAACTCTGAAAAGAAAGACACAAACAGATGGCGCGAATGATCCAACTAAAAACAATGAAAACGGACCCACTACCATGTTCTCGCATAGGAAGAAATCAACTTAATCTAATCAGATGTACTACTAATATAAGTTGCAGATGGAGACAAAGAGGTTGGTTCGATGCTTCCACTTCTAATTTTTTTGGTCAAGGAAATGATACAGAGGAATTTTTAAAAGCATCAGAAATGATACAGAGGTTCAGCTTCGAAGTCCACCTCGACATGCTTACTGACACGCGCACTCATGCATGGAGGTACTGCAATCTACAGTGTGTATGGTCAAATGTTCCGGGGTCGTACGATAGCTTCCGTTCCGTGCATGCACCTGCTCGAGTCAAGGAGGACTTCAGTTAGGTGGTGACCTCGTGATGTATGCGTATGTGACCTCGTGGCACCGGATCGGTCACGCCACCAAAACAACGCGCGCGTCCTCCTGTCACGCCCGCCCAGCAGCTCTGCCGTGGCGCGCGCGCTGCCACCGTCCGACTCCGAAACGTCCGTCACGCGGTTGGGTGCTGCCAGCCCGGCCTGAGGGCAGAGAGAGCGCAGAAAGCAAGACAAGTTGGACCACGAGCATGATCATGTACCGCAGGGAACGGGGAAAGGGATTTCGTCGAGAACCACTGCCGGAGAGGGAAAAGGGGTTCGCCACTTCCACCGACCGACGGACAGATCGAGCTGAACGGTCCCATTGCTTGGCCTTTACTGACGCAAAAGTTGATGTCCGATGCAGAGAGATGACAAGTTTTTGACCCGATTAATGCTGTTTGCTTAGCATGGCACGACCCAACAGCGGCGAAAGGAGTACAGCGTAATATACGCGCTTCTTGTTGATGCTGCTTTCGCCATGTCTGAGACTGTTCAATCCTTGTCATGTCCCAACCAATCCCTGTCATTTTTCCGGTACGTATATATGGAAAGAAACAAAAAGAATATGCACATGATCCAAGGCCGGTGCGTTGGATGTGTATAACCAAACTTTGCTATATGGAAAGGCTCTCCACTTTCTCTGCTGGCTCATCTGAAGCTTCCAGTAGCAAAAAAATAGGCTCATCTGATGAGATCTGACCATAGGCTTTGCCCTGACAAACTAGCACAAACATATCTGTAGCTGAGTTCTACAACTACAAGTCAGGTTTAGAAAAAAATTGTACTTCTTACTTGAAAGAATAAGTACTGTACTTACTTGAAATAGTACTCTACCATTGTTTCGAAAAAAGAAAGGTAATATTCCCATCAGATTTTTGCGACATCATTTTTATGCTCCTACCAGCTAGCATCGGTTTGCAGTTGCAGCTTTTTCGTTGAATAGAAAAGCATACCCTTTCGTTTCGGCAATGCTTTGTCTCATCTTCTTTTGTCAATCCCGTTAGGTTTTCTTTTATGTGATGCTTGTGTCATGATAGAATTATGATATTTGCGTGTTCTAAGTGGGCCTATCTTAACTAGCGTACTAGCGTGCCTTTTCCGAAATGGAAAGACGTGATCTTGTAGAAATGCTATCTTTAGCTGATGTTGATGCAAAATTGGAAATCTGCTGATGTTATTTACTACTAAGGCTACTATTACCAGGCTAATGACGTATTCCGAAAAAGTACTAGCAAGCCATGCCCGCAAATATCTTCACTCAAAACAGGTGAAGCGATCATCGCCGAATTACTGGGGCTTGTGCCTCTGCTGGTTGCACAAAAAAAATACTAGGGCTTGTTAAAGATGGTTAAGCCCATAAATTGGCATGGTTAAGCATCATCGATGAATTACAACCTGGCCGTGGCTTCAGTCTGAGACACATTTTTATGTCTCGCTTTGTGTTCTCGTGTCGTAAATCGTGGCGCACGTGCCGGCCATTCCGTCCGATGGCAATATCCAATTGGTGGCGGTAGCTGTGATGTGTGTGGTGCCCAATGGCAACTCCACTGACCAATGATGGGCGCTAAGCCCCTGCCCTGTGGTCAGTGGAGTGACGAAGTGAGTAGTGATTTAGATGACGCGGGAGTGACTCCCAGCCCCAGCCCCAGCCCAGGTCAACGCCGGCTCCAGCGAGCTGGTCTCCTTCCGCTCTCGCCTCCCCGTCCGGCTCCGGCTGCACCTGCCGACCCACCGGCGAGCTCCGGCACAGGCTGCTCGGCTCCCACGGACTGAGCAGTGCTGCCGCTGCTGCATCCGCAAGAGCGCACCGCGGCGGCATACGCAGGTTTGTCCGCGTCCTTTGTTTCGATTGGTCGCTGGTATTGCTTTGCAACTTCTGCCAAATTTACTTGCTTTCTATACAGAGCAATCCTATACTCGTCCTTCTAGAAAAGCGGAAAAGTCGACCTAGGAAAAGATATTATTTTGATTTTTCTACATATCCGGGATTTAGGACGAGTTCTGAGCCCTGTCTTGGTGACAAAGAGATTCGTTTTGTCCTCCCTTTGTCAACGACAGCCTTCTCGAAAATTCGTTGGAAAGGGGTATCATGATTTGGGTATGTTGTGATTTCAGGTTTGCCAGTTCGACGCGTCACTCTGTACCTATAAGTAGTAAACGGAGGTCAGATCTTGTGTGTACAGAATTAGCATGTTCACACGAGCTAAGAGCTGGTGGCCCACTGAGTCAAGGTGTCTAGCTAGAGCTCGGCGACTCAATCAGTAATTCCAATGGCTTTCAAAAAGAAAAAGTAATTCCAATTGAAGATTTTCGTAAAAAATAATTCCAACAAAAGAAAGTAACGTGTTGGTTGGTCAACGAAAAACGGTTCCTGGTCCTATCTTACAACCCGGGACCATTCGTGCATATCACAACGATGTCCTTAATTAAAAAAATGAGTCTAATCTGAAGTACTGACTGAATGCCATTTATTTTTTTCATCCTTCACCATAAATCTTGATTTGCCGCCTATATCTTTGTGCTGGTAGTTTGAGGCATGGGCGACAAGATGAATGCCGCCCTTACGTACTTGACTTGGCAATAATCAATGGAAGATGGTTCAATTTGCCTGGTCCTCTTGCTTTTACTTTGTGTGTGAAGAAATCTCTTTTGCCGAGCTACATGTATGCCACTTTAGTCCGTGCGTGCTCTCTCCGCTACCGGTACTTGGGCTTTTATTAATGGAGCTAAAAAGATAGCGATAAATTGAGACGAGATTTTGATACATGTGTGGCACAGAAGGTACATTGATCAGTTTTGAATGGCAGATTAGGTAGGGATATGTTTAAGAACGAGTGGAGCTATGGAATTTCAAGGAAAGGCCACTCAAACAGCTACTAAAATTACGATTTTCTTTCAAACAATGTAGAAATGCCTGTGTCATTGTCAACCTGCTAGCATATTTGAGCGTGCTTTTGCTCTGACACAACGAAATCTTTGGCTTGTTTCCTTCGGTAGTACTATTCTCATAGGCTTTTTGGCAACTGAAAAATAGAGGTTAGGATAAAGATTGAGAAATAAGTTGTTTGGCAACTGAAAAATATTCTCTAAAGATTTGTTTCCCAATTCCAATCCCACCCTATATTTCCCAATTGCCAAACATCAGTAGCGCGTTACACTTTACACAAACCATCTAAGCTGCACATGGTGCTTTGTCCCTACTATGACCGAACCCCCCACCACCCCCACTGGCCCCACCCCAACACACGCAAGCCCATAATAAATTCCAGGGCGTGGGCGCTGGTTGACATCTCATCCGAGAAGCCGCAGTACTCCGGCGAGAACCACAAACCATGGCGATCGACGCTCCGGCCACCGCCTCCTTCACCCTTTCCGTGTCCATCATCGCTCTCTATCTCCTCTCCTTCCTCGACCACTCGGGTACCGCTCAGGCTCCACCCGCCCCGCTCAACGGCGCTCTGCGGGTGTTTCTGACGTTGGTTGGAATGGAGGGGCTCGTCGCCGCCGTCGCCTTCATCTACGACCACATGCACCGCACCCGAGCTGCCGGCGCGGGCGCCGTCAACAGGCGCATCTCGGAGGTCGTCACCACCATCTTGTGTGCATCAATTGGGCTCCTCTTCTCCGTGTTGTTTGTGCAGCCCGCGGGAGGCGTGGACGACGACGGCACGCAAGCTCGTGCGCTCGGTGCGGTTGCTGTCCGAGCGTTACCTGCAGCGGCGACGGCAACTTTCTTTTTGGGCGTCACGCTGATCTACGCGCACGTCGGCAACCGCGTCGGAGCTGGTGTTGGTGCCGGCGCCGGCGCCGGACCGATCCCGGCGCCCGCCGTGAAATTCATCTCCAAGATAACGCTCGGAGCAGCAGTTGCAGTCGTTGGCCTGACGGCCATGGCGCTCAACACCAACTGATCAAGTGAGTAAACTCGAATTCCCCTCAAGCTCAAGGAGGGCCGCTATCGCGTGTTTTCCTCCCGACCCCCATCCCTTCTCGCGGTGCCACCGCTTGATTTCTTAGTAAGCGTCGCCGTAGCAGCTCGATGTTCCATCATCTCCGCTTCCTTCCCCGTCTTTCTGCATGGTCACCTTCTCTCCGCCATCACCTAAGCTGCCGGAACGCATGCTAGCCCCGCCGGCATCACCGCGTCGCGCTCTGTCCACTAGTAGCAGGTCCAGCACCACCGACCACCGGAGGTGACGGCGCGCTGCCGAAAGAGACAAACAAGGGAGGTAGAGCTGAGGTTGTGACTGGTGTTCCGAGAGTACTACATGCCGAGATTTCAGGCTACAGATCTTGTCGGCACTTAATTAATCAGTTATCTGTTGACGAGCGCCGGAGCACCTGTCGCTTGCTGGCGGTTAGCCACATCCTGCTTCTACAAGTTCAAATTGGTATCTTCAAGAATTTGTCACCTGTTGGGAGGCATCGCATGATTGCACAGAGGCACCGTCATTAGTAATCAACTAATCATGATTGTCAGCTCTTTATTTCTATCGTACATTTACCTAATAAGTACTGTTTTGAGCCTGGACAGTCGATTTGATGCCCTTTTTCGCAATGTTCAGTACATTTGGTTGCATACAACAGATATTGAATTTTGGGCAATCCTGTCTATTTCAGATGTAGAACAGACGGGCACAGGTGGCCGGGACACTACAAATTACAACGTTCATTGTCGGGACATCCTCGCATTGGCCTACGCAGAGCAGAATTTTAATTACATTGCCTGAATGAAAATTTCACATGTAATTATGAAATGAATGTTGTAATTAATGAACTTTGGTCGTGTGCTGGCTACTTGTGACTGTAAAGTGTGTAGTATGGGATTCTGCTTTTAGGTTTGTGTGACTTTGGATGATCTATCAGCATTTGGTACAGATTATACTGGAATGCATGGTGGATTTTATTTTGGTGATGACATGATGTTGTTTTGTGCCTTGGGTTGTATTGTTGTATCTGTGCATTGTTGAAAATTTTAAGGGGCGGACTGAATTGCTCATAGCTGGTTTACTAATCTTAATTAGGTGCCTTTATGGGGGGTTATGGTATTTGCCTGCTTGCTCAGAGACATCACTTTTCATTTACAGGTTGACACTTGAGCTTCCTGCAAAACTTGAAGAGTCATAGGAATGGAGGAGTTAATACAGTTTATGGCTCGTCTGCATTTGGACGTTTCATCATTTCTCTTTGGCCTCTTTTTGACTCTTGTCATATTTTTTGTTTCCCCCTTTTGAAACATTTCGTTTAAAATGATTTGTTAACACACTGATAATTTCTCTAATTGTTTACTATTGTGTCTGTCTCATGCAGGTATGTTCCTTCAACTCCGTCGTGATCATATCACAGAATGGCAATAAGATAAACCTACAGACACTGTAAGACCCTGATCGACCGCTTAGGCTTATTTTGTGAATGTAAGAAATTATGAGCATAGATCTAGTGTCCTCTTTTCTTGATATTCCAAATTACTGCAATCTGATTGTGGCAATTTTTGTGATATTAGTGAGATCTATTGAATTGTTATGTTATGCACTCTCCTCATTTTTTTTATGTCTTATTGATCCATACACCAGAGGAAGTTATGGCATTTTCCATTTGCATGCTTCAATTTTATTTCCTTGCTAGTTGCCTTTGAAATTGCAGACCGGTAATCTAGTTGGTCAATATTCCTGTGATGTTTATTGTGTTCTTCTGTAAGGCGTGGGGTTTTCCTAGCTTCTATCAAACCGGGTTGATTCAACCCCCTTTCCTCTGTAAATAGATAGGTTGCATGCTAAGAATTTCTCTTGAGGTCAAACTATATTACTTCAACAACATTTTCATCATATAACAGCTGAGAGTAACACATTCCACTTGGTTTTGCCTCTACACTAATCTATAGCAAGATAGACTTATAAAGAAACCTTCTGGAGTCATCATTGCATACTATCCAAACTTGATTGGGTCGATTGTAATCAGATTGAGGCTAGTAGCCTTCCTTAGTACCTTCTGACCATGCTGCTGTGGCTGTTAACATGACTGATTGCCGTGTGGAATTTCAGAGCATTTTATTTGGCCTTCGCATTGGAAGTACACTCTTTTATTTATTTTTATTTAGTTGATGAATCTAATCTGCTCATCATGGTATTATTTCTTGATATGTGTGTGTGGGGGGGGGGGTGTTCGTAATGGCTACTGTATAGTCTGTAAATTCCACCCCAAATGCAACCACACTGACGTAGTAAGTGCTTTCTTGGTACATTTATCTTTTCTTAAACTGTCAAGGTGGACTCATCCACATACTCACCTCTCCGCGTCATCCTGAGACTCCTCATCAGATAATATAATAAAGCAGCACCTTTTTTTTTTTTGGCCTTCACACAACAGGTACTCTACAAGCCCAGCACCAGCTGACAGTTTCGCTCCAGCGTATTGTACCCTTTTCGTTCCATTCTCTCAGCACCCCCTAAAAACTAAAGATGCAGCTGCCCTAAGCATGGCATACGAATCCAATGGTTTCATGCTTATCATGGTATTCGGAAGGAGAATTTATGCTTATCTGACATCTAATTTTCCCTGTCATGTGGAAGTTAGTCTTACTGCAAATGCTGAGGGGTGAAGTTGAATGACTTAGGATGTGTGATTTTGGAACTAGTATAATGTGATATTTTTGGGAAGTAGATTGTAAACCTGCCTGTTTCTTTAATCTGCAATTGTTTTTGTGATGCAAGCAGCGCCTTGTAAACAGCATCTCGTTGCTGGGTTGCAGAGTAAGTAGTGTTTTCGGCAAAAAAAAAAAGAAGAGTAAGTAGTGCAGTTTGCTGGCTGATAGACAAGCAAAGTGATCGATCAACAGTCATATAGACAAGAGTCTAACAAATGTTTCTATTTTGCTCTCTCCAGAATCATCCTTGTAGACTGTAGTAACCAGATTAATGTGCAGCCAAGTAAGGTTCAGAAAATGATAGTAAAGTGACGGTCGTGGTTTAATTCTGAACATTAATCTGGACCTCCTGGGGTTTATATCAAGAACCAGGAGGAGCCAAGTAAAGGTTTAGAAATATGCTATCGTGTTGTAACTATAACATTTCAGTACTCATTTTCGTTTCCATACTCTAGGTCCATCACCATAAACCCTGTCCAATTTGCCTGTGTTTTATTTTCGGGACTTCAGTTACATGACCATAATTAGCCTGAATATTTAGTTCCTATTTGTCTTGTCTCCTCCTGGTTCTTGACCAGGTGTTTAATTATTCAAATGAAGGTAATAGCCCCACTTTTTAATTTGGTGTGCACATCCAGTACATCACCAATCTGTTTGCAGTCACGTACATGGTCTGTAAGTTTTCTTCTTTTTTGTCAGATTGATTCTCGATGCTGATCCCTGCTTGCCTTGAAACTGCATATGTTTGATCGTTTCCTCCTACTTCGTCATTAAGTGCTTCAGGTCCATACGGGGAGGTGATATGATTTGGTGCTTCTTAAAGATGCAGCACATCATCTTTTTGATTTTGCAGTTGCGAAATGTGCGGGGGCAGCGTGGAACTGGCCACCGGTCGCGCCAGTGCGACACGGCACGCATGGGTGTGCGGACGGCGTCCGCGGTCTCGGTCTCGGCCCTGGAGCCGCGCGAGGTGGCGTGCACTGCCAGTGTGCACGCACAGACGCATAGTGGTGAACTGATGGCGCCCGTGCCCGAGAAGATCTCGGTCATTTGTGTCCTGTTAGGTCGGGGTGTCGAGTGACTACCATTGACCCGAGGACCGCCGTGGCGCCGTCGAGCTCAATCAGTTCACCTACTGGCTGGCCATACTTGGACGCTTTTTTATCTGCACTTTTGTATTGTTTCAAGATGAAAGCATCTGAATTTTCATGTTACTGCGTCTGCGTGTGCACTCGCATTTCACACGCTACAAGACGGTAGTACCTTTGACATTCGGATGCTCCCTACTAATCCCTGCAGCAACACTGCTAGGACACTGATGAGTACATTACACTACACGGTTTCACAACGAAAGTCTCAAACTGGTCAGCTAATTTAGTCATGGCATAGTCGCTAGGTACAACTTTACAACGGCACATGTATTGTACATCTTACGCGTGTGCATCAGCGCGGTGCGACCACGGCCCGACAATTAATGGGATTTACTGATTGCAACTTCTGGCACGTAAACGTCAGTCACGGCATCCTTAACCCCTGGTGATCCACGACCGTGGGCAGAGTTGGTACCATTCGGTCCCGCCTCGCACGCGTCTCGGGGCGCTTCGGCATGGCTGAGGCCGGCGAGGCCATCGTGTGCTTCACCCTCGCCTGCGTCCGGTGCAAGTTGGATGGCCGGAAGCACGCATGCTCTACATCGATCCGGCGTGCAGGCGCCAGTGGGATCCGGCAGGCAGCTGCAGTAACACAGTTGTGGTTTCTAATTCGGGTGTGGTCAATACTGTTCGATAATATTAACCGATGCCCGGCGATGGTAACAGGAGGACAGCAGCCATCACAATAAGTAAAGTCTGAGAAGACGCAAACAGATGGCGCGAATGATCCAACTAAAAACAATGAAACCGGACCCACTAAATCAACTTAATCTAATCATATAGGAGTATATATACAAGTTGCGCAGACGGAGACAAAGAGTTTGGTCGATGCTTCCACTTGACCACTTAACCTAATCATATATGCAAGTACCCTGCATGCCATCCCTAAGCTTTGGTCTTTCCAGAACGAGGTTACTTATTTGCAGGAGAACACACCGGTAGACACATCACTAGCTAACTAGGGTAAGAGATGCATATGATAACATGCGAACGGTATAAGATTAAAATAATTGTTAGTTGGAGTTGGAGAAGGATGGGTAGCTAGCTTGTGGAAGTGGCGAAACTGTGAGAAAGTTACCCGGCCCTAGTCTTTTACAGCTCCAAATACATGGCATGCATGCTCTTGTTGTTACTGACCAGTCAAAAAGCACTCGAGTGTAAAGGTAGCTTAATCACGGTCCCAATCATCAGGCTCAAATCAGCAGGGTAGCTAATGTCAATCTGATATGTGTCTTAAAATGCATAACATGTTTATTTTGTGCGGCCAATACTATTTCGGTGCGGTCAATACTATTTTGATAATATTAACTGAAGCCAGGCCGGGTAACAGGAGAACAGCATACGGAGTTCTAGTTTAAGTTGTAGATGGAGACAAAGAATACGGCTCGCCCCCATCTCTCATTTTAGCCCTGTTCGTTTGTTTTAGCGCTAAATTTTAGAGGCCTCTAAACAAAAAGAATTTAGTATTAAATAAAGTTTAATGACAAAACCTTTTTATAGATGGGTACATCTTTACGAGACGAATCTAATGAGTAACCATCGTCTAACCACGGCTTACTTATCCTCATTAGATTCGTCTCGCGAATTAGACCAGGGGTTCTGCAGTTAGTTTTGTAATTAAATTTTATTTAATACTCTTAAATGATAAGATTCTTTTTTTAGACCCGTCTAAATTTTAGACTCCCACAAAACGAACAGGGCCTTTATTTGGTCAAGGAAAAGAAGCACACACGCCTCGCGCATCGTGTCGTGACTGCCCAGACCTGCCGTGGAACGCGCGCGTCGTGGCTCGCGGGCACCGGCGCGGGGTCTACAGCGCACGGACCACACCACCTGCAGTGCTACTACTACCGTGCGTTGCGCGGTTGGGTCACGCGCCTCTCAGTCTCTCAGATTCGGTGCCTGGCCTGAGGACGAGAGAACGAAAAAACTGAGAGTACAACCTTGGACGACGAGCCCGATCCATGTACCGCCGGGAACGGGAAAGGACCGTGTGGCGGCAAGCAAAAAGGGCTCGCCAGTCGCCACTTCCACCGACAGGCAAATCGAGCTGCACGGCTCCAACGACTGACCGTGCTGAATACCGGTGCAGAACCATGGGAAGAGATGAGAATTCTTTTTACCCGAGTGGTGATGTTTGCTTAGTTTCGCACGACCCAACAACAACGAAACAAGTGTATCAACGCGCTTCTTGTTGATGATGATTTCATCATACTCTAAGATGATCCAATCCATGTCATGTCCCAATCAATCCCCATCATGTTCCCTCCAACAATAAGTGTGTGAATGCAAGACCCGTGCGTTGGATCATACTAGCTTATATTTTTGACCTATGGTTTGCCTTTGCGAGAAGCGACATACCCTGCATAGAAGTAGCATCATTATTTTGGCGCTCCATTCCATCACTTGCCCCACTTTAGATCGTACTACTACTAGTTCTCCATGGCTTTGGCCACTGGCCTTTGGTGGAGGACAAGCAAGCTCAACCAAGGAAGCAAAGCAAAGCAATAGTATAAAAGCGGCAGCCTGCTCATGACAAGCACGAATCTGTATTTTCGGCCTAAAATGTATAGTACTAGTTTAAGCTTGACGGGTCCCATTTGGGAGCGTGGTTAATGATAGTAATCCACGGCACGGCATAACCCATGGTGCGATCATTGCTGTTCCGGGCGGTCCCGGCGATTAGGCGCCCTGATACGGAACAGAGCGTGAGGTTCCGCGCAAAATCCAGTGCGGATGGATCCGCCATTCGCGACCAAGCCTGTTCGCGACAAGTGACATGGAATCTCAGGCATCGAATATACAAACACCAGTACCATGCGACTGAATAAATATGATTCCCAAGATATAGTCAGTAGCCCACTATGATCCACTCAGACACTAAACAAGTGATGGCAATATGTGTATCTGAATTCAGGAGTCAAGGCTCTGCAGCGTGTACAACGCCCTTGCGTGGTAATGCTATATTTAACTGATTGATGCCAAATTGGAAATTTTCTGATGTTAGTAGGAGTAAGTACTACTACTAATCTACTAGAGGGGTATATACTATATACCAGGATAATGACCGATCAACAAATGGTAGCAAGCCATGCCCGATAATATCTTGACCCAAACCGGTGAAGCGATCGTCGCCGAATTACTAGGGCTTGTTACGGCCATAAAGCCCAATTTTAGACACACTTTTTCTATATCTCCTTTTCCTTGGATTCCTCGGACAAGACTCATCTTTTGGGTTGTCGTGTGTCGTGTCGTGTCGTGACTCGTGGCACAGATGCTGTAGGACAGACTACAGATGCGCTGTGATGTGTGTGGTGCCCAATGGCCACTCCACTGGCCGCTGATGGGTGCTCTGCCTACTCTATCGCCTGTGATTAATTAGATGCCGAGGAGGCGTCTCCCAGCCTCGAGTCAATGCCGGCTCTATCGAGCTGCTTGCCTGCTTCCGCTCTCCCCTCCCAGTCCTGCTGCAGCTGCCAGGCCATCGGCAACGACGGCAAGCTCCATCTGGGAGGGCGCAGGCTGCTTGGCTCCCATGGACTGAGAAGCAGTGCGTGCCCAGCGGCTGCACCCGCACAAACGCACCGCGGCGGCTGGCAAGGTTCGTCCGCCGTCCTCTTTCTTTTTTTTTCTTTTTTTTTTTTGAAAGAACTGAAGGGGCAAAAGCCCCTGCAGAATATATATTAATAAAATTGTCTAAAAAGGAAAGTTACAATGCAAGAAATGAACAAAAAGATAAGACAGAAAGAAGAAAAAACTAATGAACTAAGCTAACAGCTAAGAAAATCATCTCCAGTTCGCAATCCATTGCTTTAGTATTTGCACTTGTCTTGGCTTGGCTCTGATGGTAATTAAATCCATTTCTTTGAAAAAATGAGCTCTATAATTAGCCACTGTTGGGTCAGTGTTTTGAAAGATCCAGTCATTCCTTGCCACCCAGATACACCATCTTTCTTTTGGTTGGTCACTCGTTTTGCACAGGTTCTGCCAAATTTTCTTGCCTTATTATTTTGGTTGGGGTCGATAACTCGATGCTTCCTTAATTTCTACTAGCATACTAACGTAGTAAATAGATCAGTCCTATACTCTGACCCTTCTAGAACGAAAATGGAAAAGTCGCCGAAGGAAAAAGTATTTTTCTTCATTGTTTATACAGATCCAGATTTATGATGAGCAATTTGTCTTGTTCTTAAATTGGCTCGCTCTATGCCCCCTTTGTCAACCACCTTTTTCGGTAGGGTCGGGGGATCGGATGATATGCATGATTATGTTCAGGATTGCAGTACAAATCAAGGACTAGGATACTCCAAGCTTATACAAGGATCACCAAGACAGCAAGTGTCATGGTCCTCGCTACAACTTGACTCTAACTTTACTGAACCAATAATTCCAATCAAAGAGATAAGTGTGGCATGGTTCGCGACAAAAGAGATAATAGAAAATAGTTGGTGGATCTAACTTACTGCCTAATCATAAAACACATGAACGTTTAAGTACAAGGACGGGTCCCTAAATCGAATTTTATACCCTTATCACATTCATGTTTTGATTTCTTTTTACTTCGATTTGCCGCCTTTTTTGGAATAGTTGGTGGATCTAACTTACATCCTCTTGCATTTATGTAACACCCCAAAATTTCAAAGCGTTCAAAAGGAATAAAAATCGCTAAAAATTTAAATTTTTTTGTCCAACTCTTATCTTTTTATGAATTTTCAAAACAAAATGCACTAAATAAATTAAAACCTAGTTAGAATATGAAATTTACAAATATTAAAATAGTGCTCAAGTGTTTGTCTTCATTTAAAACTCACTAAAAGTTTGAAACTTTTGAATTTTACAACAAACTAAATAATTGTTTGATTTAAGATCTCTAGGAAATTTCACCTTGAATTTAAAACACTTGAATTTAAAACTTGCACAAATTTCACCATATGCATTTTTGTTTCACTTATTTGATTTTGTGTGTTTGATCTGTCCAACCCCTTGTTCAAATTTGAATTCCCATTCAAATTTGAGTCCAGGTTTAATTCCTTTTTTTTTCAAATTTGAATTTGCAATTCAAATTTGAGTTCCTATTTAAATCCCAAGCCAACTTTCAAAATATTTGAAAACCTGCATGAAAACCATCTTATGCATTTTGGGAGTTTTATTTTGTGGGCTAAATCAATTTTGCCTCCTATTCAAATTTGAAACCATTTCAAATTTGATCAAACTTAAATCCCAGTAAAAAGGAAAACTCATTTCTTTTTCCTAAACCTATCAGGCCGAAACCCTTCTTTTCTTCCTGTCCAGCCCGGCCCAGCAGGCCACCCTTTTTCTTTGTCGGAAAACCGGCAGTGGGCCGCGCCCCTCTCCTTGGCCCAGCAGCCGGCCCAGCCAGCGGCCTGCTCCTCCTTCACCCGCTGACGAGTGGACCCCGCCTGTCAGCCCCTCCTCCTTCCTCCAGTCAAGGTCGCCGCCGCGCCCATGCTGCCACCCTCACCGTGACGCCTCCTCCAGCGACCCGTCGCGTCCGAGTGGCAGACGACCCGCGTGAAGACCATGTGCCCGCGCCCAGAACCCAGCGTCCCGTCCCGTCGCGAGCAGAGCGCCCAC
Organism: Eragrostis curvula; assembly: GCA_007726485.1. Classification (NCBI taxonomy): domain Eukaryota; kingdom Viridiplantae; phylum Streptophyta; class Magnoliopsida; order Poales; family Poaceae; genus Eragrostis; species Eragrostis curvula. The sequence continues at coordinate 47,803,476 of CM017441.1, read as the reverse complement.
GCTTCCCCCTCCTTGACCGGCGACCGAGACTGCCGAAGGACGGCGAGCTCCCATGCCGTGACGCCATGCCAAGCGAGCTCCCCTCGCTACATCCCGTCGTCGCCACTGTGGCCACCCCAGCGCGCTCGTCACCATCTCACGTGGCCACCCCGTCCTTTCCCATCGCTCCCATCGCATTGCCATCAATCCCGGCGACCGAGCCGACGACCGGGCTGCTCACCAGCTCGTCCCCAGCCGCCTATAAAGGCTGGAGAACTCCGCGTACGCCTCCTCTTCCTTCCCCATGCGTAGCTCCTCACCCCGGCCACCACGGAGCTCCAATCGGAGTTTTTCCTCTTCCTCCTCCATCGACAGCCATGGCTTGATTCGTCCTCCTCGGCAACGCTCTCACCCGTCACGGCCACGCTCCAGCTTCTCCGCCTCGCGGCGCACATTCCCGAGCAACAACAACTCGACAAGCGGCGCTCCCTCCCCTTCTCCGTCGAGCGCCGCCCCTGCTCTTCGCGTCTCACCGTCGCGAGCTTCCCTCGCCCCTCCTCAGCCTCTTCCGATCACCCAGGTGATCTCCCCGCTCTCTCCTCTCTCTCCTAGTCCAAGCCTCGTCGCGGTTGGGCCACCGGAGCGCCGGATGGGCTACTCCGGCGAACCTCCGGCGAAGGCTCCGCCGCCCCTGCCCTGTCCGGCCACCGCGCGCCGCCCCTTTCACCCTGAGCCGTCCGCTCTCAGATCGACGGCCAGGATTAGATCCCGCGTACCCCTTCGCTTCATTAAATCCTGGCCCTCCATCTCCCATCCAACGATCCAGATCGATCCGGTCCACCGTAGACTCGTGAACCCGAGCCCAGATCTGGTCCACGAGACCGTGGACTCGGTCCACATGTTTTTCAATTGGAAAATAAACCCAAAAATTCCAGAAAATCCCAGCCTCTGTACTTTTACAGATAAACCCCTAAACTTTTACATAATTCTGTTTAGGTCCTGTCTTTTTACAGAAACAACCTTATATGTTTCTGTAATTATATTTTAGCCCCTGTCTTTTTGCACTAAAGCCCCTAAACTTTTCTGTAATTACAGATTGGTCCCCAAAACTTTCTGTATTTACTTTTCAGTCCCTAAAATCCTTTTGGTAATTACAGATCTGCCCTCGGTATGTTTCTGTAATTGCATGTAAGCCCCTAGAACCTTTAAATCCTTATATCTTTTCAACCGTAGCTCCGTTTTGGGCGATTCTTGCGCCCATGCGTTCGTAGAAACGCGTAGTACCCTTTGGTACTACTCTTGGAGCTCTACAATGGACCAGCAAACTGTCAATACCATAAAACCTTCCCTCTTTTGATGTTCTTCCTATCGCCATTTCATGCAACGTCAATCTCGCATGTTGTAGCTACCCGCTTTATCATTTAGCGTTGAACCTAACCAATCATGCAATATCTCTTTGCCTCACATTCTAGTACCCTCCTCATCGCAACACATCTTTCCGCCTTAACCTTGTATGTCGCACATACACCCTCACTCGCTAGCAGCAAACCTACCCAATCTTTCGTGTTGTATCGCCATAAAACCTACTACCCTAAATCCCATGTCGATAAATCATGTGATGTCAAGCTCGCACATCAATGCTCGCTTATCTTTTGATGACGAGCTTATCCAATCTTGTCGTACCGCTCTATATCATAACCTAGCAACCTCTTTCATCGCAACTCTTTTACAACCCAAACCTAATTCAATCGTCGCTCAATCGACCTTAATCTATTGACTACCCTCGACCCCTACCAAGCTTCGTTGTTTATTATTATTATTCTTGTTATTCGTCTTTCATTGGAACTTATTGAATCTATTATTTCATCGTTATTTAATTGCTGGTTGATCTTAATCGATTGATCCTTGTCTTTTATTTGCAACCGTGCACTCATGCCATGCAAAATCACGTGCACGTACCACTGTCATGCGCTTAGCTCATGACAAATAATCAGTAGCTTAATCTTAATAATTAATCAATATAGTAAGTAATTAATAGCTAATCACCATAGTTAATAACCTAATTTAAGTAGGTAATTAAAGTGACACACCTTGCATTAGTATGCTTGTTGCATGAGCCTTTATATAGGTTACGACCTATATGAAGACTTAGTGTTGCAAGTGTACGAAAAACACATACACACGCTCTTTCCACCTACATGCACGCATGCATTTATCATGGTTTAGCATCCCACCTTTACATCAAAAGCCCTAGTGCTCGAAGCATCACCCCTAATAGCCTCTCTTAAGATAATAACACCTTCTTAAGTAAAATTTAACGCATCATGCATGATTTGTGCCTTTTGTCTTCTTTGGTGTTCTACTGGTTCTTATCGAAGTTAATTGGATCTTGTGTGGTTCTTCTCGATCTTATTTTCCTTTGCGGTGGTTTGCTTATACGGTATCTTTTTATACGCTAGCCTACGCGAGATTCGAGGAAGAACTAAAGGAAGATCCAGAAGATACAAGATTCAAGGACGAGCTTCAACGAAGGACTTGAAGACATCGACCTCGACATACGAGTCAGAAGATACAAGCTTCTAGGAAGGACCTGAGGACCCGGATTACGAGGACGTGAAGAAGAAGACTAATTAGTGAAGGCAAGCTCTACATCTCCTTGATCATGATTGAACCTACTGTTTTCGCAATGCACCTACAGAGCCTACTCTAGTATTATGCATCACTTGTTATTTTACTGCTTGTGTAGCTATGGACCTATTTGCTTGTTGATATTGATGTCTGTTACTAGGGCGTTAATATCTGAATCCTTGTTTACCCCTTTGTTTACCTGTCACCTTGATAAACCCAGGATAGTTCCATCATTTCCATGATGGCACTTTTACTTTGCTACTAGAATGCTTAGGACCCCTGCAATGTATCTACATTGCTACACTTTACACACATATATGTTTTACAACTGTGTTAAATGAGTTTGGTGGTGTGTGTGATATATAATGGGTTTGGGAGTAGCACAACTGTGTTAGGTGATGATGTTGATGGTGGCGGTGATGATGGGATGGGTTGGATTGCGGGCAAGGCCACTAGTAGATTGATGTTGGTGTTATAGGCCCCTAGTGTGGGATATGGTGCTTGCCCGGCCATATAAGGACCGGTTCTGACGCCCGTTAACATAATGATTCTCGTACAACCACGGAACCCCTTTGGGAAGGACCTACCCTATCTTCCTGGTATTCTTGCAAATGCCATCTGGAGGCCAGTCGAGGCAACGAAAGCTCAGGAAAAGGACATAGGAAACGTACCTATGATCCGGCTCGCGGAACCCGCTATAGGTTACGGGAGTGCCGCCAGTCCTGGTATATGTTACAGGATCCTGCTATTCGTTACAGGAGCATGACGTACCCTTATACAGGTGTATAGTGCCAGTGTGTGACCTTTCATGTCACAAGCCCCTGAGTGTGATTTCGAGGTGGAATTGTGAGACTACTCGAAGGATATGGACTAGGCGTTATGTTACTCTCCGTACAAGAGTGCATAGCTCGTGGGAAAAGATGTACAACCTCTGCAGAGTGTAAAATTCATCCGGATGGACGTTGTCACGGCATATGACACATTATTGTTACGCACGTATGGATTAGCCACTTCTCTCTTTCCTTGGCGTGTGAGTGGGTTGTAGTCAGCCCGTGTTTTGGAAGTGATGGCAAGAGTGCCGGGTCGGTATGATCCTTGAGGTCAGAAGGCCCAACTAAAACTTGGGAACTGGCGGGAAGGCTCCATACTCCCCCAGGGCCAACCAACTAAAATATTGTCAATCAATTCCCTGTTTTATCTATGAATCCTTGTCTTGGTTTAGTGAACCCTGCATAAAGTTTGCTTTGCTACAAATAAACCTTATAGCCTCCTCCTTGCTAAGACCAAGTATGCATGTATATATATACCCTTGTGTAGTGTAGGGCTTGCTGAGTACCTTATGTACTCACGCGTTTGCGATTGTTTGTTTAGTAGGAGAAGACTTCGTAGAAGACGACGACGATTGGGTTTTCGGTTCTGCCTCTCAAGTGTGCTTGTGGCTTTGGGCCAAGGTTTCCGCTGTCTGCTTCACCGTTAGCTGGTTGGTTGGACTTGGATATTTCCTTGTCGTGCCGCCACTAAGGGTCCTATCTCAGGTATTATGCTTATTTACCAATTCGAAGTATGCTTTTGATTATCATATCTGTGTTATTGTGCGTATCAGCTACTGATCTAGGGACTGATACAGGATGCACAACATATTCCAGAAATGGGGTATGACAGAGTGGTATCAGAGCAATGCTTGGCTGTAGAACGAAAACCTAGGATTTGTTACGCTCGAAAATGACTATTTTCAAAACTAGCTGCAAAACCTCTCCATAATAACTTTTCCCCTCTTGTTAAAAACCCTTTGCTTCCTTCTCTCCAATAAGAAGAAGTATCTGATCTGGAAACGTCTATGTACAGGAATGTTCAACCCAATGGACAATGAGGACTATGTGACCGTAGAAGTGGAAGGCAACTTATACCAGGTTTACCGTGCACCGGATATGGTTCCTAAGCAGAGCAATATCAAGGTCGCTAAAAGCACCAAACCACCAAGAACATGCTTCTATTGCCGTAACCCTGGACACCAGATTGCCAATTGCCCCTACCGTGAATTCAATGAAGCAAGAGCTACGGTTACCCACATGAAGCATGAAGTACCTCAAGTCCCAGCACCGCCTACGCAGATCCAATCTGCAGTACAGCAAGAGCGTCAAGAGCAAGAAGCTTGGGATAACATGGATGGCACGTACCTGTCACCTCCTGTCCTCGCAAGTGTACATGCAAAGTTGACTAATCTGAAGGAGTCAGTAAAGGAGATCAATGAAGAGATCGACGATCTCACGAAGCTGTTGCAGCCAAGAGCCACCAATGAGAGATGCAACAAGAAGAGAAAGAATGTCATACAAGGATCTGGTCAAGATATGTCTGGAAAGCTCAAGAAGCCCCTGATCGCAGCAAAAGGACATACCTTTCACCAACTGACTGATATGCATGAAGGCTCAAGCAGTGCAAATCTGCCGCTCATAGCCAACCGAAGGGTACCACCAGTCAGTCGGACATGCTTTGCCTGCCGAAAGCATGGGCATTTCATAGCAAATTGCCCTGAGCTCCTCGAGCAAGGAAATAAAGATGGCAATAACTAGTGCCAAAGGATTACAATCCTGAAGACGACAAAGCATGTTGAGTATGCAGACATGTAACTTGTGCCAAGATATCCAAAAATAAGTTCCTCACGAAGGATGACCTGAAAGAATGTTATCAGCTTCAAGTATGGCAGCTTATCACAAGAAGTAATGGTAGTACTTGTAAGGAGTTGTAATCTGTATAATCTAGGTTGTACTAAAGGTGTAATCCTGTTTGTGAGCAATAAAAGTACCAGTGTTGCTGTGAAATAATGTCTTGAGCCACCCTCAGAGCAAAAAAAAATGAAGTGCAAGTCCGGAAAATCAACCTTCTGAAATGCAATGATCATGAATACATGTGCCTGGTTAACTCTAAACGCCAAGTCAATGAAGCCCTCCAATGCAGAAGTGTGAGCAATGGTCTTTCTTTACCGACCGAATCATATGACCTTCTCGATTCCTTTTTGGTCACGGATTATTGGTCGAGTTTTGAGGACACTCAAGATCGATAGTCGGCATACCCTCGAGCCCTAAACCACGTTTGTAGTACGATCACACTCGAAGCCACAACAAATAAATCACGTTGTTTGTGTGATTCGATGTTTTCGTTTGTCGTTTTTGGCTCCTTATTTCTTGATTGTGTGCTCTTAATCTAATTAACTTAAACAATATAATAACATAACAACAGTCTAATGTAGCAGCTTAACAACAGCTTAAGGCCAAAACCCCCACCTAACCCATGCCTAAATCCCTGTTGCTGAAAGCAGGATGCCGCCAAAGAAGTCTGCCAAGACTCAGAACCGCCAGAAGCGCAAAGCAAAAGCACCTAAAAGACCTGGCACCGTTGGAAGAACTGCAAGAGGTGGGACTAACAAAAGAAAGAAGCCAGCTACTCAACAACGTCGAGAAGCAAGTCAAAGAGGCCCCACCGCAGCCCACAACCAGGAAACTGAGGCAGTTCACCATGATGAAGAAGAAATCAACCAAGAGACTGTCACCAACGACAACCAGGATAGTAATGTGATTCCTCAGCCACCACCGGTCAACCTCACAGAAGTGATGACCAGGCAGAATCAACTCCTGGAAGTAATTTCTCAGGGACAACAAAGCAGTTATGAAATTAATTCTAAGATAACAGAGTTCATGAAGCTCAGGCCACCTGTCTATGACAACACTGAAGATGACCCTTTAACTGCTGATGATTGGCTCAGAAATGTTACCAAGAAGCTCGATATAATCGCAGCCAATGACCAAGAAAGAGTGATGTTATCCACTCACCTACTAGTTGGAGCTGCCGCAGAATGGTGGGATAACTTCAAGGAAACAGTTGCAGACCAAGATGGTATTACATGGGATGAATTCCAACAAGCCTTTCGTGAATATCACATCCCAGAAGGAATCATGGACATGAAAGCAGATGAGTTCCGTAACCTAAAGCAAGAATCTATGGCAGTGAATGAGTACATCAGGAAGTTTATGAAGTTAGCCCGATATGCTCCAGATGAGGTTAACACAGATCAGAAGAAGCAGAACCGTTTTAGAAAAGGTCACAACCATAACCTGAGAGTACATTTGGTCACTCATAATTATCCAGACTTCAACACACTGATGAATAAAGCCATTTTGCTTGAAGAAGCTCTGACAGATCTAGAGAATGACAAAAGTCATGAGATCCAACCATCTGAGCCAGAAAGAAAATGTGAAGATAAGGAATGGAAGTACCCCTAGAAGCAGGGATATTCAAGGAAGAAGAAAAACAAACCACGTGCAAACCCTTCTGGTTCTAAGACTCCCGGTACTCGTGAGCAGAGCAGTGAAGACAAACCACCAGGAAAGAAGGTACCAAGAGCAAATCAGAAGTGCTACTTGTGTCAGAATCATGGCCACTTCGTAGCAGACTGCCCGGGAGCTGTCACGCAAGGAGACAACGAGTAGCAACCTTGTCGAAGTACAATCTACTGTATCTTGAGTTTGGACGTCAATGGTCACAAACTTTATGTAAGGGTGTTGTAATATGAGCAACATGTTGTACCCTGTGCTTTTAAATATCAATAGGCTGTTGAATCAAGAATTGGTATGATGATGACATATATGGCTGTCTGTCTTGGATAAGAACAGATTTGAAACGACATAATTGGAAAAGTACTTACCTCCGACGCCGGATAAACATCCACAGTAAGCTCACCCTTGGGGATAAATTGGAAATAAAGGCGTTTGGAAAAGTCACCCATGGAATAATGAGAAAAGCCTAAATCTTTTGGATAAGATAAGCAGGGCAACAACCGAATGTTATCTTTGGTACCCCAAGTTAAAATCCTTTAAGTGGGGTAGAACCCCCTACAGCCGTGAAGAAAGTACATCGTCTTCATCAATCTGCAGCGCCGAAGACCACTGCGATGACGAGAACCTGCTATCAAAGCCACCACACCAAGAAGTCTTCAGCGAAATTTTGGATGTTACCACCGTCGAGCAAGAAGGCACAGCAGAAGTTCTACACCGTCCAGAAGTTCGTTCGAATCTCGAGGACGAGATTCCTTTTAAGTGGGGTAGCCCTGTAACACCCCAAAATTTCAAAGCGTTCAAAAGGAATAAAAATCGCTAAAAATTTAAAACTTTTGAATTTTACAACAAACTAAATAATTGTTTGATTTAAGATCTCTAGGAAATTTCACCTTGAATTTAAAACACTTGAATTTAAAACTTGCACAAATTTCACCATATGCATTTTTGTTTCACTTATTTGATTTTGTGTGTTTGATCTGTCCAACCCCTTGTTCAAATTTGAATTCCCATTCAAATTTGAGTCCAGGTTTAATTCCTTTTTTTTTCAAATTTGAATTTGCAATTCAAATTTGAGTTCCTATTTAAATCCCAAGCCAACTTTCAAAATATTTGAAAACCTGCATGAAAACCATCTTATGCATTTTGGGAGTTTTATTTTGTGGGCTAAATCAATTTTGCCTCCTATTCAAATTTGAAACCATTTCAAATTTGAGCAAACTTAAATCCCAGTAAAAAGGAAAACTCATTTCTTTTTCCTAAACCTATCGGGCCGAAACCCTTCTTTTCTTCCTGTCTAGCCCGGCCCAGCAGGCCACCCTTTTTCTTTTTCGGAAAACCGGCAGTGGGCCGCGCCCCTCTCCTTGGCCCAGCAGCCGGCCCAGCCAGCGGCCTGCTCCTCCTTCACCCGCTGACGAGTGGACCCCGCCTGTCAGCCCCTCCTCCTTCCTCCAGTAAGGGTCGCCGCCGCGCCCATGCTGCCACCCTCACCGTGACGCCTCCTCCAGCGACCCGTCGCGTCCGAGTGGCAGACGACCCGCGTGAAGACCATGTGCCCGCGCCCAGAACCCAGCGTCCCGTCCCGTCGCGAGCAGAGCGCCCATGCTTCCCCCTCCTTGACCGGGGACCGAGACTGCCGAAGGACGGCGAGCTCCCATGCCGTGACGCCATGCCACGCGAGCTCCCCTCGCTACATCCCGTCGTCGCCACTGTGGCCACCCCAGCGCGCTCGTCACCATCTCACGTGGCCACCCCGTCCTTTCCCATCGCTCCCATCGCATCGCCATCAATCCCGGCGACCGAGCCGACGACCGGGCTGCTCACCAGCTCGTCCCCAGCCGCCTATAAAGGCTGGAGAACTCCGCGTACGCCTCCTCTTCCTTCCCCATGCGTAGCTCCTCACCCCGGCCACCACGGAGCTCCAATCGGAGTTTTTCCTCTTCCTCCTCCATCGACAGCCATGGCTTGATTCGTCCTCCTCGGCAACGCTCTCACCCGTCACGGCCACGCTCCAGCTTCTCCGCCTCGCGGCGCACATTCCCGAGCAACAACAACTCGACAAGCGGCGCTCCCTCCCCTTCTCCGTCGAGCGCCGCCCCTGTTCTTCGCGTCTCACCGTCGCGAGCTTCCCTCGCCCCTCCTCAGCCTCTTCCGACCACCCAGGTGATCTCCCCGCTCTCTCCTCTCTCTCCTAGTCCAAGCCTCGTCGCGGTTGGGCCACCGGAGCGCCGGATGGGCTACTCCGGCGAAGGCTCCGCCGCCCCTGCCCTGTCCGGCCACCGCGCGCCGCCCCTTTCACCCTGAGCCGTCCGCTCTCAGATCGACGGCCAGGATTAGATCCCGCGTACCCCTTCGCTTCATTAAATCCTGGCCCTCCATCTCCCATCCAACGATCCAGATCGATCCGGTCCACCGTAGACTCGTGAACCCGAGCCCAGATCTGGTCCACGAGACCGTGGACTCGGTCCACATGTTTTTCAATTGGAAAATAAACCCAAAAATTCCAGAAAATCCCAGCCTCTGTACTTTTACAGATAAACCCCTAAACTTTTACATAATTCTGTTTAGGTCCTGTCTTTTTACAGAAACAACCTTATATGTTTCTGTAATTATATTTTAGCCCCTGTCTTTTTGCACTAAAGCCCCTAAACTTTTCTGTAATTACAGATTGGTCCCCAAAACTTTCTGTATTTACTTTTCAGTCCCTAAAATCCTTTTGGTAATTACAGATCTGCCCTCGGTATGTTTCTGTAATTGCATGTAAGCCCCTAGAACCTTTAAATCCTTATATCTTTTCAACCGTAGCTCCGTTTTGGGCGATTCTTGCGCCCATGCGTTCGTAGAAACGCGTAGTACCCTTTGGTACTACTCTTGGAGCTCTACAATGGACCAGCAAACTGTCAATACCATAAAACCTTCCCTCTTTTGATGTTCTTCCTATCGCCATTTCATGCAACGTCAATCTCGCATGTTGTAGCTACCCGCTTTATCATTTAGCGTTGAACCTAACCAATCATGCAATATCTCTTTGCCTCACATTCTAGTACCCTCCTCATCGCAACACATCTTTCCGCCTTAACCTTGTATGTCGCACATACACCCTCACTCGCTAGCAGCAAACCTACCCAATCTTTCGTGTTGTATCGCCATAAAACCTACTACCCTAAATCCCATGTCGATAAATCATGTGATGTCAAGCTCGCACATCAATGCTCGCTTATCTTTTGATGACGAGCTTATCCAATCTTGTCGTACCGCTCTATATCATAACCTAGCAACCTCTTTCATCGCAACTCTTTTACAACCCAAACCTAATTCAATCGTCGCTCAATCGACCTTAATCTATTGACTACCCTCGACCCCTACCAAGCTTCGTTGTTTATTATTATTATTCTTGTTATTCGTCTTTCATTGGAACTTATTGAATCTATTATTTCATCGTTATTTAATTGCTGGTTGATCTTAATCGATTGATCCTTGTCTTTTATTTGCAACCGTGCACTCATGCCATGCAAAATCACGTGCACGTACCACTGTCATGCGCTTAGCTCATGACAAATAATCAGTAGCTTAATCTTAATAATTAATCAATATAGTAAGTAATTAATAGCTAATCACCATAGTTAATAACCTAATTTAAGTAGGTAATTAAAGTGACACACCTTGCATTAGTATGCTTGTTGCATGAGCCTTTATATAGGTTACGACCTATATGAAGACTTAGTGTTGCAAGTGTACGAAAAACACATACACACGCTCTTTCCACCTACATGCACGCATGCATTTATCATGGTTTAGCATCCCACCTTTACATCAAAAGCCCTAGTGCTCGAAGCATCACCCCTAATAGCCTCTCTTAAGATAATAACACCTTCTTAAGTAAAATTTAACGCATCATGCATGATTTGTGCCTTTTGTCTTCTTTGGTGTTCTACTGGTTCTTATCGAAGTTAATTGGATCTTGTGTGGTTCTTCTCGATCTTATTTTCCTTTGCGGTGGTTTGCTTATACGGCATCTTTTTATACGCTAGCCTACGCGAGATTCGAGGAAGAACTAAAGGAAGATCCAGAAGATACAAGCTTCAAGGACGAGCTTCAACGAAGGACTTGAAGACATCGACCTCGACATACGAGTCAGAAGATACAAGCTTCTAGGAAGGACCTGAGGACCCGGATTACGAGGACGTGAAGAAGAAGACTAATTAGTGAAGACAAGCTCTACATCTCCTTGATCATGATTGAACCTACTGTTTTCGCAATGCACCTACAGAGCCTACTCTAGTATTATGCATCACTTGTTATTTTACTGCTTGTGTAGCTATGGACCTATTTGCTTGTTGATATTGATGTCTGTTACTAGGGCGTTAATATCTGAATCCTTGTTTACCCTTTTGTTTACCTGTCACCTTGATAACCCCAGGATAGTTCCATCATTTCCATGATGGCACTTTTACCTTGCTACTAGAATGCTTAGGACCCCTGCAATGTATCTACATTGCTACACTTTACACACATATATGTTTTACAACTGTGTTAAATGAGTTTGGTGGTGTGTGTGATATATAATGGGTTTGGGAGTAGCACAACTGTGTTAGGTGATGATGTTGATGGTGGCGGTGATGATGGGATGGGTTGGATTGCGGGCAAGGCCACTAGTAGATTGATGTTGGTGTTATAGGCCCCTAGTGTGGGATATGGTGCTTGCCCGGCCATATAAGGACCGGTTCTGACGTCCGTTAACATAATGATTCTCGTACAACCACGGAACCCCTATGGGAAGGACCTACCTTATCTTCCTGGTATTCTTGCAAATGCCATCTGGAGGCCAGTCGAGGCAACGAAAGCTCAGGAAAAGGACATAGGAAACGTACCTATGATCCGGCTCGCGGAACCCGCTATAGGTTACGGGAGTGCCGCCAGTCCTGGTATATGTTACAGGATCCTGCTATTCGTTACAGGAGCATGACGTACCCTTATGCAGGTGTACAGTGCCAGTGTGTGACCTTTCATGTCACAAGCCCCTGAGTGTGATTTCGAGGTGGAATTGTGAGACTACTCGAAGGATATGGACTAGGCGTTATGTTACTCTCCGTACAAGAGTGCATAGCTCGTGGGAAAAGATGTACAACCTCTACAGAGTGAAATTCATCCGGATGGACGTTGTCACAGCATATAACACATTATTGTTACGCACGTATGGATTAGCCACTTCTCTCTTTACTTGGCGTGTGAGTGGGTTGTAGTCAGCCCGTGTTTTGGAAGTGATGGCAAGAGTGCCGGGTCGGTATGATCCTTGAGGTCAGAAGGCCCAACTAAAACTTGGGAACTGGCGGGAAGGCTCCATACTCCCCCAGGGCCAACCAACTAAAATATTGTCAATCAATTCCCTGTTTTATCTATGAATCCTTGTCTTGCTTTAGTGAACCCTGCATAAAGTTTGCTTTGCTGCAAATAAACCTTATAGCCTCCTCCTTGCTAAGACCAAGTATGCATGTATATATATACCCTTGTGTAGTGTAGGGCTTGCTGAGTACCTTATGTACTCACGCGTTTGCGATTGTTGGTTTAGTAGGAGAAGACTTCGTAGAAGACGACGACGATTGGGTTTTCGGTTCTGCCTCTCAAGTGTGCTTGTGGCTTTGGGCCAAGGTTTCCGCTGTCTGCTTCACCGTTAGCTGGTTGGTTGGACTTGGATATTTCCTTGTCGTGCCGCCACTAAGGGTCCTATCTCAGGTATTATGCTTATTTACCAATTCGAAGTATGCTTTTGATTATCATATCTGTGTTATTGTGCGTATTAGCTACTGATCCAGGGACTGATACAGGATGCACAACATATTCCAGAAATGGGGTATGACAATTGACGGATACCCAAATCAGGGTATCCTGATCTAGGATACTTAATCCCGCTAACCGTCTCAGCTTAAATTGTGTAGGGCCCACAGGAACAGGTGCATGACAACAGAGCGCTCGAGGGGCCCACGGCCGACCCCGAGGACACATACAAGTTCCGCCTCGCCCGACCCCCAGTCGGGCGGGCCCACGAGTTCCGCCTCGCCCGACCCCCAGTCGGGCGGGCCCACGACTTCCGCCCCGCCCGACCCCGAGTCGGGTGGGGTCCACAGACTCCGCCTCGCCCGACCCCCAGTCGGGCGGGCCCACAACTTCCGCCTCGCCCGACCCCCAGTCGGGCGGGCCCACAAGCCGCGCTTCGCCCGACCCCGAGTTGGGAGACTTCGTCGAGAAGATTTTCCTCTGACAAGGAGGACGGGCATTTACGACGAGTAGCTGGGGAGCCTTAACTCTACCCAGCGACTCATATACTTGCAGGCACGCGATGTGACCCGCACAGTGGCACCCGTCCCATCTCGCGGCGCCGCCTGACACCTCGAGTACAGCAGCGGGATGGCTACGACATCATCATCACCCTGAACAGGGACGAAGACCGGACCGGCGACAAGACGGCCGCGACAGTCTGGGTTGACATCTCGACACACCTGCCCTGCGACCAGGCTGACAGGACGCCGCCTGAATAGAGCAACAGTAGCGGCTAGGGATCGGACTAGTGCGGCGCGTAGCCGCGCCGCCCACAACTCGAAAGCCCCGTTCCCATTTGTAAACCGGCTCATTCCTTGACTATAAAAGGAGAGCTGGGTGCATGAGGCGAGGGGATCGGATCCCCGGATAGATAGACAACAGACACAGACATAGAGATACACACGAAGAGGCTTGGAGTCTTTCTCCTCCCTCGTCAACACTTGTAGCTCCCCTCTGCAAGTCGAAACACGAACCACCCACGAACTGGACGTAGGGCATCGATTGCCTGAACCAGTATACATCTCGCCTCTCTCACAAAACCCTCGCCATCATAGAAGATTGTTAGGCGCCGTAGTTACAAATTTACTTGTCGGCCGGTTTCTTAACACCGACAGTTGGCGCGCCAGGTAGGGGACCTCAGCGCGTTTGACGTCTTCAGTTGATGGCGAGCCACGACATCGATTGGTCTCCGGGCGCTCTCGTGTACTTCGGAAGCCTGGAGTTCATCGTGGTCCAGGATGGGGGGCTTTCGCGCGTCGAACCGCCGACACCCCCACAAAGGGCCCTCACCCCCGCCATGTCCGCGAGCGCGGAGCTCGTGGGTATGGCGGAGTACGACTACGACAGCGATGAGGATGACCTCCTCGACTACGACTCCGACGCCGGCAGTCACCATCCTTCGCGCGAGTGCATGGTGGTGGAAGCCGACGGAGGTAGCCGCCGCAACGTTCACGACGTGGCGGCGCAGCCAGACCCTGCAGCGGTCGCGACGACGGCGGACGCCGGAGCGGCCGCAGAAGCCGCGCCCCTGCTTGTGACACAGGCGCAGCAAGGAACCCCTCCGGCGAGCGCCGACCTCCGGGAGGGCGATGACCTGGAGCGTCTGCTCCAACGCCAACACGAGCTCGCAGAAGCCGCGCGGCGGCTCAAGGAGGAGCGCGAGCGGCTCGAACACGAGGTGGCGCAGCGCCAGGCCCTGCGCGAACGCGTGCGTGCCCATGGGCGCGAAGCCCGGCAGCGGATTCTGGCCGAGGCGGGCAACCTCGTGCCCAGATACACCAGGCCCAGCCAAAATGTCGCCGCGGCTGCGACACTTTTGCGCGCGCTCCCGCAACCGTCCGACGAGGACCAGCGAAGAATCCAGGGGGAGCTCAAGGACCTCCTGGACTTGGCGGCGGTGCAGCAGGCCGAGCGCGAGCAAAGCTCCGCTGCACGGCGGTGGGAATCCAGCTTTTCCTACCGCACGCCAAGCAAGCCACGGCCACAACCCGAAAGTTCCGTCCACCAAACCCCCGAGCAAAGTGGGACTGGGGACGCGCCGCCGGTCCATCAGCGGATCGGCAGGATCCGCGACGCCCGCGACATTCTACGGGCAAGGCGCCGCGAGCAAGGGCGAGGTCCACGGTGCGAAACCGAGGACTTTGTCTACGCTCCGCGGCGTGGCGGGAGATTTGACCCGGAGGAAGACAAGCCACGGGCTCCGGTCCCGGCTGGCCCACGGGCTTTTGGCCGCGCCATCTTGCGGGCTCCCGTCCCCCAGCGGTTTCGGCCGCCCAGCAATATCACGAAGTACAACGGGGAGACGAATCCCGCGTTGTGGCTGGAGGACTACCGCCTGGCGTGCCAGGCCGGCGGTGCCACCGACGAGCGGTTCATCATCCGCAACCTCCCCCTCTTCTTGGCCGACTCGGCCAGGACGTGGCTCGAGCACCTCCCGGAGGGCTCAATCCAGGATTGGGTTGACCTCCAGGAGGTGTTCATCGGCAACTTCCAGGGCACGTACGCGCGCCCGGGGAACCCGTGGGACCTTCGGAACTGCCGGCAGGGCGCCGACGAGTCCCTGAGGGACTACATCAAGCGATTCTCCAGGCAATGCAACGCGTTGCCCAATCTCGCTGACGCCGAGGTGATCTCCGCGTTCATAGCGGGCACCAGCAACGAAGGGCTCGTTCATGAGCTCGGCCGCAAGAGCCCGCGCTCCATCAAGGAGCTGCTCGACGTAGCCACCAGCTACGCCTCCGGTGAGGATGCGGTCGATGCCCTCCTTCACCGGACTAAAGGCAAGGCAAAGCGGAACGAGAGTTCCGGTGCGGGTCCGTCTGCCCCGCACGACAAGAAGCAAAAGCAGAAGAAGAAGAAGGGCGGCGATCAGCAGCGCCGCAACGACGCGCTCGTCGCGGCCGTCGAGCGTAAGCAGAAGAAGCCGGCCGTCGACAACGACGGCAAGAACCAGCATTTCGAAAAGATGCTGGAAGCGCCGTGCCCCAACCACGCCTATCCCGTCAAGCACGCCCTCAAGGATTGCGGGCTCATGCTGAAGTTCCTGGGCGCGAAGGCAAAGAGGTCCGACCCCAAGGATTCTGACCCCGGGGATGACGGGAAGGACGACAAGGAGGCGGACGGTGGGTTTCCGAAAACCACCGGCTGCCTCATGATCTTCGGAGGCGAAGGAGCCGGCTCCTCCAAGCGGCGCCAGAAGCTGGAGCGCCGGGAGGTGTACGCCGCCGAGCCGGCGACTCCGGCCTTCCTCAAGTGGTCCGAGGCGGCCATCACCTACGACCGCGGCGACCACCCCGAGCACGTGCCGCGTCCGGGGCGGTACCCACTCGTCGTCGACCCCATCGTCTCCAACAAGCGCCTATCCAAGGTATTGATGGATGGTGGTAGTGGCTTAAATATTTTGTATGCAGAGACCCTCGATGCTATGGGAGTCAGTCGCTCTCGCATCCGACCTTCGGGCGCACCCTTCCATGGGGTCGTGCCCGGAAAGACGGCCATGCCGCTCGGGCAAATCGACTTGCCCGTCACCTTCGGCACGCCGATCAACTACCGCACGGAGGTCCTCACCTTCGACGTGGTGGACTTCCCCGGCGCGTACCACGCGATCCTTGGTCGGCCATGTTACGCGAAGTTCATGGCCGTCCCCAACTACACCTACCTCAAGCTCAAGATGCCGGGGCCGAGAGGTGTCATCACCGTGAGCACGTCCGTTCAACGTGCTTACGAGTGTGAAGTAGAGTGCTGCGAGCTGGCAGCGGCGCTCATCAACAAGCCCGACCTCCCGGAGGTCGCCAGCGTGGAGTCCGAGGAGACGCCGACCCCGAAGAAGGCGTCCGGCTCGTTCGAGCCATCCAAGGACACCAAGAAGGTTCCCCTCGACCCGTCCGACCCCGAGGGGAAGACGGTCATCGTCGGGGCGACCCTTTCTGCCAAATAGGAAAGCGCGCTCGTCGATTTCCTTCGCGCCAACAAGGACATCTTCGCGTGGAAACCCTCGGACATGCCGGGGATCCCAAGGGAAATCGCCGAGCACTCCCTCAACATCAAACCGGGATCGAAACCGGTCAAGCAGAGGTTGCGCCGATTCGACGAGGAAAGGCGCCGAGCCATAGGCGACGAGCTGGCGAAGCTCCTTGCCGCCGGCTTCATCAAAGAAAAATATCACCCCGAGTGGCTCTCCAATCCCGTACTTGTTAAAAAGAAAAATGGGAAATGGAGGATGTGTGTTGACTACACAAGTCTCAATAAGGCATGCCCAAAGGACCCGTTTCCTTTGCCGCGCATCGACCAAATTGTTGACTGGACCGCAGGGTGCGAAACCCTGTGTTTCCTAGACGCCTACTCGGGCTATCACCAGATCCCACTAAAGATCGGTGATCAAGAGGCAACGGCGTTCATCACTCCCTTCGGCTCATATTGTTACGTTACAATGCCGTTTGGGTTAAAGAATGCCGGCGCCACTTACCAACGTTGTATGATCAAATGTTTCGGTGATCTCATCGGACGGATCGTGCAAGCGTACGTGGATGACATCGTAGTCAAATCCATGCGAACCGACGACTTAGTCGCCGATCTCAACGCCGTGTTCCAACGGCTAAGAGAGAATGGCATTAAGCTCAATCCCGAGAAATGCGTTTTCGGGGTCCCAAAAGGAATGCTCCTGGGATATTGCATTTCACAACGCGGCATCGAAGCCAACCCAGAAAAAATCGAAGCCATCGCAAAGATGGGGCCGATCAAAAACCTGAAAGGCGTACAGAAGCTGACCGGCTGCTTAGCCGCACTCAGTCGATTTATTTCCCGACTCGGGGAAAAGGGGTTGCCACTCTATCGTCTCCTCAAGAAGTCCGACAACTTCGTCTGGACAATCGAGGCGCAAGAGGCTCTTGATCGCCTCAAGACCAGACTCTCTAGCGCCCCGATTCTCGCCTCTCCGACCGAGAAGGAGCCTTTGTTGCTCTACATAGCGGCGACAACGCAGGTGGTCAGCACCGCCCTGGTGGTGGAGCGGACGGAGTCGGGCAAGGTGCTCAGGGTACAACGGCCCGTGTACTTCGTCAGCGAGGTCCTCTCCGACTGCAAGACAAGGTGGCAGCAGATCCAGAAGGTGATATACGCGCTGGTCATCACTCGGCGCAAACTCCGCCACTACTTCGACGCCCATCCGGTAACCGTCGTCTCTTCCTTCCCCCTTGCTGAGGTTCTAGGCAATCCGGAGGTGTCGGTCAAAATTTCTAAATGGGCGTTAGAATTAATGGATCAGGGAATAGAATTTACGCACCCATCTGCCGTAAAATCACATACCCTGGTAGATTTCATCGCCGAGTGGACCGAAACCCAGTTGCCCATAGTTCCTGTCGAAAAGGAATGTTGGCGGCTGTTTTTTGACGGCTCTCTCACAAAAAGGGGTGCCGGGGGTGGGTGGCTGCTCATCTCTCCGAGAGGTGTGCGAATGCAATATGTCATCCGGCTCAACTTCCCAGCATCGCACAATGTAGCCGAGTACGAAGCTCTGCTTAACGGCATGAAAGCAGCTGTCGAGTTGGGAGTCCGTAGGCTCGAAGCCTTTGGCGACTCTCAGCTCGTTGTTAACCAGGTCATGAATGAGTCCACCTGCACTAACCCCAAGATGGCGGCCTACTGTGCCGAAATCCGCCGTCTGGAAGAAAAATTCGATGGTTTTCAGGTTGAATACGTCCCTCGGCGGGACAACGAGACGGCCGATTCGTTGGCCAGGCTGGGATCAAACCGGGAGATAGTCCCGGCAGGCATTTTTGCCTGCGATCAAGACAAGCCGTCCATCAATGATCCTGCGTCGGCCGACCCGACGAAAGAGCAAGCGCAAGAACCGGCTCCGATTGAGGCCAACGAGGCCTTGGTCATCGAGCGCGACAAAAACGCGGGGGCTCCCGCCGACCCCCGCGACGCCTCGCCCGACTCGGGGGCTGACCCCGGGCCCCGCGATGACTGGAGGCAACCCTTCATCGACTACCTCCTGCGACAACAGCTTCCGCCTGACCGCACTGAGGCACGCCGACTCGCAAGGCGCGCCAAGACATTTGCGATGGTCGGCGGCGAGCTGTATAAAAAAGGGCGCTCTGGAGTCCTCCAACGCTGTATCCCTCTCGACGAGGGTAGGCAGTTACTCCAGGATATCCACGGCGGAACGTGCGGCCATCACGCTGCACCACGAAGCCTAGTCGGCAACGCGTTTCGGCACGATTTTTATTGGCCGACCGCTGTTGCCGACGCCCAACGAGTGGTGCGCACTTGCGAAGGGTGCCAGCATTATGCTCGTAAAACTCATCTGCCGGCTCAGGCCCTCCAAACCATCCCCATTACTTGGCCGTTTGCGGTGTGGGGACTGGACCTGGTTGGACCCTTCAAAAAGGCACCAGGAGGCTACACCCATTTGCTTGTCGCCGTTGACAAGTTCTCAAAGTGGATAGAGGCCAGGCCGATCGGCAAGATTGACTCAGCGCAAGCCGTCAAGTTCTTCACCGACATTGTACATCGATTCGGGGTGCTAAATGCCATCATCACTGACAATGGCACACAGTTCACGGGGAAGAAATTCCTGAACTTTTGCGATCAATACGGCATCCGAGTCGACTGGGCAGCTGTTTCTCACCCCCAAACGAATGGGCAGTGTGAACGAGCAAATGGCATGATCCTCCAAGGATTAAAACCCAGAATCTTCAACAAGCTCAAGAAATTTGCCGGTCGGTGGGCAAAAGAGCTCGATGCAGTGTTGTGGAGCCTAAGGACGACGCCGAGTCGTGCTACTGGCTACACTCCATTCTTCATGGTGTATGGAGCCGAGGCAGTGCTACCGACTGACCTGGATTATGGGGCCCCGCGGGTGCAAGCGTTTGACCCGGACCTCAACGAGCGCTACCTCGAGGATGCGCTCGACCAGATCGACGAAGCACGAGAAGCCGCGCTCTTGCATTCCGCCAAGTATCAACAAGCGCTGCGCCGCTACCACGAACGAAAGGTTAAAGGCCGCGCTTTCGAGGTTGGCGACCTCGTTCTTCGCCTTTTGCAGGGCAATCAGGGTCGGCACAAGCTGACTCCGCCGTGGGAGGGACCATACACCGTTGCGGAGGTGCTTCGGCCCGGAACCTACAAGCTCAAGAATGCCGACGGACGCATACTCGCCAACGCGTGGAACATCGACCAGCTACGTCGTTTCTACCCTTAGCTTGTACCTCCTATTCCTTTTACATCGTTCAAAGACATGCAAACGAAATAAAAAGTTCGTCTCTTTCTGTCTTTTTGAAATTCACAACAAGTCCTGACCTGCCGACCGCCGATCCCCGACCCTAACGGCTCGGGGGCTCCACCCGGCGGGTGCGCAAAAAAGGCCATGTAAAATCCAAAATGCCCATGACAAACGAGCGTCAAGGCCAAGAGCGAAAATTGCGCCGATAACGCGTCCGTGGCTAAGGAATTTACATGAAAATCCTAAGTGCAGGTCCGACTCGGACAGAACTTGAGCGTCGACGATCTCTCGGCCGACCCGACTGGCCGACTCGGGACTCTGACGCCTCGGCGGCTAAGAGCGGCCTGGGTTACCAGTCAGTCGAATGAAAGGTCCAAGGCAATCAAGCGGTCTGAAAGAGGAGGAAGTCACGAAGGGAAATACACTTAAAATTTCGAATAAGTTTCGAGCGAACACAAATTCAAAGAACGAAGTACTTGTTTCCTCTAAAGGCAAGCTTTTTATATTTACATGAGGGCCACTCGGCCCAACCCGACTAACTACTCTATCTCCTACTACTCGTCACGCGGAGCGACGGCGAAACGAAGGGAAGTTGGAGAGCGAGCGAGGCGAGGAAGACGAAGCGGTTTGCGCAAGGGCGAGCGGCGGTGGATGCGAAAGGTTGCGAAAACCTGGTAAGGCAAATGAGGTTAGGCTCATCCCTTCTTTATAGTTATCGCGTTCACACGACGCCTCGTTTCTCGCGCCTTCCCTGTTTCGCGATTTGACAGGTGCAGGTGCCTTAAAAATCGCCATCATGGCCCGCTCCACTACCGCACGAAGGCAGATCGTGGCCTCGATTCGCGCGGAAGGCGAACCGTCGCGTCTCCACGACGCACGATGACGGCCCAGGCGGGCTTGGAATCCCGGCCGGGCCCACAGGTAATAAAGGCTAGGGGCTGAAAACGCCCCGACGGCCCAGTTTCCGGCCCAGGAGTTCGAAGGCCGGCCCCGCGAAAGGGTTCGAACGGCCGCTCCGGGGCAAAACTAAGTGAGGGGCCACCAAAGAGGGGTCCCCAGCGACCGCAACCCGTACACCGTAGTACAATGGGCCTCTGACGGTAGCGTCCGAGTCCGAGTCTAAAAAACCTCGACCTTGATCACCCATCGAGGGAGGGCATCGAGCCCACTGACTCCGAGCGAAAGGAGTCGGCGATCGAAAAAGGCAGGAACTCGGATTTTAATGAGGCTGACTCCAGCTAGTCTCAATCGGATCCCCGCGAAGGGCAAGCCGAGGCCTTCACTCGGACACACCCGTTTGCAGCTTAAACGAGCACCACGCATCGAACCATCGAGGAATGACGTGGCCGGCTCATGCGTGTCCCGTCTTATCGTAAAGACGCGCGGGTACGAGCGAAACAAAAAGACGAAACGACCCTCGGACGGATCCGCGCGTCGAGCGAGGACTCGGGGGCTCGCATTCGCAAAACAATGACCTACTGCGTGGTCTCGAAAAAACCTTTTTTGTCACCCTCGGCACAAGTAAACCACTTGTACCGAGGCTCGGGGGCTACACCCGGCGGGTGCGCTCGCGCGCACCCACCGGTAGAAGTAGTACGAAAGTACCCTCGGAAAGACAGCGGCAAGCCTCGACGGCGACCACGACCCCCGGCCGCCGCCCAGGCTCGGGGGCTACTGACGGATACCCAAATCAGGGTATCCTGATCTAGGATACTTAATCCCGCTAACCGTCTCAGCTTAAATTGTGTAGGGCCCACAGGAACAGGTGCATGACAACAGAGCGCTCGAGGGGCCCACGGCCGACCCCGAGGACACATACAAGTTCCGCCTCGCCCGACCCCCAGTCGGGCGGGCCCACGAGTTCCGCCTCGCCCGACCCCCAGTCGGGCGGGCCCACGACTTCCGCCCCGCCCGACCCCGAGTCGGGTGGGGTCCACAGACTCCGCCTCGCCCGACCCCCAGTCGGGCGGGCCCACAACTTCCGCCTCGCCCGACCCCCAGTCGGGCGGGCCCACAAGCCGCGCTTCGCCCGACCCCGAGTTGGGAGACTTCGTCGAGAAGATTTTCCTCTGACAAGGAGGACGGGCATTTACGACGAGTAGCTGGGGAGCCTTAACTCTACCCAGCGACTCATATACTTGCAGGCACGCGATGTGACCCGCACAGTGGCACCCGTCCCATCTCGCGGCGCCGCCTGACACCTCGAGTACAGCAGCGGGATGGCTACGACATCATCATCACCCTGAACAGGGACGAAGACCGGACCGGCGACAAGACGGCCGCGACAGTCTGGGTTGACATCTCGACACACCTGCCCTGCGACCAGGCTGACAGGACGCCGCCTGAATAGAGCAACAGTAGCGGCTAGGGATCGGACTAGTGCGGCGCGTAGCCGCGCCGCCCACAACTCGAAAGCCCCGTTCCCATTTGTAAACCGGCTCATTCCTTGACTATAAAAGGAGAGCTGGGTGCATGAGGCGAGGGGATCGGATCCCCGGATAGATAGACAACAGACACAGACATAGAGATACACACGAAGAGGCTTGGAGTCTTTCTCCTCCCTCGTCAACACTTGTAGCTCCCCTCTGCAAGTCGAAACACGAACCACCCACGAACTGGACGTAGGGCATCGATTGCCTGAACCAGTATACATCTCGCCTCTCTCACAAAACCCTCGCCATCATAGAAGATTGTTAGGCGCCGTAGTTACAAATTTACTTGTCGGCCGGTTTCTTAACACCGACAACAATTTACTTGCGTGTGAATTGAAGCACCACTCTTTTAAAGGCAAAATAATTCGTCACCAACATCAGTTAGAGTGAAGCTGAACATGTTGCCACAAAAGGCAAAAAAATATTGATTAAAAAAAGGCAAAATAATTTGAGCTTTGCGTGTATTCTGTGCGTAGTAACCTCAATGGGGATGAAAACGGTGGTGAAAGGAGACACGCTTTTGAAAAGTGTGGCAGGAAGGCCATCGTGAGTTCTGGAGTGGAATATAGATATAATGGAACATTTTAGGGGGAAAAAAGCATTCAAGCGACTGCTACATGGTTTTTAAACTAGTAGTCCTCCACAAGAGCAACCATCCATCCGTCTAGACGTCTAGTACTTGGTTTAACCAACAAACCATCCGTGTGGAGTACATGGAAATACATGTGTCAAACTTTCAGAGTAGCTAGTAGTAGTACTTGTTAACCAACAAACCATCCGTGTCATTTCCTTCGTTCACATGCTTGCCACTTGCTGCCACTCCTTCACCATAAGTACGGGGGCCAGCCAGGTCCCTTGGCCACGCCTCACAAATACTGAGAAGTCTCCATACCACTTTGCCCATGCCGATCGCCGCCCCTCAATTCCCCACACACGTGCGAGATCCCCTGAAAGAAACCACGCAATGGCGATCGACGTTGGGGCCACCGCCGGAATCGCCCTTGCCGTGTCCATCATCGCCCTCCATCTCCTCTCCTTCCTCGACCACTCGGGTACCGCGACAACCCCTCAGGCTCTACCCGCCGCGCACAACAGCGCTCTGCAGGTGTTCCTGTCGTTGGCTGGAATGGAAGGGCTCGTCGCCGCCGTCGCCTTCATCTACGGCGAGATGCACCGCGCCCGAGCTGCCGGAGCCGGCGCCGTCAATAGGCGCATCTCGGAGCGCGTCACCACCATCTTGTGTGCATCGGTTAGCCTCCTCTTCTCCGTGTTGTTTGTGCAGCCCGCGGGAGGCGCGGACGACGACGGCGCGGCAGCTCGGGCGCTCGGTGCGGTCGCTCTCCGAGCGTTACCTGCAGCGGCGACGGCAACGTTCTTTCTGGGCGTGATGATGATCTACGCGCACGTCGCCAACCGCGTCGGAGCTGGTGCCGGCGCCGGCGCCGGACCGGTCCCGGAGCCCGCCGTGAACCTCCTCGCCAAGATAACGCTCGGAGCAGCAGTTGCGGTCGTGACCCTGATGGCCATGGCGCTCAACACCAACTGATCAAGTGAGTAAACTCGAATTCCTCTCAAGCTCAAGGAGGGCCGCTATCGCGTGTCTTCCTCCCTGCCCCCATCCCATCTCGTGGTGCCACGGCTTGATTTCTTAGTAGGCGTCGCCGTAGCAGCCCACCGTTCCCTCTTCTCCGCTTCCTTCCCCGTCTTTCTGCGTGGTCACCGTGTTCCCACCGGCACCTAAGCTTGCCGGACGCGTGCTAGCACCGCCGGCATCACCACGCCGCGCTCCGGCCACTAGTAGCAGGTCCAGCAGACCAGCACCACCGACCACCGGAGGTGACGGCGCGCTGCCGAGAGAGACAAGGGAGGTAGAGGGTTCTGACTGGTGTTCCGAGAGTTCAGGCTACAGATCTTGTTGGTGGTGCGCGAACAGTCAGTTCTCTGTTGAAGAGCGCCGGAGCACCGGTCGCTTGCTGGAGGTTAGCCACAACCTGCTTCTTCAAGTTTAAATTGGTAGTATCTTCAAGAATTTGTCACCTGTTGGGACGCATCGCACGACTGCACAGAGGCACGGCTAATCATGATTGTCAGCTCTTTATTTCTATCTCACGGGAGGTATAGGGTTTTACCTAATAACTGTTTTTAGTCTGGACAGCCGATTTGTTTATGCCCTTTTTCGCAATGTTCAGTACATTTTGTTGCAGACAACAGATAAGTACTGAATTTTGGGCAATCCTGTCTGTTTCAGATGTAGAACAGACGGGCACAGGTGGTCGGGACACTACAAATTACAACGTTCATTGTCGGGACATCCTCGCATTGGCCTACGCCGAGCAGAATTTTAATTACATTACCGGAATGAAAAATTTCACATGTAATTATGAAATGAATGTTGTAATTAATGAACTTGGTCTTGTGCTGGCTACTTGTGACTGTAAGGTGTGTAGTCTGGGATTCTGCGTTTAGGTTTGTGTGACTTTGGATGATCTATCAGCATTTGGTACAGATTATACTGGAATGCATGGTGTGATTTTGATGATGACATGATGTTGTTTTGTGTCTTTTGTTGTACTGTCCTACCTGTGCATTGCTGGAAAAATTTAGAACTAGACTGAGTTGGTCATAGCTGACTTTGCTAATCTTAGGTGCTTGCTCGGAGACGTCACTTTTCATTTACAGGTTGACACTTGAGCTTCCGGCAGAACTCCAAGAGTCCCAGGAATGGAGGAGCTAATACAGTTTATGGCTGATCTGCATTTGGACGTTTCATTATTTCTCTTTGGCCTCTTGTTGGTTCTTGTTATATTTGTTGTTTCCCCCCTTTTGAAACATTTTTATAAGACTTTTCCGTAGCTTCTGTTGAAGCTGGGGTCTAATACAAGCCCCTTTGATCTAAAATGATTTATTTACACACTGATAATTCCTAATTGTTCACTATTGTGTCTGTCTCATGCAGGTATGTTCCTTCAACTCCGTCTTGATCATATCACAGCATGGCAAGACGACAAACCTACAGATACAGTAAGACCCTCATTGACCGCTTAGGCTTATTTTGTGAATGTCAGAAATTATTAGCATCGATCTAGTATCATCTTTTCTTGATATTCCAAATTACTGCAATCTGATTGTGACAATTTTGTGATATTATATGTTCTGCACTCTCCTCATTTTTGTTGATGTCCTATTGATCCATACACCCGAGGAAGTTATGTCATTTTCCATTTGCATGCTCACTTTTATTTCCTTGTTAGTTGCCTTTGAAATTGCAGACCGGTAAACTAGTTGGTCAATATTCCTGTGATGTTTGTTGTCTTCTTCTGTAAGGCGTGGGTTTTTCCTAGCTTTTATCAAACCGGGTTGATTCAAATCTCCTTGCCTCTGTAAATAGATTTGTTGCATGTTAAGAATTTCTCTCGTAATCTATTTTTGTATTTTCATTTTGTAAAGGTAGCGATCGAGGCCAACCCATATTACTTCAACTACATTTTCATCATATAGCAGCTGAGAGTAACACATTCCACTTGGTTTTGCCTCTACACTAATCTATAGCAAGATAGACTTGTAAAGAAACCTTCTGGCATCATCATTGCATACTATCCAAACTTGATTGGGTCGATTGTAATCAGATTGAGGCTAGTAGCCTTAGTACCTTCTGATCATGCTGCTGTGGCTGTTAACATGACTGATTGTCATGTGGAATTTCAGAGCATTTTATATGCCCTTCGCATTGGAAGTACACTCTTTTATTTTTTTAATTTAGTTGATGACCCTAATCTGCTCATCATGGTATCATTTCTTGATATATGCGTGTGTGTGTTTTTTTGGGGGGGGGGGGGGTCGTAATGGCTACTATATAGTCTGTAAATTCCATCCCAAATGCAACCACTGAGGCGGTAAGTGTTTTTTTCGTACATTTATCTTTCCTTAAATTGTCAAGGTGGACTCATACACCCACCCACCTCTCCGTGTCATCGTGAGACTCCTTAGGTAATAAAGCAGCACTTTTTTTTTGGCCTTCACACAACAGGTACTCGATCTACATGCCAGCACCAGCTGAAAGTTTCGCTCCAGCGTATTGTACCCTTTTCGTTCCATTCTCTCTTCTCTCAGCACCACCTAAAAACTAAACATGCAGCTGCCCTAAGCATGACATACGAATCCAATGATTTCATGCTCATCATGGTATTCGGAAGGAGAATTGATGCTTGTGTGACATCTAATTTTCCCTGTCACGTGGAAGTTAGTCTTACTACAAATGCTGAGGGGTGAAGTTGAATGACTTAGGATGTGTGATTTTGGAACTAGTATAATGTGATATTTTTGTGAAGTAGAATGTAAACCGGCATGTTTCTTTAATCTGCCATTGTTTTTGTGATGCAAGCAGCGCCTAGTAAACAGCATCTCGTTGCTGGTTGTAGAGTAAGTAGTGCTTTGGTGCTTTCACCAAAAAAAAAAGTAAGTAGTGCAGTTTGCTGGCTGATAGAAAAGGAAAGTGATCGATCAACACTAATAGCAGTTAGAGTGAAGTTCACTGCCAATGACCTGATACTGTATCATTATTAGAACCGTAGAGCTTTTAGCTTAAAAAGCACACCTGCAAATGCATAACCATCTAGACATCTACCTTGTTCAGAGTTACGATCTGAGCACGATGCATATGCATGTCATTTCTGGCTTAGTCTTCAAAGATGCTTATACGGACAGGGTTTGCGTACGTGTGTTCATAGGGATGAGTATGCGTGCATTGTGAGTGTCTAAGTTGTACTATGTAATCACAAAAAAGGATATGCATGTCTTTGCAGTGGATGCCTAGAAATGATTATCTGACCATTTTTCTTGTCATGAACACATGCAGTTAAGAAAATATGCAATGATGCCTAACTATTTATATGATCCTAGTTTTATTACAGGACACATTCTAACTAATTTTATTTCTAAAGGGCAAAGGTGCTACAGGGATCATGTCATGCTTATTAAAACTATATAAGCTATACGACCTTAAGGTTTTTATCATCAAGGGGCCTATACATTTTTCTGAAGTGCTGTAGTGTAGCATCAGCACGTGCATCAGATTTGCAAGTCATGCTTGTAGTAACATCAATTGGATTTGTTTCCGTGTTTCCTTTTCTTGTATATTTCTTATTTCCCTTTCTCATCTGGTTTGTAAAAGTTGAATATTTGAGGATTCCATCTGCTCTGATACTTAACTGCATATCGCTGAAATTAGTTGCTGTATATTTCAAACTGATGTCTACAACAGCTGCTCTAATAGCTCTAATTTTCTCGTCCATTGTATTAGGTGCATGGGTATTAGTCGGCGATGGCACACTCACTATTGTTGCTAATACCAAGCCAATTATGGACCAAGCTATTGAGAAGGTACAGGTGCAATTATGAATGCTTCTCATGCTCTTGATTATCCTTTGTAGCAGTACATGATCTTGTACTAGCAAAATTGGTAAACGTGCAAGTGGCTAATCTAACTTGTAGGAAACGGGCAGGACTATGACAGTACGTACATTGGAATCATTCTCCTTTTCCAGCTTCCTTGTTCAAGTTTTATTTGAGAAAAATATCAGAAGAAAGTTGCTAAACTCACTTTCCACGTTTCTGTTTGATGACATGCGATAAATTTTTCATACTAAGTTAGCCATTATTTGAAACATATCTGAACGTGAAACTAATAATGTGATCTCATGCTCTTATCTTGCTATTGTTAGGCGCAAATGGAAGCCATAGCGGATGAACCTGCAGAAGGAGGACAAGTACCAAAGATATTTGCAGAAGTTATTGCTCACAATTACTGTCAAAACATTTCTTCAAAATGTCGGCCTTGTGCCAGCAGTCCTGAATTGAAGGTTCAAAGCCATTGTTGATGCACGTGGGGACATGAACTTGAAGTGTGCGATTGACCTGCATTTTTCGGTCAGTCATGAATGTAATCTTTTGATGTTTTCTTATTGGTGTGATTTTATTTCTGCTAAATGTAATCCTTTTTATAAAGCTTCACAATTATCCTCTATGTAGGTTATTTTCAGAGGCACCTATTGGATGAGAACATGGTCATTTTTTTCACGAGTGAAGAAACACTTTGCACAAGGCATGTTGAATATTGGAGACAGTGACTGTGGATATCTTCACCAAACATGTGTGAAAGTTTAGCAATAGGTTGTGCGGTTAAGATGAACTTTGTTGCAGCGTTCATTTCATTTGTTTGGCTTGCCTTGGCCTGTCTATGTGTATTAAATACACCAACTGATGTAGAGGCCTCGATATTTTATTTGTTTGATGAAATACACCGATTGTTTGTTCTTTACTGGCTGAATGTGTCACCTGGATTTCTTTTGAATGGGTAGCTGTGTAAATGGGCCTGAGCTACACAAAAAAGCAGCCTGCGGTGGATCTGGTCCGCTTGAAAAAATTAGCGTGATGTGGATCAGGTCGGCTTGAAAAATTAACCTGCAGTGGATCAGGCCCACATAATTAATTTTCTGCCAATGTTCTGCCCCCCATGAAAAATGAGCCCGCCAGTTGGGGCCATAAAGAATTGAGCATTGCTATATGTACGATCCATTTGTTAGACTTTTATATTATCAGAAAATCAATGGCTAAAATCATTTGGGTGATAGTTCAGATATCAATCAAATGGCTTGAAACACTTGGTCGGACAAAAATCTAACGAATGGGTGGTACGTGAAGCATTTCCTAAAGAATTAGGCTGTTATGGGTGACATATCCACATATGTGAAATCAAATGGGCATGAAGCTGGGTTTAGCCCACATTAGACTGGTCACTCTAGGGCCTTGTTTGGCTACTAACAAGGTCCATAGAATATTGGTAAAATTGTCTGTAGCACACTGACAAATTGTGGATTCGCTCAAATTACACTGATAAAGTCGAATTCGTCTGAGACACACTACAATTTAGTGGTTATTGTCTAAAACACACCGCGGCTATTAAAATATTATTGAGATGAGAGAAATGACCGTTCTGCCCTTCTTCCCCAAATTTTCCGCAGCATGAGCGTTTTGCAACTTCTTCGACGCTGCCCCACATCGCGCCCCGCCTCTTCTTCCCCGCCAAGCCTTGCCACACCTCCTCCCTTCCTCGCCGCCTGCTGCGCAGCTTTTTCCCAGCCACCCATTCAGTGACGGACGCAGCAATTGAAACTTGGATATTCCCATGCCATTCAGCCAAGCAAATAAATAGAAACCAAGACACCCACACAATAGCGAATTGAAAGACAAATTGTCAATACAAGGCATCCGATAGATAATTTAAAAGAAATTGTTCACAATTCAAATTAAGATAAATTACAGAATATTAAGTAAAATATGATTTTACTTTGCGCTTCTTCATTGTTTGAAACCGCTTGATGATGTCCTTGTCCATTACTTGTTGAAAGAAATCACGCTCAATAAACGGAACCAAACAATCATTTAAATATTGGTCTCCCATCTTATTTCTCAAATCATTCTTCACATAATTCATCGAAGGAAAAACTCTCTCAACGCTAGCAGTTGCTAGGGGAAGAATCAACACTAACTTGAGAAGCTTGTACACAACATCATACCTGAGGTTCTTTTTTGTTTCAACAAGCTTAATAGAAAGCTGAGAAATATTGTGTACCTCTCTAAACCGTTCATCCAAACGCATATCATTGATGAACTGATCCAATTGCAAAGGCAGATGGTTGATTTCAATAGAAGAGAAATCTTTGGAATATACCATGGAATTTCAGGCTGGGTTTGGGTGCTCGACTGCTCGGTCGTCGGAGCTCGCCGCTGCCCTGTGGCCGGGCCATGCGGGCACTGGATGGGAGTTGGGAGGCGGAGGGTAGCGGCGATGTGGGGGCGGACGGAGGAGGCGCCACAACGGATGAGAAGGGCGGCCGCCGCCTAAGGTTCGAACGGAAGCGCGCGCACTTGCCGTCGTTTTGTTTCGAGTTTCGACTTGCAGTCGCGTGAGTAGAAACAATGCAAGCAGGCAAGCAACCAGGCAGGTTGGGCCGCAGTTCGCACGCAAACAGGCTTTCTTTGGTTGTTTTGCACTTAGGTCTAGCAGTGTTCTCAAATTTGTTTTGCAATTTTTCCTATTACACAACTACACAATATACCTAGTAAAAAAATTTGCAAAATTGTTGGGTATTCCTGGAAATACCCAAGCAACCAGCTGGATCCGTCCCTGCACCCATTGTGCGTCACGCAGCCTTTTCCCCAGTCATCTGGTTGCCGCCACCACCGCAGCGCATCCACCATGGAAGCACCCGTGATTTCAGCTTTAAACCAAATTGACTCCTGCGCCAGCTTTCGCTTGGCAGAGAAGGGCATCCGCAACAAATCTAGAAACAATTTGGACTCAATTTGAGCTTCGCATTGCCTGAGAACCGAGCCTAGCTCGGTTGGCTAGGGGCAGCGTCGCCTGCCCAGCCCGCCCGGGTTCGACTCCCAGAGTCGACACCCGCGTGTCTCACCGGGATTTATTTCCCAAAAAAATCCCCTCGCCCTTTCCCACTCAAAGCATAGGTAAAGGCCCGAACCGATCTCACATCGGTGACACGTGGCCCCTTTGTAAGGGTGGGGAGGGGGGTTCGGGGGTTTTCTAGGCCTGCGTGAGAAGGTCTTTTTCTTAATAGTACGCCCGGGGGTTGCTTGCCCCCCCCCCCACCCCCCCCCCCCCCCGCAGGTCTATTTTTTTTTTTTTTTTTATTTTTTTTTTTTTAGCTTCGCATTGCCTAATCTCGAATAATCAATGAGGACTGCTGAATTCCGGCTCGTCTCGGCATGGTGACGGCCAGCCCGCCGGCTCCTCCTCATATCGCTCGCCTCATTCACATCACAACTCTGTTTCAAGATTTTCTTTCATGCGCTGCTGCCGAGCTGTTCGTGAAGGGTGTCGGTGCTGGAGCGGTTCGCGAAGGGCGTGAAAGGCGGGGTGTTTCTGGCGGAGGCGCGGGTGCCGGAGCTGTTCGCGAATGGCGCGGAGGTGTACGCGCAGCTGCTCGTGCAGGTGGAGGCGCTGCTGCAGGCTGGAGCAGGCCCGGAAGCGGCAGGCGGCGGCCGAGCCAACGAGGGCCATCGCCGGCGCGCTGCGATTTGCGGCGGCAGCATGCTCAACTTCGTCAGATGATAGCCAGGGGTACTCATCGTCATTTTGTAAAATTTCTCTCACCTTAGCCAGCCAAAAATAGTATTTTAATGGCTGCAGTGTGTCTCAGACAATAACCATCAAATCGTAACGTGTTTTGGACAAATTCGGTTCTGTGAGTGTGTTGTGGACGAAACCATATTTTGTCAATGTGCTCTAGACAAAATTGACTAGAATATTTGAAGCTGGGCCTTGCTGGGTTACGGAGTATTTTGTGATTAATTTCTTGTTCAATGATGATGAAAAACGAGCATCGTAAAAGCAATGATGAAATAAGGATAGTCACAAAAAATTTATAACAAAAAACATAAATTTTCATCGCAGACCATGTTTAAACACGCAATATTTCCATATACATTTGATATGATAGAGATCGGTAGAGAAGGTTGTCATTATCAACATGTCGTTCTCCTTCTTCGACATGATCTAGTGTGAAACTGCAGACTTGTCAGTGTTCTGTGTACGAGTAATATTTACAACATTGTCGGGGAAAAAGTGGTCAAACGTGTCTACTCCTATAATTTGGAAGATATCGACTTGTGCAATGTTGGGCTCCAAAGCCTCCAATAGCCTTCCAGCTAAAACGGATCTCAGAGTCTGAACCAAATGGCTTAAATACACTATCTTTACAACTGCTAATTACAAAACGGGTCAAGGTACGCCTGTACCACCACCATCGACACGGTCGATACCCGCCCATCGCTTCACCCTCGCCTCATCCGGGCGCAAGTTGGATGGCCGGATTAGCACGCATGCTCTGCTTGATGCATGTGCCGGCGTGTACGCGCCTGCGGAATCCGGCTGCCGGCAGCTCCAGTGAACAGTTGTGGTTTCTTCTTTCAGGGTCAAACACTGTTGCTAGTAACATAAATTGAAGCCTGGCGATCGTAACAGGACAGGAAAGATCATATAAAATTGGAAAAAAAAAGGAAAGACAGACTGATGGCGCGGATGATCCAACTGAAAAACAATGAAAATGGAGCCCCCTAACATGCGTTGGATAGAAATAAATCAACTTAATCTAATCATATTGGAGATTCGGAGTACTAGTACAAGTTGCAGATGAAGACAGATGTCGATAATCCTATTCGATGCTCTCCGACTTGACTTTTATTTGGTCATCAGAAGAAAAAGAAACAGAGGGTTCAGCTTGCCCACCGAGCCTTCGCTATCTAGCAGTCGTAAAGAAAAGGAAGCCCACCTCGACTTGCTTGCTCATGATGTGGACGCGTGGGGCCTTCGTGAACGCAGCGGATATATTTGTGGTTGCTGTGAAGAAATATATGGAGGACGGCAGCGTCGCGCGCACTGGACACGGCGTGTCACTGCAGGCATGGGGTGCCGCCGTGCTGGCCTCCGACTATGTGGCGGCGGCGGCGACTCTCGGTGATGGGCAGCCAGTGTGCACAGACGCACAGTGGCGGACTGATGGCGCGAGCGTGCCGGATCGAGACGATCTAGGTCAAGTCCGGTTCGGGTTAGTCGCCTTATCCAGCCATTCTTTCCGTGGCCAAGTGGAACATACCGCAGTTGCTGACCGGGCTACGAAGCTTAGCTGTACTCGGATGTGCAATTTTTGCATTGTTTCGAGCTGAAAGCATCTGAACTTTCATCGAACTCCCATTTCCACACACTGCCTAGCTATGTAGTAGTAGCTGAAACGAATCCCAGCATTTCAGAACCTAATGGTCCAAAGTGCGCTATGTATCTTACCAAACGCTAGATACTAATCTTACCAAAAATGTGCTACATACTTCTATAATACCGCGGATCTATAGTACCACCTTGCACTACCATTTTCTTACTCCTCCATGCTACTATTAGTCTGTCCCAGATTGAACAGGATCCTATTGCCGGACGAGACACGGAGTAAACTCATAGGATGATGATCGATCTCCTTGATGCACCGAATCACAGGTCAAGATACATCCACACCTACCTGATTTCAGATACGAACAATTTGTTAGGATCGCATATAGATAAGAAAACGATGATAGATCGTGGCAGTTAGTAACAATCAGACTTAGCAGAGCGTAATAATCAGATTACAAACCATGGCATCCTAACTATTTTGTCCCAGACCTTTCAGAATCAGACTTTGGTTGCAAGCCATGGACCATGGTTTGTAATAATCTGTAAAGAGAGATTTTGCATTCTTCACTCCACTCGTGGCTGCTAGTAGAGTGTAGCATTGTTCAACCTATCTGCTTACGCTGGGCCTCTTTTGACCTTTTTTTACCACTTTTGGGGAGGCAGGCTTCAGCACAACTTCATATATACTATCTGATTATGTTTCGTAATTAGACTTTTACAACGGGCATACAGCACCTGGAGTAGTACGTGTACGTCATATGCGCGTGCATCAGCGTGGTGAGATCACGGCCCATGTCGAAGTTGAATCGTCATACCATCATCGTAAACCCCTGGTCCATGACAGGGAAATGTCAGTCGAATCGTGCCCCGCAGGGCATAGTTGTTGCTGTTGGCGAGTGGAGACGCGAGAAAAAAGGGCCAGGGCAGGTCGATGGCGCCCACTTGCGGCCGTCCCCGCCGATGCGGCCACAGACATGCATGAGACAAGCCAAAGCTGATGCGCAAGCACAACACGCCGCAGTACACGTGGGGGTTTGGACTCAGACGTGGGCAAGAATCAACCAACGAAACCTGCCCCGGTTACAAGCCTTTCAGAATCAACCGACGAAACATGTAAACAGAGATGAATTTTAATGGAAGGGAGTTATGGCGAGATTATTGACTTTGGATGGGTGGAATCAAGGGAGTATGTTACATTCTTCACTCCAGTATAGGGGGTGTTCGTTTCATTAGGGTCTAAAATTTAGAGGGGTCTAAAAAAAGAATCTTATCATTTAAGAGTATTAAATAAAGTTTAATTACAAAACTAACTGCAGAACTCCTGGTCTAATTCGCGAGACGAATCTAATGAGGGTAAGCAATCCGTGGTTAGACGATGGTTACTGTAGCATGACTGTAGCAAAACATAGCTTACTTAGGCTCGTTAGATTCGTTTCGTAAAGATGTACTCATCTGTAAAAAGGTTTTATCATTAAATTTTATTTAGTACTAGATTCTCTTTATTTAGAGACCTCTAAAATTTAACGCTAAAAGAAACGAACAGAGCCATAGTAGAGTATTGTTCAACCTATCTGGTTACGTTGGGCCTCTTTTGACCTTTTTTTACCGCTTTTGGAGAGGCAGGCTTCAGCTCAACTTCATAGTATCTGATTATCTGACACGAATATCCAATCCCAGTGTCCCATCCTGCTGATTGGGCAATCCACGTACGGTAGTAGGAATATCCATCGCTGGTCATCAGTTCGGACTTCGACGCTCTCCCCCCATGTGGCCGCTAGATATTCCTCCTACTTTTTCTCTCACATGAGGAATCAGTATCAGAACCCTGGCTCGTGCGCAATCGACTGGGGATATGGAATTCTTTTCTTCATTTCGCTTTCCCCTGCATTTGTTAAGAAAAGAAATGATAATGCTGTCGCGTACGCCGCCGTGTCGGGGAAGGCTGCCGCGGGCAGTGCTCACGGCCGGCGGCAAGAAACTAAGCAATCCGCTCATCCGCATGGTTCACGGACCAACACCTTGTGCGGTGCGCGGGCTCGCATGCAGTTCAGACTGCATACGGCTATCAGGCTTCCGAGATCACCTGCAAGATGGTGTTTCTGCGTGCCACATTTCCTTGGGCAATTCGGCTAGGTAAGAGCGCAGCTCAAAAACTTCTGTGCATATTCGCCATAGTGCGGGAGGACATATATATATATATATATATATATATATATATATATATATATATATATATATATATATATATATGTATATATGCCTCGTTTTGGTTTGCGTTGCCTAGTACGCCACCGGCATTTGGTCGCGGCTTGCGAGCAGGGCGTATGGTCCCACGGCCGAGAAGCGACTAAGCAAGCCACCAGAAAGGAGGACAACGACACCACGGGTCGCCGTGCGCTGCGCCGCTTTCAGTTCAGTGCCCCAAATTAAAGCGCAGAAAGCTAGACAAGTGAAGCGGCCGGCTGCAAAAGGTTCCGAGTCGTCCGACCATTCCTCGATGACAAGTTCTGATCAGTATTTCCCGTTTTGCAGCTTTACTACTCACCTTCAGGACATCAAGGGGTGTTCGTTTCATAGGGGTCTAAAATTTAGAGAGGTCTAAAAAAAGAATCTTATCATTTAAGAGTATTAAATAAAGTTTAATTACAAAACTAACTGCAGAACCCCTGGTCTAATTCGCGAGACGAATCTAATGAGAGTAAGCAATCCGTGGGTAGACGATGGTTCCATTTCTGAACTGTAGCATTACTGTAGCAAAACATAGCTTACTTAGGCTCGTTAGATTCGTCTCGTAAAGATGTACCCATCTGTAAAAAGGTTTTGTCATTAGACTTTATTTAGTACTAGATTCTCTTTATTTAGAGGCCTCTAAAATTTAGCGCTAAAAGAAACAAACAGGGCCCAAATCTCGTGGCGAAAAATTACAGACATAAAATTCAAACACACAATGAATTCGTTGGTCCAACGTACGGAAATGGAACGTTGCAGTATTTCATGGTGGATAGATGCTTTGAGTGCGAGTGCGCACTCTGTGGGGGTGTTCGTTTCCAGAGGTCTAAATTTTAGAAGGGTCACATCAAAAAGAATTTTGTTATTTAGAAGTATTAAATAAAGTTTAATTACAAAACTAACTGGAGAACCCCGGGTTTAATTCACGAGACGAATCTAATGAGGGTAATTAAACCGTGATTAGATGATAGTTACTGTAGCATCACTGTAACAAAACATAGATTAATTAGGCTCATTAGATTCGTCTCGAAATGAGCATTCATATGTCAAAAAGGTTTTGTCTTTAAATTTTATTTAATGCTCTTAAATGACAAGATTCTCTTTCATTTTAAAGATCTAAAATTTAGAGGGGTGGAAACGAACACCCCCAAGTCATGTCCCACGCACCTATGAGGCAAGGCTACAGCTGTGTTGTCAGCTTCCTATTGTACGTGACCGTGAGGGGCAGAATGTTGTTTCAAACACAAATTATATTAATCTCCATATGCAAAAATACCTATTGCAACATGGAGTGATATCAATTAAGAAACGATGAAATTTCATGACTGAAAATTAATTAGCAAGTTTGTGTCATATTTGATATTGGCATGAGGTGATAATATATAATATGATTTCATAGCAAATTTTACGTGTTGCTGCCAGCCAGACACAAAATGAGATTGTGCTATGTGCCCTTTTGATCACACTTCGCGAAAATTATTAGTAGCTTCGGTTAAAATAGCTTCGATTAAAGTCAGGAGCCCACCAACATATGAGGAATGGTGACAAAGACAAAGTTTTTTTCTCCATATAAACTAGTTTCTAGTTCCTGAACTCTATGATTTTCCCTATAAACTATGTACGCCAGTTGTGCCCTACTCTATGATTTTATCCATTTGACGCTTGTATCTAGTTCCTGAACTCGATTCATGTTTGCCTACTACTATATCCTAGAGCAAGTCATGTCACCTTCACTACGCACGGGTCACTAAACTTATACTCCCTTTTCCGTGCTCCCCTTTCGCGCAAAATAATAATAATAATAAATCAGATTGTAGCTGGCGAAACGAATGGACCCGACGAGCAGTAAAAAATTACCGGTTGTTTTGTACAACGTTGTTGGTTACCACCGCGCGCTGGCAAAAGTTGGATTCTTGTGAGGTGTGCAACACATGCGCTGTTTCTTTTCTTCTCTATGATTGGTGGACCCGTTGTACAGAGACTCACATGGTAAGGACTGAGGAGATTTGTAAGTTAACGTGCGCTAGCTCTCGCCCGGATGCCCCTCCGTCTCCATAAGAGACTACACTCACGGATCTGCTGCTGTCGCCTCTGCAAATGAGCTGAGCGGGGCTTCCCGGCTGCTACAAGCGTGGAGCGATCAGGGCAATATGGCAGGTTTGTCTGGCCTCCCAATTTCAGAGCTTGTTTCGCTGTGGATGCATGCTTGTTCTCTCTTCCCTTTTGCTTGCTTTGTTTGCTATATGAAATCGTGCATACTGACTGTCTACCGAGCAATATATACTCCGATATGACTGTTTGTGATAGGATGGGACTGTTTGCGATGAAATCTTTGATGCTGACTGTCTACCGATGAAATAGAAAGCTCATTGTTCGTTCAAAAAAGAAAAAAAGAAAAAAGCTCCTATTGAAGAGTCTCAAAAGGATGTTGTTGTTACAGATCTGACTGTCGCTAGAAATTAGACTTCTAGATAGTCGAATAGAGCATAGAAGATGTTACCCTTTTTTTTTTTTTTTTTGGTGAGCGTGCCATATGTTACGTGATACCTGCATATACTAATTTGGTAAGAGGCTTATTGCAAGACCTGCTTTATTCGGTGTTGCTTGGTTCTTAGACGAAATGGATGCCATGGGACTGGGAGTAGGTGAAGAGTCTCAGTGAGTGTTATTGTGTTAAGGTAGTGTGGTCATGGAGCATTGCAAAGCACAAGGCTGGACTTCGGAGTGTTCTTCCGGGCTGCGTCGCCTTTTTGGTGAGGCTCAAGCTCAAGTGCTCAACCCAAAGGTTAACATCTTGCCTCATAACTATTTTTAAGCAAAGCCTAGTTGCACTATTTGGTTACATGTGTGCACGTGACAGTTCCCCCCCCCCCCCCTTTTGGGCTTTGGTTCGCGTTCCCTAACTGAAAGAGGAAACACGCCACAGAAATAGCAACAGGTTTTGCTCAAAAAAAAAAAAAAACCAGAAATGCCAACAGCTATGAAATTCGAAGGAGAAAAAAAAGGTGCAAGGGCCTGGTCAAACAACACTCGATCACACGAAATTTCACTCGCTCACACGAAGAGGGGCAGAGTGGAATGGATAGTGGGAACCAGGAGTATATATACATGAAACACTTGTTGAGAGATCAATAGTCACCTGTCTTTAAGTAGTTATTATCCTTACCCTTTCGGGGTTTGGGTTAGCCAAAAACTCTTTTACCGCATTTAGCATCACTCTGGACGAAAGAAGTGCAGGCAGGCAGGCGCTGCTGACAAGGAAGCTTCCGTGACATTGGTTAGCTTTATCAAATCAGTTCGACGATGACACAGACATTCCATCTCTGTACACACAAACTGGGCGTCTGCTCCCCAGCTTTGTGTGCCTAGCACATTGCTCAAAAACAAGGAAAATGCGACGACCAACATCACGCGGCGTGCGAGAGTCCTTGAACCATTCCACCGGACAGGATATCGCCGTCTCCTCTCTCTCTCTCTCTCTCTCTCTCTCTCTCTCTCTCTCTCTCTCTCTCTCTCTCTCTCTCTCTCTCTCTGTGACAGTCATCACCTCACCACCCGTCCCTTCCGTTCCGCATTTCTGTCTTAGCGATCCAACACCGACTAGTAGTAGTATAAAACCCAACACGCAATCATCCCTCTCTTCCCCCCACTCCTCCACGGCGCCGGCCTCCCCTGATCGATCTATCCCACCTCCACACCCAAAAATCCTTCCCGGCCGGCGAAGCAACATGGCGAGAGCTTTCGACGCTGCCGTCGCGGCCATCTGCTGTTCCGTCACCGCCGTCCTGCTCGTCGGGTCCCTGGACCACCAGCTGTCGGCCTCGGGTGCCCCAACGGTCCGCAGCGAGGCCCTGCAGGTACTCGTGCCGCTGCCCTTGGCCGAGGCGGCGACCGTGGCCTTCTTCGCCGCCGCGGCGTCCGTCTTCCGCCACCTGCGTCACGGCGGCGGCGGAAATCGCCGCCTCTCCGAGCTCGTCACCTTCACGCTGTGCGCGTCGGTTGGGATTCTGCAGTTCGTCGTCGTCTTCGTGCAGCCGCCTGAAGGAGTCTTCTTCAACGTCGACGTCGGCGCCCTCGGCCTGGCCGCCGCCCGTGCGTTGCCTTCGGCGGCGGCGGCGACGTTCTCTCTGGGCATGGCGCTGGTCTTTGCGATGGTGCGCGCGGGAGGCGGAGGACCCGGCGGCGCCGTCGCCGGAGACGGGGCCGTCCACGGCGCCGTGTGGATCCTCTCGAACGTGGCGCTTGGAGCGGCGGCCGCCGTCGTCGGATTGACGGCCGTGGCGCTCTACACCACGTAAGCCCCCTAAAACCCGGTATAGTAAGCTTATTTATCATTCCCATATCGCCCGCCGGCGGTCCACTTGTCACCGCCTCCCGCACCTTGGCTTGGCTGTCATGACCTCCCCCCATCCCACGCACCATCCGCCGCCAGCTCCCGCCCCTTGGCTGTGCCTGTGAAGCCGGCACAAGTAGCCGCGCCGCCCTTTCATTCACTTCACCGGCGCTCTCGGCTGTCAGGAACTCAACGTCTATGCCCATCGGCACCCGCCGCGCAGTGCTACACTGCTACCGTCCCTTGTCACGCCGTTGCATGCGGCGGCGCCTCCTCCCCGGCTGCTTCGAGTTTGTCATGCGTGGCGTGCCCTCCCCCAGCACCCCGCGCCGTCCGCCGCCCGCTCCCGCCGGCTGACGGAACGCGCCGCGCCGCACCGCCCAAATTCGCCACGACAAGCCGCGATCGGGCGCCCTCGCCTTCACTTGCCGCCTCTTCATCCGCGTCGACACGCCGACCCTTCAAGCCGGCTCGGCTTTCAGGAACTCACGTCGTCGCCGTCCGCTCGCGGCTACCCTTCGCGCTCCACTTCATCACCCTGGCCACCAGCGTTTGCTGCCTCGTTCCGCGCGCCCGCGCCGCCGTATTCTGATCGATCCGCCCCTATTTTCTTTGACTATCACACCTCGGCATGCCGCCTTGTTGCCCGCGTCAGGTAGGCTGTCCCCTCGGCAACTCGCCGCGCGCACCTCCTCCTCCTCATCCACCGCTAGCGTCTCATTGATCTATCGGGCTACCTTCCGTACGCCGCCTCTTGTCGCAGGCACCCGGCGCCGCCAAGCCCGTCGTCCTACCTGCCAAGCTGCATGCCCATCGTCACTGCTAGCTATCAGAAACTCAGAATCCGGTTGGCCGTTGGCATTCCTCGCAGCTCACGATCGAATACCTCCTCCCCGATCGGGTCTCGGGAGACAATTATCGGCCGTCAGAGCGCGCCGGCTAGCTTGCCCGCGGTGCCCACTCAAGGCTAGCTGGCTGGATGCTGCTTCCTTCAGTTTAACTTTTTTCTTTACTCCTATAACGTTTCTCTTTTTCGATCCTAGCTCCTAGAACTTTTCTCTTTCTGATGAACCGTTATATTATGCTATTATTGCCTCTACAGTTCATTTGTCACCCATTTGCAGTGTTCATTTGATTTGGTTGCATTCAAATGACAGCAATCTCGTGTAATGCAGATACATCTAAAAGCTAGCAAGCTCAGTGTGACACTCATCAGTCGCCCCTGCTTACCTAATTGATCACGGTCGGCGTCACCTTCAACACCGACGATCAAGTGGATTGCCTGAAACAAACTTATTACGGTATATATGCTACAACTCAGAGCTCAACGCAGCTGGTGCTTGTGGATTCGTGCAAGAGGGAGAAATTGTACGGGGTGTGTGTGTGTGTGTTAAATAATTGCTCTGAGCTCATTGAGAAGAAACTTTTTTGTGGCCTTTTAGTGAATCAATGTTTCCGTTGTGGCAACTAATGCATATATTTTTGCGACTTCATTGTTCTGCAATCGACGCACAACGTTTATACGTGATTTCTTGCCTCAGCCGCGCCAGGGTCTTCCTGCACAACTCCGGCGACGCGCTGGAAATTTTCGAAAGTTGATTGGGGAATTCTGGTGTTGCATGCTACGGGTTGGGGTCTTGGGGAAGGATGTGGGAGGCTTTTCATAGGAAATTAGGACGCAGGGTTTCCTTCAAAAAGAAATTAGGACCCAGGGCCGGTGTGGCGGTGTGAGGAAGGATGACGCTGCAGCACATTTTGGCTAGAATGGGTCATGGTAGTGTCGATCCCATTGGACCTTGAGGTGGCAGCGATGTGCGGCCGGGCTTGGTGATCATGGCGGTTCGTGCATGGCCAGTGTCGTGTGGATGCGAGGCGCCGTGAACTGCTGGCGCCCGTTTCAGTGTCAGAGAAGATCTCGGTCATGTGTCCTAGTACCTGTAGGTTGGGGTGACGACGAATGACGACCATCGCCGTTGACCAACCCGATCGACCGGGCCAAGTACGTGGAGCAGACCACACAGTCGCTGGTCATATTACCGGGTGTAATCTGATTTGCAGTTTTGTAAGTACCAGTACTGTCTCGAGCTGAAAACATCTGAATTTTCATATTACCGGGTGCACGTACTCCCGTTCTCACACGCTGTCTACTAATCCCAGCAAGGAACACTGCTAGCACACCGCCGTCCGAGTATTACACTGCACGGTTTCTTTCACGGTTAAATTCTCAAACTGGACACTAGCTGATTTGTATAGTCAACGCAAAGTCGTTGGGTAAGTAGCACATGCTCATCTTTTGTTTTCTTTTTTCCATGGCAGAGCAGTGTCCGAAATTTCATTACTAGCTAGAAAGCAACGATATTACAAAAACGTTTGTCGTGACCCAGGTTCAGGTTTGTTCAAAGAAAAGCGAAAACAAAAGTACGCGAAAGCTAGCCACTAAGGTTACGTACTAGTACATGACGAGATCACCTGTCCCATTTCGTATCTTTCATATGATATATAGAGATCGGTGGGAG
Organism: Eragrostis curvula; assembly: GCA_007726485.1. NCBI lineage: Eukaryota > Viridiplantae > Streptophyta > Magnoliopsida > Poales > Poaceae > Eragrostis > Eragrostis curvula. The sequence goes on along the minus strand of CM017441.1, from coordinate 47,761,248 downwards.
AAAGTTATCATGATCGCCATAGCAGTCTCCATCATGGCCATGGGACCTCAAGTAGCAGTACTATGCCGTGACGCACAACAGATTAATGCATTTGATATGTCTGCAATTAATTGAAGACTTATCTGTGTTCTGGAGTGTTTCACGGCCAAAATGGCAAAAAAAAAAAACCCATAGTAAAACATGTCGAGCTTGGACGATATCCAGCCAACTTGTTAATTAAACACAAACCTCAGCATCAAATGTAATGTCGTACTTGAAATTGAAACTGGCATTTTCTTACTCCAGCAATCCAGGTTTTGTTGGTGTCAAAAAAAAAAATCCAGGTTTTGTTCAATCAACAACTAGCAGCTACTCCTGCCTAACGGAGTACTACCAACCCCTTAAACTAGCATTTTCTTACAGCAGTTTTTAAGTCTAGCCATAGGATGAGACATGCATATGGAAACTCATATGACGAGGTCAGTTATCCACCGAGACCATCAGGTCACTATGCCGACACAGTAATGCTAGAGCTACGTAACAGTTACTCAACTAGGTGATGCCCCGTGCGGTGCTGCGGGAGTTAAAAATAGTTTTTGAAATGAACTTAGATGCTGCAAATATATTAGAATAATTCAATGACAATATACCTCAAATCATATCAGATACTCCATAGTAACAAAGATATATGTTACAGTTAAACATGGTACTCCCTCCGTCCCAGAATATAAGCATTTCTAGGTTTGGTCAAAGTCAAACTGGTTTAACTTTGACTGTCACTAACAAAAAATTAATAACACTTGATTATGTATAAATGGTGTTGTTAGATTCGTCACAAAAGCAACTATGTGAATATGTAAATTTTGATATTTAAAATATTTTATTTTTATAGATATTGTTAGTCAAAGATGATGTTGTTTGACAGTCAACATTCCTAGAAATGCTTATATTCTGGGACGGAGGTAGTACGCAAGAAGCAAGTATATGTATAATACTTGTGCCAATCACTTTAAGGTTCTCATGTGCTAACTTCTACGTGGTACGCAAGAAGCAAGTAGCAAACAATTTTATTTTGAGAGTAACAATTTAAATGTTGATCTACTATTTGTGTATTGGGACATACAAATACATGGAGGACAAATTGGTAGGTTGAGATCGAGAGATGAAGAGAAAGCCTTACCTAGAAGTCCAGTGCAACACTAATGTTGTACTAAAGCAAATGCACTTGGGAGGAAATGGAATTAATTTTGTCAAGCATGTTAGTATATACTGTCGACACAGACTGCAATGAAGTAATATCAAAGCATGTTGTTGGAGCATAACGTGCAAATGCTTTTTTTTTTTAACTGAGGCAGGAGCGCTGCCTTTTCATTAAGCAGAAAGAAGAAATTACATCAGAAAGTCTTATGACTTATTACATGTTCGAAATGTCACTCTCTCTTACAATATCAGTCATGTTTGGCTGATCACAAGCTCTCTTCTCCGGAAGGCATGCCCGCTGCCGTCCGATCCTCATCAATCGATGAACGTAACACCCACCGACCATATATTTCGTTTTCCGAACGAAAAAAAACCCATGAACTCCGCTGACTAGCCCGTCAACCCGTGCACCTGCACGGGCTCGCAATCTTTTATGAAATATAAAAGATTGTATGATGAAGATTTAAGAATTCAAAAACAGATATAATTAATCTTTACATGAAAATAAAAAGTACACAATTATTTATTCTATTTATCAATGGCTTAAAGTTTGACATGGAAACATAGCTATCCTCGTAATTGTCGCCCTTGTTCCTAATTCCTATGTACTGTAGAGTTCACATACTAACGGCAAATCAAAGGGAAACAGGGGAATCCCATCCTATTTCCATTAAAAAAAATGTGTGTGTGTTCAAGCTAAACTGCAACGCATTACTTGCATAATATATATGCTGGACTACAGGCCGCACCCCTGGAGTATTTTGCATAATGCACGGGCAAGTAATCACCACAATGAATGTAATTGCTTTGAGGTTTAGATATGTGGTATGAAACTAAAAATAGAACAATTATGACAACTACATAGAAAAACATAAAATTTATAGTGTACACTTTGAAATTTAGGACCTAAATCCTACCAATTATGGTGCTCCACCATTCTCTTTGGTTCATGTATCTGAAATTCGGTTACCCTGATTTCTTTCATAGCCACTATATATGATGGTACAAAAAGGGCTAACGAAATGGTCGACACCTATATTCGTCGATCAGCAACTCCCATTGGCAGTTTCTGAATTGTTGCTTTATAGCTACGATATGTTTGCTCTTTTTTTTTCCAACTTATTGTGGATTAGATTCCAATATTTAACACACATATATCCATATTCATGAATATTCACCGTATTCTGGATGTTTGTTCGGTAGTCTAGTATACAGTGATGTTTGTTCGGTTTCATAATAAACAACGGCCAGAACCCACACGCTGGCTCCCTCATGATACTCTGTTAACAGAGTATGCCCAGGACACACACGCTGGCTCCCTTCCAAAGTTATTTATTAATTCCATAGCACTTCTTTTATTTCTACACTTTATAATTATAGATTCATCATGTATCAGCCTTCTTCCAGAACTCATGAGTTCACATTCCTTTTAGTTATCTATGCGCTTGTAATATCATAAGGAGGTCCTTGTTTTGAAAACGTTTTGTTCTACAAAAATATCTACAGTTTGGCTCTAGAATAATAACTGAGACTTGGTTTTAGAATTGAATTGGTGATGACTGCTTTCATGTGCGTATTTGTATCTTAATTTCTTTCCAAACTGATTTTTAAATCCAAAAGTTTGTTTTAATTGATCCGGACTACAACTACAAAATCGACATATAACATGCCGTATGCGTACATGTATGCATAAGATTTATCATGTAGAAGGATCGTACCTTTTGGATCCAGCAAGGCTAATGGAAACCATGTGTGATAGCGCCATGGTCAGCTTGGCGACGTTGGACTGCTTCTCAACCCCCACAGCCTGCAATACAACTTGTTCGTCTGGTATTGTCACTGCCGCAATACAACTTGTTCCAATGCGTACCTCTGCTAAGATTTTTGTTGTAACTGCTCAGATTATCTACCTTAGGATCCCATGAACTTATGGCGTAGTACTGCAGCACATCCTCCGCTGCATGGTCACTCTCATGACCTCGATGGCTGAACGAACCACAGGACTGGCCAGTTGCTGCCGGCGAGGCCTCACACGTGAACTTCAGATCCCCAAAACATGTGTATACAACGGATGCTTGAAACTGTACGTAGTTGAACCATGCGATGCATGCCATGTTGTCCTCACATGATCTGCGGTGCCTCACGCACCCTTATTCGACTGCTCGTCGTCTGTCGCGGCAGCAAGATGTGTGACGGGTTGACTCGCCAAATCTGACTGGGTTGATCCGCCGGTGCCGCAGCAGAGGAAGAGCCAAGGAGGTTGTCGACCGTGGAGTGAAGCCCTGCGGCAACGCCTGGTGACTACGGCCAGGCCACATCAATCCTCGCTTTTGGTGGTCGCCTGCCGGAGTCGCTCCTCAAGTTCATAGTAGAGGATAGCTACTGACGGCGCCCAACGGTGCCCAACAGCCCTGACGGCGCTCCTTGATACACGTGAGGGAAGGGCTAGGTCTATGTGAGATTGCGGAAGGGTCACGTATAATCCTGTGGTTATGGGTTGTTAAACATCTAATTAATGGTCGGATGTTTTTCTTTTTTGTGAGAATTTAGAGGATTTTTCTCCGATTAACGTGAGGGCTTCAAAAGGAGCCTCCAATTAGTAAATATACTAGCATATCAACCCGTGCAGATAGCAGCTTCATTATGTGTCTAATGTATTGATTGAACTTCAGGCATGTGATAGATGATAAGATGTAGAGATTTAATTTTACTCCATGCTTATTATGGATAGGTAATAGGTAGGAGTACAGATTGTTTGGAGTCTATAATTATTATGGATAAAGACAAAGGAGAAACTGCATGGGCTAACCTAATTTAAGTGACTTTTTGTTTACAGTTAGTAAACTGACTCTTTCTATATTGCTTTGTATTATGCAAAGTTTTACGCATTCAACATGTTGGGAGAGCTTTAAATCTTTATCAATTTAATTATTAAAGTAATTTTAACAATGCATGCATGGGCATATCCTGTTGGCTTTGATCAGGCTTAAAACACTACTTATGAATTCAGATCCAACGGCATGATGATCCATCAAAGGTATCGTGGCAGGAACGGTAGCCGCATCTTCGTCGCTGCCGTATGTTGTGATTGCCCCCGATTCCTGTGTTGGTTCGCGGTTTACCGAGCATCTGGCCGCGGCAGGGATTTCTTTAGTCCTCTACGGCTTGCCATCCAAGTTACACGGTTCTTCTTTGGAGTTCACCGTCAGGATGATCGGTCTTTTGTTTTGGTGGCGGCGCTAGGGGTACAGGTTACAGAGAGAGAGAGGTCGAGAGCAGGAGAATAGAATCCTAGAGAGAGTCGGGAGGAGAATAGGATCGGTATTTTTTGCCTCTCATAATGGCATAGGTGGGTAATTAAGAGACAAATTAGATCCAATGGCTGTTTTTGTTATCACTACCTAATCAATGGCTAGATGTTTTGCTTTTTCGTGAGAATTTAGAGGATTTTCCTCCGATTAACGTGGAGGATCCAAAAGGAGCCTCCAATTAGTAAATATACTAGGTGAATTCCCCGCGCGTTGCTGCGGAGATTTTCAGAGATAATTTTAGTTTAATGGTTGAAGATGAATAGCTCAAAGTAGAAAAAGAAAATATGACAATGGCTGAGTTTGGAGAATTAGACTAATATTTGAGTTGAACATTTGGGGGGTTTCCTTGTAATTAGTAATTATTAAGAGACCAGCTTCCTGACCGACGATGTACATGCCCATCCAGTATAAAATGTTATCATACCGTAAATTGTGATGACCCATGAACTAAAAATATGCCACCAAAATAGTACCTTTTTTTTAAAAAAAAGGTAGGAGGCTCCTCTGCCGTTCTGTTCCAAAAATAAGGTCCATGGGGTAGCAGCAACAACAATTGGATTAAACATCTCAAAGTACATATATGTGATTATCTATAACTTTTATTCCCTGGGTCATCTCTGCCAAAGATTGGTTCTTCTTTGTTTATGTAGCCAAAAATGAGAATATGATGGTCAAAAGGCAATAACTCTCCAAAATGAGATTTACTTGTGAATGGCAAACGTATGGTACCTCTGGTTATTGACAAAGAGTTACCATTACTGCTGTTACTTTGAGAAAATATTGTAAAAAACAACAATATAATAACATGAGAAAGAAGGCACTGTTGGGAAAAAGGTATATAGATTAAACAAACAATTATACGAAAAATGAGTGCACTGCATGAAGGAGGGGGGAGTTTGTCTATTTATAGTTGCTCACGTTATAGGTGAAATGAGTGTAGTAACAACAGATCAGATATTAGTTGCGCACCTAGATAGAAGACATGAAGTATAAGTCTTCCGTTTGCAGAATGAAACTAGGGATGACAAAAAAAAAATCTGCTGATCCGTTAATCCTACATGCTTGTCTTGGACTATCCGTTAATCTGACACTTGAGAGGGTGTAGCATAAAACTGATTCTGGCATATTCTGGATGCAAAATATGATGATCCCCTGTTTGAGACATTGAAAATATGAAGTAAAATCATGAGCAGCTGTCGGTATAGCTAAGAAATTAAAAGAATTTCAAGAGTTAGGAATAATGGGTGAAGCAAAATGAAAAGACAGATTTGAACACACCTTAGTTCAGGAAAGCAGACATAGAAAACATAATGTATAAGTTGTCAGTATGCTGAAGGAAATTTAGGATGAGAAATGACAAAATCTGCAGACTTATCAACGATCCTATTATTCCTTCATCCTTCTCTTGTACTCTCCGTGGCCTAGTAATTTTCTTTACCTCTCATAGAAAGCAAATGAGAACAGGAGGTGACCATTTGTATGGTTCATGGGGAGGATAATGTACATGAGAGCATGCGGGGGTAAACTAAAGCAATTAATGGTTGGGATTATATTGTTGTAAAACAAAAACTTCCCATCAGTTTTTGCAAACTGAAGAAATTATGGCCGGTTATGGGTAGGAGAATGACGCTAGGATTGGATATTGTTGCTAAAAATCCATCAGTTGCAAACTGCAGAAATTATGGTTGGTTAATGGGTTGTAGAATGATGCTAGGATGGGATGACCAGCACGGAAGCAAAGACATTGCATCCAACGGGTAGGAGAAATGCTCCATGTCGCATCGGACGGTGGGAATAATTGAGGTGATGTGGCTGCATGTGAGTTGAGAGAAATAAGAGTTAATGACTCTTAGTTGGTTGCATATAGATATAGATGAATGAGCAAAGAAACATCTGTGCACAATGCATCCTGTTAGAAAATTGTATTCAAACCTGAAAGGAAGGTGAAAATTTTCTTGCTACATTCATGTGAATTAGTATGGAGAGTTGGAGATCATACGAAGTTTTCTTTAGTTTATACGCTCAACTCAATGTCTTCAGTTATTTAATAAGTTGTTGAGAAGACAGGGCATCTTACCTAAGGGTGGGAAAAACTATAGAGTTGGAAAAAAAAGTGCCAAAGCATCCTGAAAAGTATGAACCTTGTATCTATGTGCAGCAACTCAAAAATTCTAGCTTTAATCTCACTTAAAATGAAGATAAACAAAGCTCCATGTCAGAGTGATAGTAAATTATTTATATATGTTAAATAATTGCGCAATATGTTCCTTTTGTGAAACATGACTTATTGTATTCAGTTCAGAGCAAACATGTGAAAAATGTCTGCAATTTGGGCTCCATCGTATATTCAACATAACTACTGAATCTGGAATAATATTCTTGAAACGGCATTGATAATCTCCTGCAATCATGATTCCAGAAATGAGGTTTACTGACAAACATGTTTCTAAGAAAAAGATAGAAGAAAATAAAGAAAACGGAGTGAGCAAGCGAACATGGACTTTAAAAGGGAACGAAAAAAGATAAAATTGCAGTTTTAAAAGAGGAAACATAAGCAACGAATTCAATGGTGAGCGCCTTACCATACAGCAATCTTCACAGGTCACCCGCAATGGCTACTTGAAGGAGTGACCAAATCTTTTTCAGTCTGTAGGAAAGAGCAACCTAGTCAGAGTATTTTATTTAACGAAAGTTCATAAATGTACAATGTAAAATATGACACCGCTCTGAATAACCAATTTGATAGAAATAATGGAGGTGAAATTTTCTATGAAAAGTGCATTACTAAAAACTAATTAAAGTGGAGTCAATAATATCCTGCCAACATAGATTTGGGGATGATTCATCTATAGCTAGCAACATAGATTTAGGGGGAGAATCAGACGCAAAGCTAGAAGAATAAGTAGCAGGCGGCTGACAATGGAAAACTATCTTTGATTACGGTTGGAGCAATAGACCTTGCAGTGTTGCCAATGAGAAATCCAGCACTTGCTTGCATCAGTCGGTGTGCATTGGGCACTGACATTTCACAGTTTGACAAATTAGAGTGATTATTTTTCATGGCACTGTTTGACAGAACAGTTGAAAATAAATAATTGACTAACCTGTAAAGAGGTAGGACAAATCACAAATGTGCCATGTACGTCTAAATAAGATATGAAACATTGCTGCCTTTGAATGATGTACTGCATGAAGCCAAGAATAAACCTCTAGGAAAATCAAGAGCAAACAAATCAGTGAAGAAGCAAAAGAAGGAAAATAAGATGCAGAATTGCCATGGTCATTGGAAAATCAGATCAGCAGTGTATGAGGCGATGAAAACTAAATGAGGAGTGCTGTAGTTGGAGGCGATTGATGACATTGTTTATATCAGGATGTGAAATGTGAATTGGTGGCAGGAGTGCAGGGGCCGTCCCATCTATTGTACCTTTGATGGAAAATGAAAGGCAATCGTAAGGGAAGGGGCAGAAAACGGCTGCAGTAATATACGCCGCATCTATTGCATCTTTGGTGGAGGGCAGTTACCATCGATTGCAGTTTGCCGTCTGAAATAGGAGGTGCAGGAGGACAGTTTCAATTTTTGATGGGGCAGTTACATTTTCTGGAGGACGAAAGGTGTGGGCAGAGGAAGAGTGATGAAGGCCCAGTGGTGGCTACACGGGCGGGAGGAGATGAAGAGAAACAACAGACATGATGAGTAGGCTGCTAAAGATCGGACGGTCTAAAGAAAAAAGATGATGTGGCTCGCTGTGGTTGTAGAGAATTAGAAGTTAATGACTTTTAGTTGGTTGCACTTATAAAGAAATAATAGATAAGATAAGATGCCCAGGCTCATGCAATGCATCAAGCAGACTGGCCTGTCGTCTGCAAACATCGAGTACGGGAGATGGTAACAGGAAGACAGCAGCCATCACAATAAAAGTCTGAAAAGAAAGACACAATCAGATGGCGCGCCGAATGGCCCAACTAATATGAAAATGGACCCGCTAAGATGCCATGCATCGCATATCAATCTAATCAATATACCAGTCCTACTCAACTGGAAGCTTCAAATGTACAGACAAAATGTTCGATTCGATGCCCCCACTTGTCTCTAATCCGGCCAAGGAAAAGAACCAGAGGTTCAGCTCGCCCAGCCTCAACTTGCTTACTAGATGACACGCGAACTCATCGTGTTACTGTAAGCTTACAGTACTATGTATCGTCAAATGTCCCGGGCTGATCGTACGATAACTTCCGTTCCGTGCATGCACCTGCTCGATCGAGTCAAGGTCGTGTCGTGACTGCCCAGCCTTGCGTCGGCACACGCGCATGTTGTTCGTCGCGACTCGCGGGTAACAGCGCTGCGCGATCGACCCCATGTCAAAACCAGCTCCTTGGCCGTTCACCCTCTCCTCCTCCCCGTCCGGCTCCGGCTGCCCCTGCCGGCCCATCGGGGCAAGCTCCATCTTGGAGGGCGCAGGCTGCTTGCAAGCTGCGCAGTTCCCAGTTCCCACGGACTGCTGCCGCAACCGCACTCTTCTCTGGGTTGGTCGCGCAGGCTGCTTGCAAGCTGCGCAGTTCCCACGGACTGCTGCCGCAACCGCACTCTTCTCTGGGTTGGTCTCTTGTTTTCCTTTGCAGTTTTTGGCCGAAAATCTTGCTATTTAAGAGTATTAAATAAAGTCTAATTACAAATTTTTTTTACAGATGGGTGTTAATTTACGAGACGAATCTAACGAGCCTAATTAAGCTATGTTTTGCTATAGTGATGCTACAGTAACCATCGTCTAATCACGGCTTAATTACTGTCATTAGATTCGTCTCGCAAAGTAGCCCAGGTTTCTGTAAAAAGTTTTGTAATTACACTTTATTTAATACCTTTAAATAGCAAGAACTTTGGACTAAATTTTAGTCCTAAACGAAACGAACACGCCCACTTGCTTTATTTTGGCCGGGTTCGATCCTTCTAGAAAGAAATTGGGAAAGTCGCCTTGGAGAAAAGACTTTACTACTTTCTCCATTTTTGTTTACTTGACACTAGATTTTACTGTAGCAATTTTGACCGTCTGTTTTTTCTATAAAATTTGTTCATACACTTCGATCTTTTATACCGTTAGATTTATCACAAAACATACTTTATTAGCATTATATGTTTCTACACATTTTTATAACTTTTTTAGAAAAAAAACGCGCGGTTAAAATTGCTACAGTAAAAAAACAGTGTCAAGTAAAAAAAACGGAGGAAGTAGTATTTTTCTATATTATCTGTAAACAGATCCAGCTTAGGATGAGCAGTTTGGGTATGTTGTGATTTCAGGCTTCCAGTCGAACTCAAGGACCAGACAGTATCATGGTCGTCGCAACAACTTGACTCTAACTAGAAATAAGTTTCTATATGTTTCGGCGCAAAAAAAAAGATAGAAAATACTAGTTAGTGGATCTTACGGCAGGTAATCAAAAGACGCGAGAACGTCTAATTTACAAGAATCGGTTGGTTGGTTGCCGCATGTTCAGAACAGCGAACAGACCGGCACAGATTTGTGGCGATAGGCCGGTAAATAATGTACGTGTGTCATTGCTCGGACATACTGTGTGATCCTGTTCGTTGTCACGTACTATTTCCGGTGAGCATGAAGGACTCGCTCTCCTGTCCCGGTCGTCAAGGATTTTCCCATTGGGAACCCGCAGCCTTGCCACGATGTCAAGGGGTTTTAGTCGTCCACTAAAGACCGAGACAAGGCGGACGACACGTCGGTGCTCTGCTCTGCGCCTAAATTTCAAGTGCGATCCTGTCGCAATCTACTCCCATTTCCCTGAGCCCTGGCCTCTACTTTTCTCGGAAGAACTCAACCTCGACTTTGCCATGTCGTTCTTGAATTGGTCCGGGTCCGGCATGCGAATGCGATGGCTACGAGCTCAGCCGCGGCACGTACCATATCCATCGTCCGAGCGAATCCGAGACAGTGAGTCAAGCCGACACGATCCGTATGAAGATCTTATGTAAGGAGTTCATGCGCAGAAGCATAATCTTAAACGATGAGCAGTTCTACAGTCCAAAATAGTGACCATTAGTTGCCCAAAACTAATAACCATTAGTTGAAGAGCATATTAGTAATTTTACTATTTATTAATTAATTTATTGTTTAATAATAATGAAATAAATAATTCAATCCTAACCGGCTAACCCTGGGAACAATAATAATGAATTAGATTGATGAACATAATGAATTGATCAAATTACAAAATTAATTTTCTTTATCAAAACAAAATTACTATTACAAGCCTAACATTTTTTCCGATATTACCCTTACTAATGGTCATTAGTAGTAGATTTTCGATATTAAATCTAGACCGTCATATCAAATTAATGATCATTAGTTTTGGAAAACTGATGGCCATTATTTTGGACCGTAAAACTGCTCCCGATGGAGATTCATGCGGTTTGGTCGATCTGCTGTCCCAAGAAGATGGATACGCTGGTGGAGCCCGCGCGCAGTGCCAGTTAGTGTTCCGATCCATCTTCCGTCCTCAGTCAAACCGCATGTCATACCCTATTTCTGGAATATGTTGTGCATCCTGTATCAGTCCCTGGATTAGTAGCTGATACGCACAAGAACACAGATATGATAATCAAAAGCATACTTCGAATAGGTAAATAAGCATAATACCTGATATAGGACCTTTAGTGGCGGTACGACAAGGAAATATCCAAGTCCAACCAACCAGCTAACGGTGAAGCAGACAGCGGAAACCTTGGCCCAAAGCCACAAGCACACTTGAGAGGCAGAACCGAAAACCCAAACGTCGTTGTCTTCTACGAAGGCTTCTCCTACTAAACCAATAATCGCAAACGCGTGAGTACATAAGGTACTCAGCAAGCCCTACACTACACAAGGGTATATATATACATGCATACTTGGTCTTATCAAGGAGGAGGCTATATGGTTTATTTGCAGCAAAGCAAGCTTTATGCAGGGTTCACTAAAGCAAGACAAAGATTCATATATGAAACAGGGAATTGATTGTCAATCTTTTAGTTGGTTGGCCCTGGGGGAGTATGGAGCCTTCCCGCCAGTTCCCAAGTTTTAGTTGGGCCTTCTGACCTCAAGGATCATACCGACCCGGCACACTTGCCATCACTTCCAAAACACGTGCTGACTACAACCCACTCACACGCCAAGGAAAGAGAGAAGTGGCTAATCCATACGTGCGCAACAATAATGTGTCATATGCCGTGACAACGTCCATCCGGATGAATTTTACACTCTGCAGAGGTTGTACATCTTTTCTCACGGGCTATGCACTCTTGTACGGAGAGTAACATAACGCCTAGTCCATATCCTCCGAGTAGTCTCACAATTCCACCACGAAATCACACCCAGGGGCTTGTGACATGAAAGGTCACACACTGGCACTGTACGCCTGTAAAAGAGTACGTCATGCTCCTGTAACAAATAGCAGGATCCTGTAACATATACCAGGACTGGCGGCACTCCCGTAACCTATAGCGGGTTCCGCGAGCCGGATCATAGGTACGTTTCCTATGTCCTTTTTCTGAGCTTTCGTTGCCTCGACTGGCCTCCAGATGGCATTTGCAAGAATACCAGGAAGATAGGGTAGGTCCTTCCCATAGGGGTTCCGTGGTTGTACGAGAATCATTATGTTAACGGGCGTCAGAACCGGTCCTTATATGGCCGGGCAAGCACCACATCCCACACTAGGGGCCTATAACACTAACATCCATTCACTAGGAGCCTTGCCCGCAATCCAACCCATCCCATCATCACCGCCACCATCATCATGACCTAACACAGTTGTGCTACTCCCAAACCCATTATATATCACACACACCACCAAACTCATTTAACACAGTTGTAAAACATATATGTGTGTAAAGTGTAGCAATGTAGAAACATTGCAGGGGTCCTAAGCATTCTAGTAGCAAGGTAAGAGTGCCATCATGGAAATGATGGAACTACCTAGGGTTATCAGGGTGACAGGTAAACAAAAGGGGTAAACAAGGATTCAGATATTAACGCCTAAGTAACATACATCAATATCAATAAGCAAGTAGGTTCATAGCTACACAAGTAGTAAAATAACAAGTGATGCATAATACTAGAGTAGGCTCTGTAGGTGCATTGCGAAAACAGTAGGTTCAATCATGATCAAGGAGATGTAGAGCTTGCCTTCACTAATTAGTCTTCTTCTTCACGTCCTCGTAATCCGGGTCCTCAGGTCCTTCCTAGAAGCTTGTATTTTCTGACTCGAGGTCGATGTCTTCAAGTCCTTCGTCGAAGCTCGTCCTTGAAGCTCGGGTCTTCTGAATCTCTTTTGAATCCTCTGGCTCTTCCTCGAATCTCGCGTAAACTAGCGTATAAAAAGATACCGTATAAACAAACTACCGCAAAGGAAAATAAGATCGAGAAGAATCAGCTAAGATCCAATTAACTCCAAAAGAACCAGTAGAACATCAAAGAAGACAAAAGGCACAAATCATGTATGATGCATTAGGTTTTTACTTAAGGAGGATCTTATTATCTTGATAAAGACTATTAGGGGTGATGCATCGAGCACTAGGGCTTTTGATGTAAATGAGAGATGCTAAACCATGAAAAATGCATGCGGGTAGGTGGAGAGGGCGTGTGTATGCGTTTGATGTACGTTGGCAGCATTACGGCTTTATATAGATCGTAACCTATATAAAGGTTCATGCAACAAACGTACTAGTGCAAGGTGTGTCACTTTAATTACCTACTTATATTAGGTTATTAACTAATGGTGATTAGCTATTAATTACTTACTAAATTGATTAATTACTAAGGTTATTCCACTAATTATTTGTCATGAGCTAAGCGCATGACGATGGTACGTGTACGTGATTGAGCATGACATGAGTGCACGGTTGCGAATAAAAGACAAGGATCAATCGATAAGGCCAACGAGCAATTAAAATAACAATGAACAATAAATCCAATAACCTCGATGAAAGACCACATAAATACGAGAATAGTAATAAGTAGCAGAGCCTGGTAAGGATTGGTGGCAATCAATAGGTTAAGGTTGATGGAGCGATGGTTGAGATGGGTTAGACTTGTAGCTGCGTTGCGATAAAGGATATTAGGTTTTGGTGTGAAACGATACAACAAGATTGGTTAGGCTCACGCTAGAAGGTGATTGAGCATTGGCGACCAGCGATATCGACGCTACAGGATTTGCCGGCATGGTGTTTAGGGTAAAAGGTTTTGGAGCGATACGACACGAAAGATTGGGTAGGTTTGCTGCTAGCGAGTGAGGGTGTATGTGCGACATACAAGGTTAAGGCGGAAAGATGTGTTGCGATGAGGAGGGTAGTAGGATGTGAGGCAAAGAGATATTGCATGATTGGTTAGGTTCAACGCTAAATGATAAAGCGGGTAGCTACAACATGCAAGATTGACGTTGCATGAAGTGGCGATAGGAAGAACATCAGAAGAGGGAAGATTATATGGTATTGACAGTTTGCTGGTCCATTATAGAGCTCCAAGAGTAGTACCAAAGGGTACTACGTGTTTCTACGAACGCATGGGCGCAAGAATCGCCCAAAACGGAGCTACGGTTGAAAAGATATAAGGATTTAAAGGTTCTAGGGGCTTACATGCAATTACAGAAACATACCGAGGGCCTATCTATAATTACCAAAAGGATTTAGGGGCTGAAAAGTAATTACAGAAAGTTTTGGGGACCAATCTGTAATTACAGAAAAGTTTAGGGGCTTCGTTGCAAAAAGACATGGGCTAAAATATAATTACAGAAAAGTGTAAGGTCGTTTCTGTAAAAATACAGGACCTAAACATAATTATGCAAAAGTTCAGGGGCTTATCTGCAAGATTACAGGGTCTGGGGATTTTCTAGGATTTCTGGAATTATTTTCTAATGGAAAAAGCATGGACCGAGTCCACAGGTCTGTGGACCGGGTCCATGGCTCAGGTTCATGATGGGCCGGATTGATCTGGGCCATCGGATTTCGAATGAAAGGTTGAGATTTAAAACAACGAAAGGGTAAGCGACGTTTTAATCTTGGCCGTTGGTGGTGAGATGGATGGCTGGGGTTGCTCCGGTTGGCTGCGCGGTGGCCGGAGACCTCGGGCGCGGCGGCGCCAGGCGCGGGCTCGCCGGAGCTCGCCATTCTGGCGCTCCGGTGGCTCAAAATCGATGGTACTTGGACCGAGAGAGGGAGGAGGGGAAGGAGAGCTCACCAAGAGCCTTCACGGTGCCGCGCGGGAGCGAGGGCGAGGGGGCGACGCGGAAGGGAGTGACGCGGCGGCGGTGCTCGGTGAGGGGAGTGAAGGAGTGTTCCTCCTCGAGTTGATGTAGGCCGAGGAGGTGCACAGTAAGGTGGTGAAGCTAGCGCGCGCACGTGGCGAGCGGGACGAGGCCGGGAGGGTGGCCGATGTCGAGCGCGCGCGATGGTGTGCGGCGGCGCTCGGTGCGCGGATGCTCCGGTGCCCACCGAGCCACGTCGAGGGGCGCGGGCGAGGCAGGAGGGCCTCACGGAGCTCGCGCGCGGTGGAGGAGGGAGAGGGCGGCTTCTCCGGTGAGGAATCGCGGCGGAATCGAGGGCGGCCGGCGATGGGAAGGAAAGGGGAAAAGCTCCGATTCGAGCTCGATGTTGGTCGAGGAGGGCAGTGGTGAGCTGGGAGAGGGAGAGGAGGTGCACGCGCACCGGGATTTATAGGCGGGAGGAGAGATGGAGGCCGGGAGGGTGGTCGCGACCGCGGTCTCCGGTCGTCGGTGTTAATGGCAATGGGATGGCTTGCGATGGGAGAGGACGGGGCGGCTACAGGCGACGATGACGAGCGCACTGGGATGGCCACAGCGGTGGTGACGAGACGGAGCGAGAGAGGAGCTCGCGTGGGGGTGACGTCGAGGTGTGGGAGGCGCCGGGTCTTGCGCGGTCGTCGGATGGGAGCTCTGCTCCGGCCTCCTGTTGACGCGATAGGACAACGGGAGCTCGGGGCTGGCACGTGCTTCACGCAGCGGCTTCACGTGGGCGACACGACGAGACGGCGAGCTGACGCGGAGCGGCGTCACGGCGGCGGCATGGGCGCCTCTGGCGCTGGCAGGAGGAAGGAGGAGGGGCTGACAGGCGGGGTCCACTCGTCAGTGGGTGATGGAGGGAGAGGGCCGGTTGGGCTGGTCAGTTGGGCCGGGAAGGTTTTGCGCAGCCTAGCTGTGGTTGGGTTGGAGGAGGGAGAGGGGGAAGTGGACTGGGCCGGAGGGAAATGATTCGGCCCGAGGGGAGTTAGGGAAAAGGAAAGGTTTGATATTTTCCTGGGATTTGAATTTGAATGGATTTCAAATTCAAACAAGAAAAAAAAAATCAAACAGCTAAGCTAAATAAATTCAAATAAAACCAGAATCGCACATGATGAACTTTTTGCAAGATTTTAAAATCAAATCTTTTGAATTCACGGTGAATTGCTAGAGATCTTAAATCAAACAATTTATTTAGTTTGTTGTAAAATTCAAAAGTTCAAACTTTTAGTAAATTTTAAATGAAGACAAACACTTGAGCACTATTTTAATATTTGTAAATTTCATATTCTAGCTAGGTTTTAATTTATTTAGTGCATTTTGTTTTGAAAATTCATGGAAAGGTAAGAGTTGGACAAAAATTTAAATTTTGAGCGATTTTTATCCCTTTTTGAAAATGCTTTGAAATTTTGGGGTGTTACACCGCAGCCCCATGCGCAGATTCGATCGACGTTCAAATATTTTGGGTGCTAAGAAGACAACACACTAAATTGGCAAGGCGTCAAGGCGTGGTTACCATCCGAGAATGCCCCAACAAAGGTAGTGTTCGGGCAGGCTGCAGCTGCGGTTGTAGAAAAATTACTGCGAACACTGTAGCTGCGGCTGAAACACTGTAGCTGCTGTTGAAGAAATAACTGCAGACACTGTAGCTGCTGCTACTGCCTGCTGCAAAACATCCAAACGAACAGGTTGAACATTTAGATTTGGACGAAACAACGAACACAGCGAAACAATAATCTAGCTTGTGCGGCGCCAGCATCTATCGATCCATTTCCACGCCATATCAGGGGTGTTCGTTTCCACCCCTCTAAATTTTAGACCTCTAAAATGAAAGAGAATCTTGTCATTTAAGAGCATTAAATAAAATTTAAAAACAAAACTTTTTTGACAGATGAATGCTTATTTCGAGACGAATCTAATAAACCTAATTAATCTATGTTTTGCTATAGTGATGCTACAGTAACTATCATCTAATTACGGCTTAATTACCCTCATTTGATTCGTCTCGTGAATTAGACCCAGGGTTCTGCAGTTAGTTTTGTAATTAAACTTTATTTAATACTTTTAAATAATAAGATTTTTTTTTATGTGACCCCTCTAAAATTTAGACCACTGAAAACGAACATCCTCGCGCTGTCGACTGACTCATCTTTCTGCGCAAGGAAATCTGTTTGACCTTGACTGTACCAACTTTTTATCTATGCACGTATTAGGCACCGATCCTTTTCTTCCTTTCCCTTTCTCTATATACGGTCGACGAAAGAAATGATATTTTGCTGTCGGGTTCGCCACGTGTCTGGGGGGAGCGGCCGCGGGACCAACAGAGTCACGTACGCGAGCCGATCGCACGCACCGGGTGCAGGCGTGCAGCGAGTGAGTGCGGAGAGAACGGGACAAGCAGACAAACGAGCAGCCGCCACCACGGACCACCGGCCGATCGAGCAGCGAAGCCTGAGTAGACAGACGCAAAGGCAGGCTGAGGCGGTCGAGTGGCCGCTCCTAGCTACCGTCGATCATGTGAATGGAATTATGAGTGAGCTAGGCTGGAGTGAACGAGTCAATTCTCTGATGATCGAGGTGAACAAACATGTGCACGCATTGACGTCAGTTAGACTAATTCGTGTCTGACCTAAAAATGATTCTCGAATCTCAGATTTGTAGTTGTCCTGTTGCCTGCTTATTCCGTGGTGGTCCGTGGGGCCGTCAGGGTAGCTTCCTTTTGACCAGCGGCTCCAACTCAATAGAGTAACCCTACACATATGTCGTCTGGTGTCGTGTACCAATGGCGTCTAGTCTATGTATAGTTGTCATCTCTGTTGACGTCAACTAGATCACCGGAATTTTCCGTTTCCGTTCTTTTCTTCGCTTCACTGGCGTGCTGTTCCTGCAGCTGCCTGTATGGCTTTGCAAGCAGAACTTCGATCGTGTGGATCGCACATCCCTCTGACCTTGCACGCACAAAAACTTCTGCGCGTCTCAAAAATAGATCGAACGAAGATCATCTCGTTTGGTGCGGGCGAACTGGTGATGTACACGCATATTTGCCTCGAGCCAATTTCGTTTGTCTTTAAGGCGGCCACTTCACAAGAAACTGGTTGTATCGTCACCTTTGCTTTACAACACCTGTGAAATTCCATGGCCTACCGCGCTTTGTAGCTTTGTTCATGCTCCCACTGCCATCGAACTCAACTTTGGTCTACGAAATCCAAGAGCACTTACTTGCATATGGATGCATTTTGTTTTATCTTTGATTGATCAAACTTCCCTCCTCCTGTGTGTCACTGTCGATCCGCCACCAAATAATAAAATGAAGAAAAGCGTGACGTCCATCCTCGAAAAAAAAATTGCATGGATAATCATTGTTAACATGGCAATAGGGGATAAGATACATGGAACCTGTCCCTTTTACTCAGTACACAGCGAAAAGGAGAACGCGCAAGGAAAGTTGATGGAAAAGGAGGTGGCCGTATGTGATATTTCCACACTTCCATATTCTCTGGCTTATCTAGAAGCTTACAGTAGTAGAGTAGCAACATAACAGGCGATCTCGCATGCTCCTATTACATTACAATCTGTTTGCAATATATAGTTTTTTGTTCTTTTAGTACCATTTGTTTGTTACCACTGTTGATGTAAAAGCCGGCTCGTCCTTTCAGCCGTCCAGTTTTTAAAGTTCTCAGTCTTTGAATCCTGATTACCGTATTTTCATTTGTGTGATCGTGCTCGTTCAGATTCATGTTAGTATGTTACCGTGTCCATCTCACAATGTTGTACGCCCCACACGCGTGCCATGACCGGGGGGACAGAGATTAAAAGGGATCATTGACCAGCGCGCGCAAGTGCGCAACAGACAGGGATGATGGAAAGATATTCCCTCAAAAAAAAAAAGGGATGATGGAAAGATGCAACATGCTTTTGTATGAGGCATGCCATGTCGTATTCACCTTTCTTTATCCAGCTATGTTTAGGTAAAGAGATCAAACCTTGGTTTCATTATGGTCAAATTTGCAGGAAGAGTATCCGAGCGAATGGGATTAGACAGTTGGATAGAAGTAGGTTTACCGCAATATATTTCTCCATTGACATTTAACGAAACCCAAAGACGCTTACTATCTACTCTTGATTCAGCACAATTTCACTGCAGTATTTGGGTGGATCATGTTACCTTCTCTAGAACCATGATAATAGACCTTTTACTAGTGATCGCCAAACATTCTGATGAAACTTGCTAACAATCACACTCCGGACAAAAGCAGTTGTTAATTGTTAGAAATGAAAATTCAATCAAGGAGAGGCCAAGGGGAAGATAGAGAGAGAAGCAGAGAGATGGAGGTGCGGTGGAGGCCCCGGGGGAGGACCGGACGAGACGTGGAAGAACCGAAGAACAGCGACCTTTTCCCTCGCAAAAAAGAAGAACAGCGACCTTTTCCCTCGCAAAAAAGAACAGCGACCTTTGGCGTGGGACCTGAAGGAGGCCCGGCCCGACCAGCACCAAACAAATCCCTCCGTCCATTGCCTCGCGCCACCATTCTTTTTTTCCCTCCTTTTTTGTCATCATCGATCCATCTTCGTGAACAGAGGCACAAGATCAAACCCCTGCCCAGTCCATAAATAGCCGAGACGCCACCACCATTTCCACACTACACCAAGCTCTCCCAAGCAAGCAAAGATCGAGGAACCATGGACCGAGCAGCTTCGCCGGCAATTGCCGTCAACGGGCTCTGCGTCGGGATCAGCACCGCCGCCTTGTTCTCCTCCCTCGGCCAGTCGGGAACGGGTGCCATCAACGGCACTCAAGCTGCACAACACATCACCTCTGTTTTGGTTGCCGCCTTCTTCTTCTCCATCACGTGCATCTACATCCACATCCGCAACGCCGGTGGCGACCGACGGATCCGGGAGGGGATGTTCTTCATCTTATGCGCCTCCTTCGCCCTCCTGGATATTTCCCTGTCCACCGTCCAGCCAGGCTCCATGGACGGCGTCCAAGCTCAGCTACTTCGTGTGGCCGCCGTTCAACTTTTGCCGGCCACTGCGGCGGCGACGTTCTTCCTAGCCGTGGCGCTCGTGTACGTGTACGTACTTGCCGCTGGTGGGAACGAGCAGATCCCGGCGGTCGTGGTGTTCCTGAACAAGATCACGCTGGTAGCAACCGTCGTCACGGCCGTGCTTAGCTTGATCGCCTCCAACACCATGTGGCTTGACTAAAGCGTACTGCCTATAGCCCTGTACCACATTTTACTGATGTAACTATTAATTAGTTTGTCCTCAACTATTAACTTCAACAGCGGGGTTTTGTCTTTTGACGGCGGGGCGTTGCTGGGTTTGGTGTTCAGTTTCGCATTATGTAAGCAAATAGTGATTTTTCGGGTGTTGATAACACTATGTTACGTTCACTAAGAAAGATCCAGTTTTGTGTCATATATATGATGGATGTGATGTTGGTTGGAACTTTATTTCGTTGTGGAATCACCGCAAAATGTTCAGACTTTTCTGAATTTTTTTTTCAGATTTTTAGTCCTGCGATTGCTTGGATATTTGTGCGCCGCCACCGTCTTCTCCGACTCCGTGATGCTCCGGCGACCTTTTTGTCGGATTCGGCCGTGTGTGCGCGGTGGTCGGAGGGGCCAGCTCGAAGGCGGGAGGAGATAGCAGACCGTCGGAGACGAGAGTGAGGGCGGCGCCACAGCGCTACGTCCATAGCCATGGAGCAGCGTCGCGCCCGCCTTTGTGCTGTGGACGCGTGGCTATTTTTTTTTTTTCTATTTTCTCCGGTGCTGCTTTTCTCTTCTTTTCTTTTCTCCATCAAGGCAGCTTGCTTGGAATTGAAGATGGCGTATACGACCATGACCCAGCGCCGTCGACCGTCGAGGGAGCCGACCAAAAATTCGACCGGATCTCGCTGCAACCCACAATTATTTTTTAGTTTGTCAAGTGAGTGAGGTCATCAGTCCTACGTCACTCCTCACAGTCACTGGTCTCGATCCATGACAAACCTTATAGACTACTACTACTCTTTATTTCAAGTTTTCAAGCTCTGGACTCACCTGAATTGCCTCATGCATTGAATTTTCAAATATTGCTAAATAACTTTTTTTTTCTGAGAAGATGACTGACGATCACGCACACGAAGCGATATAGCTTCCCCCATTTTCCTTCTCTTTTGTTCAACATATGCACCAAAGACATCTCAATAGCAGTGAAGATCAGGATCATCACCATACAATTCTCATTCTCCGACATAATCTCCACACAAGTCGTCGCGAGCAGTTTTACGGTCCAAAATAATGGCCATTAGTTTCCCAAAACTAATGGCCATTAGTTTGATCCGACGGTCTAGATTTAATTTTAAAAATCTACTACTAATGGCCATTAATAGGGGTAATATCGGAAAATATAAAGTGTGATGAACTTGTAATAGTAATTTTGTTTTTATAAAGAAAATCAAATTTGTAATTTAATCACTTTATATTGTCCATCAATCTAGTTGATTATTATAATTCCTAGGGTTAGCCGGTTAGGATTGAATTATTTAGTTCATCATTATTTAAATAATAAATAAATTAATGAATTAATAGTAAAATTACTAATCTACCCTCAAACTAATGGCCATTAATTTTGGAGAACTAATGGTCATTATTTTGAACTATAAAACTCCTCCGCGCCTAATACTCAGCCATTATGCACAGCATATCAGTGTACGTGTCGTATGTGAAACTGCAGACTTTTCTACACATTCTGGTCTTGTTTGCTCCATTGTCAAATAATCTCGGCTGAGTATTCTCGGCTCAGGTCCAAATCAGGAACAGATAATCTCGGCTCAGGTCAAGTCCTAGAACCATGATATGTGTTTGGAAGGAAAGCAGTCTGCATATTTCAACGTGAGCTATTTATATGTTGATTTTGAACTGATCACGTAAACTCCAGTGGACCACTACTACGGAGCTCGATGGTTCAACCATTCAAGATTTAACGATCCTACTTTGGGGGTTTATTTATTGGCACAGGGAAATCGGGTCCACAGAGTACTAAAAAAATTACCAGTTTTTTATTGTACAACGTTGTTTAGCACCTATGCACCTTAGACAAATGGAGTCGGATTTGTGCTGGAGTATATGGGTAACAAGGAATAACTGAATTTTCAATAATTTTGACCCAATAGTCCAAAACTGTAGAAGGAAATTCCTAAAAGAAATGTCCATGGTTGTCCATAGGGCTCGACAAAGACAGGTGCAACAGCTGCAAGAATGGATTCAGTCTCACTTGTAACTTTTTTTTTTCTTAGTTTTTGCTTAGCTTTTCTTTGGTTTTTAGACAGACAAACTTATTTTATTATGAATAAAATGCTGTAGGGGTCCCCCCTCCAGTTTCTCTTAAAAAAAAAATGGAGTCGGATTATTGTATGGTGCGCCACGCATATGCGCTGTTGTTTTCTTCTCTCTGATAGGTGGAGCCATTGCATCGTACAGGCTCACAGTGATGGTGCTTTGTCCACTTGTTATTTAGATGCCGAGGAGGAGACTTGCAATTGCAAGTCAACCTGCTCCGGTTCAAATGAGCCTTCCACCTCTAGCTCGCCTCTCTCCGTTCCTACGGTCGCAGATGGGCAGGCGATTGGACTCCATGGCCTGAGCTGAGCTCCGAGGGCGCCGCAAGCGTCATGGCAGTGCCAGGTTTGTCCGGTCTTCCAGTTTTACCTGTCGTTCTGCAAGTTGTGTAAGGCGTTTCTGTGCTTTTGCTTTGCTTTATTTTCGGATCAGATCTTGCTGACTCTTTGAGACTATGAGCGACAGCGCCCCAATCCCTGGCTTGATTCACTCGAGTCCTGTGAGTCTGAAAACTTTCTGTCGCTACAGATACACTTCTAAATGAACTGATCGAGGATAGAGAATTGCTCGTCTCTGTTAGTTTCATATGAGGTGCTAACTGCAACTGCATATACAGTAATATTGCTACATCTGGTGATACATGACCATTTTGAAATTCCTTCGTACTACAAAAAAGGATGCTATGGATTTTATCTAGCCCAGCCATGGGCCTCTTTGGTCCGGACTTTTGGGGCCGTTGCCAAGTTGGGCCAGGCTTGCTTTGTGGCGTTTGGGGTGCACGGGTCAAGCCAGCTACAAAGGGGCCCAAGCGTAGAACGGACACAAGTTGGGTCACCTCCTAGAATCTTTTGGCCCATGCATATATTTGACCATTTCCCATTTCAAGTTCGAACGGAGACTTAAAATTTGGGAACACATGGGACACCCACCCATGATCATAGGAAATTTCCTATTTGTTTTGCGAAAGATCACAGGAAATTTCTCACACTTGTTCTAGTGGAACTGGGTACTACCTGTTAACTGAGTGATGTGTGTGGTCATGCACGTGTCAATTCCTCACTGGTTGCTAGTGGTGGCCCTAGGAAAATTTGTCCCCTATCCCAAGCACTCTCGCTTTACCCTTCTGAGTTTAAGCTACCAAATAAACGTATCATAACCACGAAATAAGTACCGGTCGCTAATGGCAGTTTCCGTTAGAATTCATATGCTAGGGCAACTCTGTCATCGATAGCGACATAAAGGCAAGGCAACGGAGGAGGGCTTGTGTGTGTGCATGAGCGAAGCCAATCATCAGCAGACACGTCGCGATGGATTTCTTCCCCATCAACGAATAGTTCCCCTCCCTCTTCCGACACCACCCACCAAACCACAGCATCGCCCGGGCACCTCCCTCCTCCCCCTCTCAGATTCAGAGCTAGCTAAACCCTTACACGCCACCGCTGCTCCCTTTCGCATTCCCGGTCGAACACCATGGTGAGCGCCGCTCTCACAGTCGCCTTCTTCGCCCTGTTCGCGTCGATCGCCGCCGTCGAGCTCTTCTCCTCCCCCAAGAAGACGGGCACCACGAATTCGACACAAGCAGTTCTGAATTTTCTGCCGTTGGCCGCGATGGGGGCCCTCCTCGCCGGCGTGGCCTCCATCTACCGCCAGCTGCGTCACGCCGCTGGCGGCGCCCGCATGGAACTCGCCGCCGTCATCGTATCGGCGGCGGTTGGCCTGCTACTCTTGTTCGTTCAACCCGCAGCCGACGCGGACGACGGCGCGCAAGCACTGGAGCTCGGTATGGCCGCTGCCCATGTTCTTCTTCTTCCTGCTGCTGCGGCGACCACCTTCTTCCTCGGCGTGGCCCTCGTCTTTGCGCATGTCTGCGCTGGCGGCGGTGCCGTCGCCGGAGACAGGCCTGCCCAGATGCTCCTCACCAAGATCGCTCTCGGATCGACTGCAGCACTCGTCGGCCTCATCGCCCTCTCGCTCTAATCTGTGAGTAACACCTCAAATTCCCTTTCTTCAGTTCTTTGTCGTCGCTGCAACCTTGCCTCCAGCCGCCCAGTCCACCGGGCAACGCCGTCACTAACTACCGACTAGGCACTTAAACCTTAGATGCGCTTCGTCGCCGCACAATAGCCTCCGGAGTCGGAACGGATGCGAGTGTGAGATGACTCTGAGTTATTAGAATTAAACATATATATGACTGTTGAATGGTGCCTGCTGTGAATGTGCGCGAATTTTGTTTTGCATAACAGGGCACGCCCTGGGATTTCATTGCTTGTGGTAACGAAATCACAACGAGTATCGCATCAAACCGTTCTGTGGCAGAAACGTAAACAGTACTGTTGTAAGTAAATCTACTGTACTTGTTTACATGTCTTGGCGCCACTGCCGGCCTCACATTGAGTTTGAAACGATTAACGCCTAACTACGATAAGAGCACACACAGAACACGCAGGTCTCCGATGCTTTTCCTCCCTTCTGCATGGTGACTGGAACCTTGAGTTTGCCTGCGCCGTATCATCCTGTTGACAGAGCGATTCTCCTGTCGTTCGCCGGTACTTCGCCCGCTGTCACGTGCTGTTGTAGACCTGCCCAATATAATGCAGACTCAATAGGAGATCAAATATGGTTTTTTATCAAAACTGACTCTGTTTCTCAGCTTCCAAGTCGCCAGCATACTGTCAGGCCAACCATATGGAATTTCTTGCCATTTTTGGCTTTCATTTCCTTTACAGTCACATTTTTCTCATTGCAAAATTCGTATAATTAAGGGAATTTCACTTTCAAAGGTACTTTTTCACACAACAGTTCTCCCAGAAGTTAATCATTTTCCCATTTCCTCGGACAAAGTTCTTGTTTTGTAAGTAATACTCCCTGATAGATAGCAAATCACTCCACACAGGGGAGTCACTTGCTTTCTTTTTGACATGGGAGATAGCAAATCGCTCCACACAGTCTCCTGCCATAAACCATCAGTGGTTTCAACTTTTCACCACCATTCACATAAGAGACTTATATTTTGCTTCCTCTGGTTCTTGATCCCCAAATCTCCTTTCTTTTTGGGCATGCATATCTTTTTCCACTTAACCAGATGGTACGTCCTTTTTGTTTCACCCCCTTGCCAAAAGAACTTTTTCCAGATTTTATCAATTCTCTCTATTGTAGTTTTTGGCAGCAGGTACATAGACATGTGGTAAGTGGGCACAAAACTTAAGCTGGAGTCGATTAGTATTTTCCTGCCTCCTATAGTTACACATCCTCCCTGCCAACCATCCATTTTTTTGCCACATTTTCCTTCTAATGGAATCCAGTCAATCACATGCAGTCTTGACCCATAAAATGGTACTCCTAGATACTTGATTGGCCATTGTCCAACTGCGCAAATGAATAAATTAGAGTAGAATTTCTCCTTTTCAGTATCATGTCTAACCATCATCACTTCACTCTTCTGAAAATTAATTTAAGTCCTGACATTGTTTCATACATGTACAAAAGAAGCTTCATATTCACAGCATCAGTTGGTCTGTGTTGTGTCATGCTGAATCTCGTGTGAGCAAATGACTCCCTCCACAATGTTCCTTCCCTTTATAAAAGCATTTTGACACCTATTGATTAGCCTGTTCATCAATGACTGCATTTTTATGGTGAAGACCTTAGTGAAGATCTTATATTTCACGTTTAAAAAATAGATAGGACGATAGTGTTGAATCTTTCTGGCTTCCTTTAGTAATGGTAAAAGGGTGATGACACCATAGTTTAACCTTCCCATATCCAATATTTCCCAGGAAGAAATCATTGAACAGGAAGATGATCAGGGCTGGGGCAGTGTTTTTTTTTTCCATTGAAAAAACAACAGCTTTAATTTCTTCTTCTGTAAACTCCCTTGTTAGCCATTCATTGTGTGCATTAGTCACTTTTTCCTATTTTGTGCAGCATTTGTCATCTAGTTTGATATCTGGTGATGTACCAGGGCCAAATAGATCTTTCTAGTAGTTTGTTGCATGTTCTAGACTTCTAGTAGACTTTCATCACCTTCTATGATAATATCATCCTGCTGCAGAAAGTAAACAGTGTTCTTCAACACTCTTCCTATGATAATATCTTCTTTTTCTTTCCATTACCTATTCTGTGAAAGGTATCTGTATTGCTGTAACCCTTCAACAGCCAGGTGGAGTTTTCTCTTTCATTCCAATACTCTTCCCCATCATCATAAACAATTTTCAGTAGCTCCACTTGAATCTGAGTTTTTCTGGCCAACTGGATGGCATCCAACATGTTGTCCTCTTCCAGAGTTTCTATGGTCATAAGTTCATCTTGTAAATCAATTTTCCTTTTTTTGATGTCTCCTCTCTGTTTATTTCCCCAACCTTTAAAGTAAGTTTTCAGCCTTCTTTCTTTTATCATCCAAACATTCAAACTTGATTTGGCTTGTACAGGTTTCTCACATATTTCTTTCACTTTCACTTTGAACTCGGCTTGTATGAGCCAAGAGAGTTCAAACCTGAAAGGCCTCTGCTGCAGAGGAGCAGGAGATTCTGTGGTAAATGTAAGAGGGTTACGGTCAGATAGGAATCTGGGAAGCTTCTTGACTGCAGATAGGGGAAACTTTGTTTCCCATTCAGCACTCATCATTATCCTGTCCAGTTTCTCAAGTGTGGGATTCACTTGGTTGTTACTCCAAGTGTATTTCACACCTGCCAAAAAGATTTCTCTCGATTCATATATGTTGATTATTTTATTGAATAAGTCAGTCCATTTCCCTCCATGGATAGTTTTATTTTTCTCGGAGCTGAACCTTAGTATGCTGAAATCCCCACCGATCAACATTGGTAGGTTTTTACTGTTGCATATCTGGGACAATTCAAGAAGGAATTCGTCCTTATCTTCCTCTTGTGCCGGGCCATATATAGTCACTAGTCTCATCTCCATATTGTTCTTGTTATTTTTCACTGATGCTTCAATCGAAAAGGTATTGATGTTGATGGAGACAACATCAAACCTGTCAATGTTGATCCCACCAAGATTCCTCCCGATTTACCTTTAGATGGCAGCCATTGCCAAGCATATGATTTTTCCCATCCACCTTTCTAAAAAATTTGTCACTGAAACATCGAATTACTGGGACATGTCTTCTTGTCCATGCCTTCATACGGCGAGGTCCTATTTTCCACCGCATACCATGACCGGTGTGAGGCCATCTTCAATTGGGTAAGATGAATTGACAAGAGCTCCCGGTCATTCTTTAGCTGCTGGCAGACTAGCTGCGCTTCCCTTTGGTGTGCACTACGCAACGCAATTGCATTATTTTGAACCTGGAGTTCTTGGAGGGCATATGAGCCTAAGCCATTGAGCTTGTTGGTGGTCTTCAGCTCACTAGGAAGTGTCTGCTTGCTGACCTGATTCCTGGATCACGGCATGCTGCATGATCCTTTAGTCATCCACACGGTTGGCAATAAGCCAATATCAAGCCCCTATTACACATATACGGTTATGTTATGCAATTATGTTTACAGTACAATGGTTTTAAATTTGTTGCAATGCTTGATCTGTTAATTTCGTCACATTTCTCAACTGACTATAGAACATCAACTTATTGAAATGCGCAAAGCTTTTACGTGTTTCTTGACAATTCTGTTACATAAATGTGATAAGATGTGGAAATTTTGTCTGGTGCAGATAATAAAATCAAGCTGGAAAAGGTGCTGGTTGGCTACAATCAAGGTTCTTCGCGGGGGCGTCCTGAAGTTTCCATCGACATAGCAGGTTTCTACTACATCACCAGGATGAATCGCTTTGTGTATAATATTCGGCTAAATATGACCGTGCTAGTAACTTCTGGTTCTTCGAGTCAAGTCCTGAATAATACTATGAACTTTTTGTGTGGCTATAATGATCAAAACTTGTATATTGATCTACTGCTATTTGATACTACGAGATATGGCAATGTGTGGGGTGGATTTATATGATAACGTTAACATCTTCTGTCTGGTGCCCGTACATAATTATGGCTGCTTTTGCCTACTGTGTGCTGGATGCCCAGAGCCTTTGCTTTCCAGTTACAGGTTTATGGCTGAGCTTCAAGCTGATCTTGTCTAGAAAGCCATAAGGTGTTCATATTTAGGCTTCAATTTTTGTGCTTCTGGTGACAATTAATTTGAAAGGGGCTGGTTTGGGGTTATCTAATTATACATTGCTGGATATGATTACACATGCCGAGAGCATATATTATTTTTTACTTTCATTATTCCTTATGGGTTAGTCATATCACAGCCCAGAAATAACCCATGATGCTATGGGTTTTATTTCTAAATCTATACTGCAGTAAGACCATGATTATTGGCCATTCAGTAATATTTTGGCACTTGTAAGAGAAGATAGCGGCATCTGGGGTCATCTATTCATGCTAGATCCAAGTTATGCATGTAATTTTATTGCAAACTGACCGTGTTCTTGT
Organism: Eragrostis curvula; assembly: GCA_007726485.1. Classification (NCBI taxonomy): domain Eukaryota; kingdom Viridiplantae; phylum Streptophyta; class Magnoliopsida; order Poales; family Poaceae; genus Eragrostis; species Eragrostis curvula. The sequence continues at coordinate 47,732,707 of CM017441.1, read as the reverse complement.
TGATTATGCTACTTTCTTTTTTTAAAAGGAAGGTAGTTCATGATGGAGGACTTTTAAAATCCAAAAAGCTGTCTAGTATTCTATGAAAAATAAGATGATCTAACTGCCTGGTACTTTGTTATGGTGAGGGTAAGATCGCCAAAAAAAAAGAAGAGAGAAAATAATACTAGCCATTTTTTTTTTTTTTGAAATGTAAAGCTCTTATGGTACTTGTAAAAGCTATTGGATTATGAGGTTACACATACGCACATGTCCTGATTTATCCACCATAAGATTGTCAGGTGTGCCCCCAAGAACATTGATCTGCTTAAGTTGTGAACTTGTGATTTCCTTGTGCTATCGTGTGATCGCAAAGTGTCTGATGATCAGTCTGTACATCATGTTTGCCATGAACTGTATGCTTTGAAAAAAGGAAATGCTTCCTTGGGTTCCCTTTTCGTAATGCTCAGAAAAAGAAACCAGAGATATTAGTAAGCACTTGATGAGTGCATGATGCACATACTGCACAAGAATGCGAGGTATTTTAATTTCATGGGTAGATGAGTTTTACCCTCTAAAAGAAAAACATGCCCAGGCATGGTCGCGAAAAATGGGTAGATGAGTTTACTTACACTCGGGAAAATACAATTTGAGACATGGAGAGAACTTCAGTGGAGGGGATCATGGATGCTACTCCAACTTTGATGGGTCATGAATTTCATGATCTCTTGGACTCAACAAGGCTATACTATTCGGAATTGTCCGTATGCACTGCATTCAACATTCTGATACTTCTACCTATGTGAACTGCCTGACTTTTGTGAGATTCTCGGGTAACATCGCACGTAGGTTGAACGTGCTGTGGTCCAAGCTGCAAAGCACGGCCGTAATCATCAAGTCGATATAGGCATATTCTATATAGAGCAAGATACTACGTACCACGCCACGAGAAGTTATGGTCGTTATTTGAGAAGAAAAAAAGAAGAGAGATAGAGAACTCATGGTCATTGTTGCAGCTGCCAAAAGTTGTGGGATCCTTATGCATTAGATAGAGATCAATTGAGAGCGCGTGAGAAAAATAATGGCCATTAGTTTTGGCAAACTAATGACCATTAGTTTGATCCAACGGTCAAGATTTAATATCAAAAATTTACTACTAATGGCCATTAGCAAGGGTAATATCGGAAAATAAAGTGTTATAGACTTATAATAGTAATTTTGTTTTTATAAAAAAATCTAATTTGAACTATTCATGTTATCCATCAATCTAGTTCATTATTATAGTTTCTAGGGTTAACCGGTTATGGTTGAATTATTTAATTCATTATTATTAAACTAAAAATTATTTAATTAATAGTAAAATTACTATTATGTTTTCAAACTAATGGCTATTATTTTGAACCGTAAAACTCCTGGAGAAAAAAATGGAGGAGGATTCACAGCATGCACCAGTATGTAGAACATATCAGTAATCTTCTTCGAAGTTTTCTTGCGTCTTCTGGAATTTCTCTTCCTTGATTGCATTCGTTTCAGAATTGATTTGACCCGCAGTTCGCATTCGTCATGCCAATCCAGGTTTTGTCGGTCGTGGTCGTGGATCCAAATTTTTCTGACCGCTGACGACAACGTACGCGCCGCCGCACCAAAAGCAAGAGACGTTCCATCGAAACCGAGCATTTAGACCTGTCATCGCCGAAGGTGTTCCTTGCTTTAGCATTTAGCATTTAGACCTGTCACATTAAAGAGAATTTTATTATTTAAAAGTACTAAATAAAATTTAATGACAAAATTTTTTTACAGATAGGTATATCTTTACGAGACGAATCTAACAAGCCTAATTAATCTATATTTTGTTACAGTAATACTACAGTAATGCTACAGTAACCAGCGCCTAATCACGACTTACCTACCCTCGTTAGATTCGTCTCGTGATTTAGACCAAGGGTTCTGCAGTTAATTTTATAATTAAACTTTATTTAATACTCTTAAATGATAAAATTTTTCCCTCTAAATTTTAAACCCCATACAACCAACACCCCGTCGCGGGTCGCCTCGATTTCTATTTGTTTGCGCAGAAAGAGACGTGCGGATAAGGAGACCGTAGACGGCTGAGGCAGATGCTACCCTGTGCCATATGTGACAGCTGAGTTGAGTTCGCGTTGACTGCTGACTGTCGGTTTCTGAAACGAGCTCGTTGCTTCAGACATCACGTAATTAACCAACCCAGTCGTGTGTGAAGTTTTCTAGAAGCAAAGTAGTGCTCCTATCAGCTAGTATATGCAACACCGGAGGTGACGTTCTCTGAAGTCTGAACTATAAATGTTTAATCCTATCCGAGAGGATCGATATTAAACAGTGATCGCTGGACCAGCTCACGCGGTAATAAGTTCGTTGCTGTTGGTTTCATCATTCCTGGGTTTACCCTTTTACCGTACGTGACGCCCAGGCCAGCATGCTTTTGCTTATCAATCATAATCCGGTGGCTTGTGTGGCGCTGTGTTCCCAAAATAATATTGAAAAGCTCTGGAGTTAATCTTATCTTTCCACGCCTTAGATCGGTTCATGGTCGACTGCTAGAGTTTTTCATGTGACACTGTAAATTTGTTACAACAGACAGCAGGGGCGAAGCTACGTGGTGTTATAGGTGTCAGCTGACACCGATAACATATTGCTAACTCAACTGTAAATTCTACATGAAGAGAGCATTTGCAGCATGTGACACCGGTAAATTTGAAGCCTGACCCCGGTGAAGTTTTTGTCTGGCTTCGCCCCTGACAGACAGACGCCACAGTAGTTTTAACTTTCAATGCTACAATAGCGCGCGAACACACGGGTCGATTCTGTTTGGGCCGATATTTCTTTCTGGGTTTGTTGGGTGGAGACTCGGGAGCCGTCAAGAACCCAGTAACTGAATGTGTTGGGCCTCTGGTTGGGAGTCCACGGCTTAGGTTACTTGTGTTGTCATGTAGCTCGCCTGTCAGGGAATCCGGTAGACCTGGGAAACTAGGGTAACGAGACTCCGGCGGCGACTCAGTCGATGGAGGATTTTTGACGTCAGAACTCCACGGCAATTCGTTTACCGGCTCTCTGCTCGGGTTGATCAAGGGGCTGGCGTGGTCAGCTGCCCGACCTTGGCGGAGAGTTGGTAGTTCGGCGGCGGCGTTCTAGGTTTTGACGGAAGGATGGCGATGGATGTGATCAAGACGATGGCGGGCTTCGAAGAGGAGCGCCGCCGTCAACAATGAGTTGTCTAAGTTGGAATTGTCGCGGTTTGGGCAACGCCGCGACAATTAAAGAGCTTCGTGAGTTGGCGAAGAGTGTTGCCCCATCTGTTCTTTGTGTACTAGAAACTCAAATTCACAAGGCGTAGGTGGAAGGTCTTAAGAGTACTCTGGGTTTCGATCATGCTTTTGCTGTAAGCAGCTCAGGACGCAGTGGCGGGCTGGGCATTTTTTGGAAGTATAAAACCAGAGTTCAGATTTTACCGTTCTCTCAATACCACATTGATGCCATTATTACTGAGGACAGGTGTGACCCATGGAGATTAACATGTGTTTATGGTGAAGCACAGGTCTTGCATAGGAGATTTTAATGAAGTGCTACACTGATCTGAACATGATGGTGTACAGGAGCGAAGTCGAGCACAGATCGAGGGATTCAGGGAGATGGTGGACATATGCGGTCTATATGACCTTGGTTATGAAGGCCGCAATTGGACGTACGAGAAGAAGGTTGCCGGGGGCTCCTATTGTCGTGTGCGCCTTGATCGAGCCCTTGCATCAGCAGATTGGTGTGCGAGGTTCTCGGAAGCAAAGGTGACGCACCTAACTGCCGCTGCTTCGGACCACGACCCCATCGTTTTACGTTGGGGGGCAAATCCTTACCGTCAGAGAAGGAAACGACGGAAGAAATTGTTTAGATACGAGGTTATGTGGGAGTCTCATGAAGATTTTCTTCCGATGATGGCGCAGACGTGGCTAAGTGAAGGCAAGGCAAACACTCTCAAGGAACTTAAGGAGAAATTACTTACCGTATCTGGTAAGCTAGGCAAGTGGGAGTTAATGTCTTTTGGTCATGTGAGACATGAATTAAAGAGATTGAATCAGGAGCTCAATAAGCTGCGCTCAGACCCTGCACGTTCTGGACCAACACAGGCTGAAGTGAAAGTGGTGGACAGAATTGTTGAGTTAAGCCATAGGGAAGAAATTATGTGGAAGCAGAGATCTCGGATTATGTGGCTGTCAGCAGGAGACAAAAATACAAAGTTTTTCCATATGCGAGCAAGTTAGAGACGGAGGAAAAACAAAATTGTTAAGCTAAAGAAGGCCGATGGTCAGTTAACTGAGAATGAAAGAGAGATGGGAGACTTGGCTACTGCTTTCTACAGGAACCTATATGCTACAGAGGGCACCGTTGATATGAACGGGGTCCTCGACACCGTTCCAGTAAAGGTCACGGAGGCAATGAACAACCAATTGTTGAAATCTTTTAATAAAGATGAGGTGAAGGAGGCATTATTTCAAATGTTTCCGACCAAAGCCCCGGGACCAGATGGTTATCCAGCACATTTTTTTCAGCGGCATTGGGATATATGTGGTGATGAGGTGACTTCAGTTGTGCTGCGAATGTTGCGTGGAGAAGATGATCCGGCTGTTATTAATAGCACTTGCATTGTACTGATCCCTAAAGTAGACAGTCCGGAGGAACTGGGTCAGTTTAGACCAATTAGTCTGTGCAATGTAATATACAAAATTGCATCAAAGGTTATAGCGAACAGGATGAGGTGCATATTACCGGAGATTATTTCTGAAGAGCAATCTGCCTTTGTCCCTGGTCGTTTAATCACAGACAACATTATTACAGCTTATGAGTGCATGCATTTTATGAAAAAGAAGAGAGCTCGAAATAGCAGATGTTGTGCTTTGAAGCTGGATATGAAGAAAGCCTATGATCGTGTTGAGTGGGCTTATCTAAAAGCTATCATGATCAAGTTGGGTTTTCATAGGCTTTGGGTAGAGACAGTCATGAGACTAGTCACTACCGTCTCCTTCTCAGTTATGTTTAATGGAGAACGATTAGAGAGCTTCAGACCGACGAGGGGGATTCGTCAAGGGGACCCGATCTCACCCTATCTTTTTTTGTTGGCAGCAGAGGGCCTTTCGTGCCTTTTAAACTCTAAAGTTCAGTCTTCGCAACTCAATGGTATTATGGTTGCACCATCGGCGCCGATGGTGAGTCACCTACTCTTTGCGGATGACAGCCTGCTGTTCTTCAAAGCTAATAGGGAGAGTGCTGAGGTTGTGAGGGATGCTTTACATGTTTATTGTCAAGCTTCTGGACAACAAGTAAACATGGACAAGTCATCGATACATTTCGCAAAGGGCTGCCAGGAAGGTGTAAGAGAGGAAATCAAGAATATCCTCAATGTTCAAAATGAAGCTCTAAGTGAGAAATACCTAGGTATGCCTACGGATATTGGTACAGCAACAAATGGTGCTTTCAAATACTTGAAAGATAGAGTGTGGAAGAGAGTTCAAGGTTGGATGGAGCAAATTCTCTCTTCAGGGGTAAGGAGGTTCTAATTAAATCTGTTGCTCAAGCTATCCCGACATACTCTATGTCTTGTTTTAGGCTGCCAAGGGGTTTGTGTCAACATATTGATGGTTTGCTTCGTAAATTCTGGTGGGGAAGCAAAGAAGGACAACGTAGAACCTGTTGGGGAGCATGGGATGACATGACAAAGCCTAAGTACACTGGTGGTCTTGGTTTTAGGGACATGGAGTTGTTCAACCTGGCCCTGTTAGCTAAACAGGCATGGAGAATCATGCAGGAACCCAATTCTCCGAGTGCTCGCATACTCAAGGCAGTATACTTTCCGGACGGTAATTTTCTTCAAGCGGAGGTAGGGGCATCTCCATCCAGAGTGTGGCGAGCAGTGGTTGATGGCAAAGAAGTTTTAAAGAAAGGCATTATTCGCAGGATCGGTACAGGTTCCACTACAGAGATTTGGAATATGAACTGGCTGCTTCGAGATGGCCTCCTAAGACCAGTTTGTTGTACGAGTGCAAACCCACCGCTACTTGTCAGCGAACTGATCGACCATACGTCGGGGTCATGGAACATCCACATGTTGCATCAGTTCTTTACACCGATGGATAGGGAGGTGATAACAAATATTCCTGTGAGCACCAATGGGAAGGAGGATTTTTGGGCTTGGCATTATGAGCGATCAGGAATTTTTTCGGTAAAATCTGCCTACCGGATGTTGGTTCACAATAGTGAAGTAAGGGGCGCTTGGCTGGAGAACAAGTCCGGAAGATCGGACACAAGGGCCGAATACAAGGAGTGGACTGACTTGTGGCAAGTCAAGGTTCCCGCCAAGGTACGTGTTTTTCTGTGGAGACTAGCTCGACATTCAATTCCAACAGAAGATGTTAGACACCACAGAAACATGGCGACATCTAGTGCGTGTGGAATTTGTGGTTCATTGGATTCATGGAAGCACTCATTACTGGACTGCAACATGGCTAAATGTGTGTGGGCTCTAGAACGTGAGGAGATCACTGAGTTTTTGAGCCAAGTTCAGGTACTGGATGCTCGGGGTTGGTTGACTGAGGTGATGGCTAAGTTATCGCAAGATGATTTGACCCGGGTAGTAGTGAGGATGTGGGCGATATGGCATGCTCGCAGGAAAGCAATTCATGAGGCCTCCTTTCAAAGCCCACTCTCGACGCATTGTTTTGTTGAGAGATACATTGAGGAGTTGGAGATTTCTAAGCCAAAGCCGAAGGGGAAGGAGGCTACTCAGGCTGAGATACCTCGTTGGATACCACCGCCGTCGGGAGTCACAAAGATTAACGTTGATGCTGCTATCTCCAAGAACTCGAGCATTGCGGCAGCTGCTGCAGTTGCAAGAGATGGTTCTGGGACTTTTTTGGGAGCGTCGGTGCTGGTGGTAGAAGGCATGACGGAGCCGGAGGTAGTGGAAGCGCTAGCCTGCAGGGAAGGTCTAGCACTTGCGGCTGATCTTGCTGTCCGGAGAATACGATTGGCAAGCGATTGTGCGACAGTTGTCAAGAACATCAAAGGAGCCGGTATGGGTGCTTATGGTCAGATCGTTAGAGAGTTCAGAGCAAGAGCAAGAGATTTTGTTTCAGTAGAAGTTGTCCATGAGAATCGACGGTCGAATGTTGACGCACATAGGCTAGCGAGAAGCTCCATTTATAATCTTGTTGGCAGATATGTGTGGTTTGTAATGCCACCAGAGGGTGTATGTAACTCCTTTTTCAGTCAATTAAGGTGGTGTTCTCCTCAAAAAAAAAAAATAAAAAAAAAAAAAATAAAACTTGTGTTGTCGTACTCTTTTTTCTTTTCTTTTTCTTTTTTTTTTAAAAAAAAGAAGAAGCGTGTTGTCGTACTGGTAACAGGCGCAGGTGATGCCGTCCTAATATTTGTGTAGAGATTTGAGTGGAATTGTCCGCTGAATTCTAGGATTTGGACTGAACAATACAGCAGTTGAACCCCACTATGTGGTTTTATCTATTTGAGGAGTCTAGGTCTAAACTCGATCCATTTTCACCTACCAGATCCAAGATCAAATCCTGTATGACCAGCAGCAGTTGTTATCAGTATCTTGTCTTTGCAATCCTACATGTACATCGACATGGCCACAATTTGTAGTTTCTTCCGTTCTTCTCCGTGTCCCTTCTGCTGATGGAATCAGTCCATTTCAAGCTCTAAAAAGGCTACCGGGCCACCGGTTGTTTAGTACAACGTTGTTTAGCCGACCCACTACATCACCAACAGTAGATTCCCTTGATAAAACCGGTATCGGGTTGGTGTAAAATGAGTGGCGCATGCGCTGTTCTTATCTCATCTTCTCTCTGATTGGTGGAATCGTCGTGGAGCCGTTGCACAGGCGCACATCATCCACTTGCTATTTAGATGGTGAGGAGGAGACGACTTGCTAAGTCAATGAGCTCCAGCTCAAATGAGGTCCCTCGCCTATCTCATTTCTCTCCCTCACCAAGCTCGGTTGCTCGCGGATCTGATACGATCTCATCTGCTGATGGCCGCTGCTATCGGAGTCCATGGCTTATGCTGAGCTGAGCTGAGCTGACCTTCTCAGTGCCGCCCGTGTCATGGCACTGCCAGGTTTGTTTGCAGGTCTGTCTATTTTTGTGCTCGTTTTGCGGTGCCAACTTGTTCTGCCCTTTTGGTCGCCTGATTTTGGGATAAAATGTTGATGAGTAACTTCATACAGTCCTATGCTTCTTGTTAGCCTCATTAAGGTTCAGTAAGTGAGCTATCAAGTCATAGACCAACCAAGGTGCCCTTCAGGATGGGAAAAAAAACATACTTGCTCCAGATCCGACTGCTCGCTAAAATTTGTGGTAAGGATGCAGATTTTGTTGTCGCTGTCATAACTGTCATACAATTACTACTGCATATGCCAATCTGCTTTCATCTGGTGATAAATATGCAATACTGGAGGGAGTGGTTCAATCCCAACAGGTTTGTGTTGAGGCTAAGCTGTCAAGGCCACGAGTGTCCGTCCCACGGAGCGCTTGAGAATGGCCTAGGCTGCTTAAGGAAAAGCCCAGTTTACTGCCCGGCCTGCTCAGGTTTTGGATCAGCTATGGGCTCTATCCAGATTAGATTTTTGTTTTCTTCCAGGCGATGGGGTTTGGCCCATCCTAGAATTTCTGCAAAGACCACGAAGAAAAGTCAGCAAATGATTGATAGCTAAGCAATGGTCAATGGAGCCTCCTTTCCGGTTATGGTATTCCTCTTTTTCCACATCTTTCTATTATTTGCATAAAAAATGTAGTTTCATCCGAGAACTTCCAAATCAGGGGGGAAAAAAATCATGTTCTGGTGGTATTGATTCAAATTATTTCAAGTAAAAAAAAACTGCCTAAAACATTTCAATTCAACAGTCCCATATACTGCTCAAGCTAGCCCATTTAATTAGCATCATAAATACCAACCCCTTTTCTGATTAAATTAGCCATTATAGGATGTTGAACGCTGTTAGCATCACATCATTCTGAAACAAGCAAAACAGCCACTGAAGCGAAACTCAGCAGAAATTGCATGTCGACGTCCTTAAAAAAAAAACAAGTGGCCCCTCCTTTCCATTCCCCCGTAGGTGCCTAGAGGACTTCTTCACCAACCAAGTTTAACGCCTTCCCTTCGCGAGTCCTTTTGCTTTCGCCCTCCACAGCTGAAGCTTCGGATCATCCTCCCACAAAGCGAACCCTCGCACGTTAACGCCTGTCCACCGACGGCAAGCCGGCCTCTCGCTCCATACCTCGAGATCCTCCCCGGCCGAGAACCATGGTAAGCGTAAGTTTCGCCGCCTCCGCCGCCCTGTTCGTGGCCCTCGCCGCCGTCGAACTCTTCCGCTTCCTCCACCTGCCGTCGGTCCCACTCCCGAGCACCTCGACGTCCACCCAGGACTCAACGCTCGACCGCGCCGTCGAGTCCACCGCAAGCGACACCGAACTCTTCTTCCCCTTCCAGGTCTTGGTGCTGTTGGCCGCGACGGTGGCGCTCTTCGCCGCCGTCGCCTTCGTCCACCTCCACCCCGCCGCCGCCGGTGGCGCGACGGGCGCTGGCAACAAGCGCCTCTCGGAGCTGGCCACCTTACTCCTCTGCGGAGCGGCTGGTACTCTCAACTTTATCCTCTTCGTTCTGCAGCCTGCCGCCGCAGATGTCGCCATCGGCGACGTCGGCGCGCTAGTTCGCGCTCTTGGCGCCGCAGCCGCCGATGCGCTGGCTGCTGCGGCGACGGTGACGTTCTACCTGAGCATCACGCTCGTCATCGCGCACATCCGCGCCGGCGGTGAAGGCGGAGGTGGAAACGGCGCTGTCGTCGTCGTCGCCGGCCACGGACGCGTCCTCCCCGCGCCCGTGTACCTCCTGAAGAAGCTCGCGCTCGGCGCTGCCGCAGCGCTTCTCATCCAGATGGCCATGGCACTCTTCTTCAAGTAAGTTTTCCCCAAACTCACCCGCCGCCGCGGGTGCGCTTTCACAGTCTCCTTCACCCCATCTCGCCGTGACGTCACTCCTTCGCCACCAACGCCGGCCGGCGACGCCCTTGCCGTCTTCTCCAATCTCCCTTCCCGCCTGCCCAAACCTCTCTTGCTCCCAACCGCCGCCTCCGCGCCGATCCCGCGTCCTAGCTGCTCACGATCCGGCGAAACTTCCGCGAGATCGCGTGCTGCCTCTTCAAGTCCATGGAGAAGATGAGCGATTGTGTGACTGCTTGACTGAAACCTCACTGCCTCCTGTCAACAATCCCGGTCCGTTCTTCGGCGACGGGGCCGCACCATCCCTGATCGAGTCGCTGATCTGGGAACAGCCAGTATTTAGCAGCAAGCAGACAGTTGTCACACTCCACGCCTTTGATCTTGGATTTTTGGAGCTCCCTGGAGCTGGGAGCGTGCATTAATTGATTCTCACGCAGCCGCAAGCTAGCTGCTCCTTAGATCAGGTTTCCATTTCTCCATAAAAAAAAATTCAATTAAGGGGCTTTGGGTCAGCGTCATTCATTACACATAGACTTGGACAGTAAGAGCAAGCCCAAAGACTCGTCTTACCGACAACCCATCAGACTACGGACGCGACAAGCCGCCCAATAGCGCGCCCATAGTTGCAAAGCAAAAAACGATGACGGGCCCACAAGCAGCAGCAGCAAACTGACGACGCGACGATCGCGTCTGTAAGCAACAAGCAGCTCTTTTTTCCCTGTTTCTCTCTCCTTTGCACCCACTTTTTCTGACATGAGTTGTCGGTAAGACAACTATTGTGCTTGCTCTAATGAGCCAATCACTGGTACTGTACCTCGACAGTCGATTCATCTCGTTTTCTCTAAACCCTAAACCCTGCAGACGCGGCTACATTTTTTTGTGATTTGGTTATGGACAGTGCTGCAATGTTTGCATACCTTGTTTAATGCAGATGATGAGGAGGAAGCTGGAAGAGGTGACGTGCTGCAGTCCAATGCCATCTACTAGTCGATTTTAGCGACATTGATGAGAAATAAAATTTATAAGTGTGTGATTGCATTGCGAAATGAATTGCCATTCAGTATGAACTCTATCGTATTTTGTTTTCTCTATCGTTTCCGATGTTGTGATGCTCCATAGCAAGATGTTATAGTCAGAGACTTACATCTTAGCACAAACTCTTGTAATAACCACAGGACAAATACATCTTCGGATGTAGAGGCGGGTATATCTTTCATTTGCTTGATGAAATGGAGCTTCCCTTTATTTGTGAAATGAACCCGGTACTTAATTGATACGGTTATCCTGGTTACTAGATCTGAACTTGTGTGTGACCGTTGCGATCAAAATTTGTTTACTGGGATTGATCTGATGTAGTCTTCTGTCTGTGCCTGTACATGATCATCATATCTGATTTTATAAATCCGAGGTGCTTTGTATTGTTGCTTTAGAGTATGCACTGTGTGAAAGGGATTGCATTTTGCCTGCTGGTTTTGTGGTTGGCACCATTTCTTTTCATTTACAGGTTGAGGCATGTAGCTCCCAAGGGAACTGGATGTGCACCACTAGGAAAGTAGAGGAGCTAATGCAGCTATGCAGGTATATATGGCTCGTCTACATTCGTTAGGTTTAATTAATTTTGGTGTTCAGCTGGCTCAACAAAGTTTAGTTAGTTGGTGACCCTACTATATTAGTTTTCACTTTTGTGTAAGCCTATTTCCTGCCTTTTTTCTTCAAGGGTTCAAGCTATCCTTTAACCTTAGGATTTCTGTTTGCACACGGTAATCAATAGGGAGGGGTTTATCATTATTCCAGTCCATTTGGTTGAATTATTGAGGATTGGAGGGTACCTAGGGTCCCAATATGCACCCTAATATCCCCTCAAGTAAGCATATGCTGCCATTGTTCATCACATTTTAAGTTTTTAACCTCTCTACAGCGAAAAGTGAGACCATGTATGATTGAGCACTTAAACTTGTTTAAAACTTTGTAAGGATGCTAGACACTTCCGGGGTCATCTTTGCTTGCTCTATATATATCCAAACTTGTGCCCCTCTGTTGCAACCACATTGAGGTTGGTCCATTATGTTACTCTGAAATTAGAGATTGCCTTGAAGCAATTATCAGTCGTCTCTCTGTTTTTTTTTTTCGAGAGTTTCATAGAATCTAGATTAGGTGCAGTTGCGCTGCCACCAAAAGTTTCTGCATCAGCTACGTTTTTTTGCCTTTAGAACCAGTCGTATTCTTGAAAATGTTGCTTGTGCTGACCGGTAACAGTCGAATTTGGAGGGGGCACGTACGCCATGCGCGGCGGGTCCTTTTTAGTCGGTAGCGCACGTCAGATAGCGCCGGTCCTCGTGCGCGCCCGGACCAGCTGACTCGCTGAACGCCCGTGCATGTGAGGCGGCGAACGGGAAGACACCGATTCGGTGACACCGAATAAGCGGCGTCGTCGCCGTTCCGCTGAATTTCCTTTGGTTCAGCGGAGAAACGGGTAGGAAAGGACGGACGCCGGATTTGGCCGACGAAATATGGGCCCCGACGTGGGAATGGATATCTTACTGATGACAAGGAGGAATTGGACTTGGAGCTTCGAGTATCCTTCGATTGTTTCTTAACTACCTGCTCGTCGTGTCACCGATTCTCGGTGAGGCCGTCAAGGCACTCCGGCGAGCGCGAGGTTGTGGCGGCGCGCAGCTCTCCGGTCAAGCACTACTGACTGCACCGGCGGCCCAGTCCCGCGGCCGCGCCGGTTTGCTCAGCCGCCCATCACTAGGAGTCAAGACTCAAGTGTCGCCAGCCGTGCGGATGCCGGGCCCCAGTCGTCCGACTTTTTGGTACGGCTGACCTATGTGGCAGCTCCCGAACCTGCAACAATCCACTGCAGGTTCTCCGAATCTGGGCTTGCCCGTCCACGGCATGTGGGGTCCAGACGGCGAAAGGTACGGGACCACCAGGGGCAGCACCACGACGGCAGCACTGCCGTTGCATCAACGGCTGGCCTACGGCGTCCACGGTTGACGAAAACCCGGCGGCCGCGTCGTCATCCATGTCCCTCAGGCAGTGGAGTGGAGAGGCCTGGACGGCGTAGCTAGTGCAGCGAAGGGATGAATCGCAAATTGAGGCTGTTCATTGCTAATCATGGTGGTGCGGGATTCTAATTGCAGGCCATTGTTGCCCACATAATTCTCCTTAAATTTAGCCATGCCGATCGATTGCCGTCATCGCAGTCGCAGCGTCTACGCGTACGTTGTGATTGATTTCCCGCAGTTTTCAATTGTAGTAGGATTCACTTTGCAGCCCGCCGGGACGTGGACGGTTTTATGGGATAAACTAATCCCGTGCAGCGCAAGATACGGCAGCGCGGGCGTGGGCGTGCCCACCCACCGCGCGCCTACGCGGCTACCTGCAGACGCGGCCAACCCGCGTCGAGGTCCCAGGAGCATCCCATTCCCGTCACGCACCACCGCCTACCCAATATATGGAGGAGAGCCGGTTTACCTGACCACACAAGTCAAGTCACTGCTCGATGCTCCGCCCTCTCGGACCAGTACGTCTCGTCCGATTGGCCGGCTGGCCCCTAGAACATGGCCCCGCCGTCGATATATACCCGCAGCCACCGCGTTCTCCATCGGCCGCGGGGCGCGCGACACGCCGCTGTCCCACCATCACCGGCCGGCCCCAACGCTCGGCTTTGCTCGCGCTCCACCGTTGCCGGGTCGGAACTGAGCGAGTGGCATACCATGCATGTACCGGCGGGGACCGGATGACACGCAAGACAATCAACAAGTGGCTGATCGATCGTCTCTTGCTCATTTCCACTTGTTTTCGGCGGAGAAATGGCTAGCCAGATACCGCGCTCCAACCGACGTGACACGCTCTGCTAGCTCCGTTCACGCGCCACGGTGGTGCCACGCGAGACCGCCGCACCATGAGCTTGACGATCGGGTCCACCACACACTTCACTGAATCGGTCCACCATGACGCCACCCCGGCCGGCGGCTCGGCCGCCAGAAGTCCATAATAATCCCTCGGACGATTCGAGAGGCCGATCGACGGGACAGCGACGCATCCGCATTTCTTTTACGATCTGATCAAACATCGTCGTCCCTCTGGCCAATTGATTGTTTGGAACCCCATTGCTGCCCACATTCCCTTGGGGCTGACTGCTGAGGCTACGTAACACATCATCACCGGAAATAAAAAAAAAAAAAGTGGATTATATAAACCGCTCGAAGAGACGTCATCAGAGTTGCATGCACTATTTCAGTTATGGACACCATTATATTTTGTCATAGATGGAAAAAGAAACGCTTTGACTCGTAGTGCAGCTAGCACAAGAAAATGGAGAGCGTGCGTGCCCTGAAGGAACAAATACCAAAAATGCGAGACCGCGGTTGGGCCGATCAAGTCCAAGCTGATAAACGGAACAACTGCAGCTGTGTTGGGCCGGCCAGGTACCTTGCAGCAGTTGGGCCGATCAAGTCATATTATTCAGCATGTTCGTCTCGTTACGAAGCAGCTGTTTTACTGTAGCAGCTGTTGAAGAAACAACTGCGAACACTGTAGCTGCTGCTGAATAAATAATCACAAACACTGTAGCTGCTGCAAAACAGCGAGGCCAACAGGCTGATTATGTGCATCCTTGGACTATTCAGATCACTACTTACCATTGTATTATACTAGCCTATATATGACATCCTATTTGTTAGAGTTCACTATTGGAGGCAACGAACCATCTTTCATCACTAAGACTGACTCCAACCCATGTCCTATATGGCAATCCATATCCAAAGTGGGTCATGAACACCAGAATTCACCTCTCCAACGCAGGAACCCAATGCGACACGCATTTTAGTCGCTGCTCGCCTCGCGCCCCACAATTGAATCACGCAACGGGCTCGACCAAAACGCTTGCGTTCTCCTCCCCCTTTCCTCCTCCTCTCCGGGCATCGCTGGCCATGGCCCTGCGCCGTCCTCCACCCCGGCGACGCCCCTCCGCGCCATCCCGTCCTCCTCCTCCTTCCATCCCCTCGCCGATTCGTCCCCCACGTCCTTGACGCAGAACGAGAGCGCCTCGCAGAGCTCGGTCAGCGCCGCCACCAGCGCGTCGTCCGCCGCCACCGCCTCCACCATCTGCCGCCGCACACACTCGAGCTCTCATCCCCATCCGATTCGCACGACGACCCCACGTCCTCGGAGCTCGAATTGTGACTCGTGATTTCTCAATTCCGGCCGCCATGAATCGATTCGCATGCGCCTGAGCTTGATTCGAGGATGGAGCAGGTCGCTGAATTGGGCGAGGTGGTCGAGCAGCCCTCCCTCACGGACCCGTCGTCCCTCGAGCAACACCGCGACGCGCTCCTCGCCTACCCCGGTTGGTGCTCGCCATGGTAGCTGCGCTGGTCGTGGGGTGTTTGCGCCGTGGTGGCCACGGGCAGGGGCGGCGGGGCAGCGGCCGCGCAGCGCTGGAAGGAGGAAGAAGACGCGTTGGAGGAAGAAGACACGCCGAGCAGAGGAGCAGCGCCTGTAGCAGGAAGAGGAAGAGAAGGACGCCGTGCAGCAGGAAGAGGGCCAGCTCGTCCAGATACGCCACCGGATTTGAAGGAACCCGCCCGTGACGATGAACCGACGACGGCGGAGAAGGATTTGGGTTTGAGGATAGGACTTCGGTTGGAGATGTAGGTTTGTGGGTGTTGAATGTTGAGCCATGTTTACATCCAATATGGGTTATATGGGTTTTGGGGTAGCTCCCAGGGTTGGAGTCAGTCTAACCGACGAAGGGCTGCGACTCGTGTTTCACAGTGCAGAATGGACACTTGGCACTACACTCATTCCTCGTGTAGTGTCGTATTAATTTAGATCTGGCCAGTTCAGGCTCGGCAGTAGAGTCGATCCATTCACAATCAATTGTATCGCACCTCCTGTTGATACAAAATACCATGTCACAGTCCATGTTGTTATCTAACATTGATCGTGGGTTTCTCCTGCTGCGTTGTGGTGGTTGCTGGGTCGTTCGAACTACAGGCTTCTGCCCACAATATTGCGAAACCAGTCTTATCAATAAAGCAAGGAAGACAAGCCTTTTCTATATATATAAAAAGTTGAAACGAACATGTTTGGATTTATGCAGGATCTAATATATCCAATTCTCGGCTTAAGCTGGGTTTGGATTCACCCAGATTATAAGAAACAAACTTTAAAAGTTGTAGGGAATCCAAACAGGTCAGTTTGTGGACTAGATTATATTGTGGGTTTTTCATAATCCCATAATTTTGCTTGACTAGTACATTACTTGGTAAAAGAGCAGACTGGGTCATTAACTACCCAAAAAACGGTTTATTGATTTTAAGAAGAGTGATCAAAACACCTGCACCCAGATTTTTTAAGGAACACAAGTGTGAATCAGAAATCAACAACACAAGCTTTATTGCATCACATCCCTGCAGGCTGTTGCGTTCAGTATGAAATGCCACGTGCAAGAGAGAGGGATAAGCAACACATGCATGGACATATGTTGATCACAAAATTGGCACAATGCAAACAAAAAAAGGGGGGGGGGGGGGGGGGGCATAGCCCCCCTAAGCTCATCAGTGAGGGTAAGATCACGCGGGGGATGGAGCCCACTTGAGCTTCTCGTACCGCGCCGGGCGCGTCTCCTCGTCGAGCCCCAGCACCCGTGCCATGGCCTCGAGCAGGTGCTTGGCCACCCTCTCACTGCACAGGGTGTACTCGTGCAGGAGCTTAGCGAGTGGCGGCGGGCAAAGCCGTGGCTACCACTCATCGTCTGGCTGCACCGTGAGGTATAGGCGGTCGCACGTACTCGCCGTCGTCCATCCGGTTCGCGTATTTCAGAGCTTCTCCTCCGGCGGCAGGTGGTAGAATAGAACTCCCGCGTCGCATCGAGGATTCCGTCGAGGAGCTCATCCAGCACGCTGTGCCCAGTCACCTGATGACACACGTTGCAACGGTTCGTCGAATGCATGGTACGACAAGACATCTCTAATGACTAAAACATATACGTACCGCAAAAAGACCCCATGAATCAAGAGCCGACCGCAGCTTGGCGTCCTCCTCAATGCCGCCAAGCTCGGCCAGGCGGTGCATGTCCAAAGTGGGGAAGGCCTGATCAGGTGCCGCGGCGACACTGCCGCCAGTCGGGCGGGCCTCCTCCCTCAGCACGTAACGGCTCGGTGGCGCGGGGAGTCCGTAGGCGACAGCGGCCAACTCCTGCACCAGACGGCGGCCAACTCCTGCACCAGTTGTCC
Source organism: Eragrostis curvula (assembly GCA_007726485.1). Lineage (NCBI taxonomy): Eukaryota > Viridiplantae > Streptophyta > Magnoliopsida > Poales > Poaceae > Eragrostis > Eragrostis curvula. The sequence goes on along the minus strand of CM017441.1, from coordinate 47,715,447 downwards.
CTGATCCGGATAAACCATACTGTCTCCTGTAAACACTTGCTTGCTTGAAGCAGTTTCTCCCCACTGGTGCTCTCGCGTCGTGGAGGTGTGGTGCAACGCGAGACCGTCCACACCGTTCGTCCGTTTGCTCTTGGCCGTACAAGAAAAAGAAGCTCCTGCCCTTCCCAGCCCGTCGGCCACCAGAAAGACTTGTCGATCGGATTGTTGCTCCCTTTCGCAAGACTTGTCGGTACGGCGGCTGGCCTGCGTGGCAGAAACGGAAAGAACGGTCCATCGGCGGTTCGGTGAATCTGGGCTTGCCGCGTACACGACGTGTGGGTCCAGACAGAAGAAAGGCATAGGACCAGCAGCACGGAGATGACACGCCACGACGGACGCACCGCGGCCGCATCAACGGCTGGCCTATGACTAGGGCCCTGTTCGTTTCTTTTAGCGCTAAATTTTAGAGGTCTCTAAATAAAAAGAACCTAGTACTAAATAAAATCTAATGACAAAACCTTTTTACAGATGGGTACATCTTTACGAGATGAATCTAATGAGTCTAATTAATCTATGTTTTGCTACAGTCATGCTACAGTAATGCTATAGTAACCATCGCCTAACCACGGCTTACTTACCCTTGTTAGATTCGTCTCACGAATTAGACCAGGGGTTCTGCAGTTAATTTTGTAATTAAACTTTATTTAATACTCTTAAATGATAAAATTTTTTTCTTTAGACCCCTCTAAATTTTTAGACCCCATAAAACGAACAGGTCTAGGACTACCAGTCCAGTCCACAGTCCAACTAATCCTTTGGCCGATCGGCGAGACCACGACGCATCAGAAAACCAAACCCAGCGGCCGCGTCACCATCCGGCACGAAGAGTGTAGCGCACGCAGCAGCGGCGGCGGCGGGATGAAATATATGGTGGTGCTCGATTCAAACTACAGGCTATTGCCCGCCAAACAATTCCAAGCCACCACATGGGCTCCGCTGCGTTGGGCGGGGGCCAAACGCACTCCCGTTTCAGCTCGCGATCGCCGGCCACGTCTCTCGCCTCATGTGCGTGTGCCGGTCACAAGAGACAACGAACAAAGATCCCGTTCGCTTTATCCACTTTTCTCGCTCCTTTTCTGTCATTCATTCAGCGGAGAAAAGGCTGAAAGGGACTTGACGGAGACAGCGGACGTCCGCGAAGATATTTGTCCAGAAATTCCAGAAGCTGACCCGAGGTGACATGAACTGACTGCGGAGACGGATGGGAACCGCGACACGCGACACAGTTGCTCGGCGCGCACAAACTGGCGAGGGCCGTGTCTTCCTCGGCAGGCGAGGACTTCTCCTCGTAGCAGTCTGCCGCTGCCGAGCTGAGCGGCATGCGCGCAGACTAGAAGGCGAGCTCTCGCTAATTAGCAAAGCAAGCGCTCGTAACGAAACAATGATACAGTAGCATACTAGCGTGGCACACGGGTCGATTCTTTTTGGGCTTCGACTTCTCATTGGGCTTCCTCGATGGAGCATCACGAAATACGTTGGGCCTCTGGTGGCGGAGTCCGCGCCTAGGCCTGTAGGCTGCTTGTGTTGTCGTATTGGGCCTACTGGCGACAGGCACAGGTGATGCGATGCTAATATTTGTGTAGAGATTTGAGTGGATTTTTCAGCTGATTTCTTGGATTTGGACTGAACATTACAGAAGTTAAACCCCACCCTGTGATTTTATCCATTTGACGATTCTACTTACATTTCTGCCTACCAGATGCAGGGTCAAATCATGTATGACCAGCAACAGCTGTTACCAGTATCTTGTGTTAGGTTGATCTCTAAGCCCGCAGGCCCAAAGGCCAGCGGCCCTTGATCGCGCCCTGATCGGGGGCGCCCAACCGAACCCTTGGTTGGTGGGCCCCTATTGCCAGCGCCATATAAAAGGAGGTGGGGGCCGGCGGCTCACGTCACGAGGTTCGCCGTGAGCACCGCACCCACCAACAAACCCTATCCCGATCCCGAGAGGGCGCTGAGGCAACGGGAAGCCGCCGCCACCACGTCGCCGTCGCCCGCCGCCGTCACTCACTCGCCGCCAGTCGCCACAATGGCGGCTCCTGCACAATCGTCACACGAAGGTACTAATCCTCTCTTCCTTTTCCCTTAGATCCAGACCCGAACACCCTACTATGTCTAGAACAGATTACAGGGCCCGCTTGATGTACACCTAGCTAATTTATCAGAGTTTAACAATGGTATCAAGAGCCATGCTAGTGCGTAGATCTAGACCGGGTCGAAGAATTTAGAAGGAGATGATTGTTTTCTTTTTTGCGAATCGAAGATGAACCCTAACCCTAACCCTAACCTCAAGAAAACAGAGGAAGGCCGGTTGGTGCTTACCTGCTCCACCGTGCCGTCCACCGCGTCCACGCGGACCAGAGCCCGCCGCCGCTCGCCGCCGGGACGCCGGCGTGCGCGTGCGCGTGCGCGACGTTTACAGAGAACATGGCACCGTCACAGCGCCGCTCGACGGCGGCGCGTTCACCCTCGGGTGGACGCGCGCGCCGGCGAGGGGGGCTGCGGCGGTGCCGCCGTCTTCATTCCTCCAAGCCGCCGCCGTCGCCTTGCGCTCGTCGCATCGCCTCTGCGCGGGGAGGAGAAAGGGAAGAGAAAGAATGAGGGCTAGGGTTTGAGGACGGGCGACGCGCCGCGTTTTTGTTCCTCCGATCTGCACGCTCGACCGTCCATCGCGACGGACGGACCAGATGGAGGCGGGCGTGATAAAACCCGTCGACAGGCCGGGCCGGCCCATTTGCGGGTGCCTTCGCGCGCGCGCGCGTGCAAGCGGTATGGGACGCGCGCGTCGCGTTTTGGGCCGGGCTGAATTTGGCTGAGATTTCATTTTCGGGCCGAAAACAGAATAGAAAACAGATTGGATTTGAATTAGTTTAAACTTTTTCCAGAAGCGAATTTGAATGGATTTTGATAGATTTTGCCTCTGTTTAAATTTGAACCAAAGAGATAATTTTTCCAGAGGCTAGATAATTGTGTTTTTTGCTTCTGTTTAAGTTTTTACTACAGATTATTAACGTTTCCGCTGCATAGATAATTGATTATTCATTGTTTGCATTGTTTTTAAATTCAAACCAAAGGGAGAATTTGATTTCAATTCATAGATGCATGTTCAGAATCAATCTTGATGTTGCCATTTTCTGACCAAAGTTGATAATGGCAATATTGTGATTTAATAGACAATTTTTTTATGCATTATTTCTATTTCTGCCCAAAGGTGATATAGTTTTAATGCAAAAAGTATCGTAAGGCATGCAATGTATTATGTTATTATGTTGTTCTCACCTGTTTTGAAATGTATTTCAGGAGGGCTATCTATGATGATGACCATCAATGATATCCCAGTGCTTAAAGGAGATAATTATGGAGAATGGAACAAGAAGTTAGACCTCTTCTTCACTCTTGCTGGCCTTGACTGGGTGCTGTCTGCACCAGTTCCTGCAGCTCCTGAGCAGCCAGAAAGAGGAGAGGATGAGACAGATGCTGCTTGGTCAGCTAGAGAGCTTGCCTACAAGGCAAGCAAAGACAGCTATGATGTTGAGTATGCTGTTTGGTTCCCTGCCAACAAGAAATGTTTGGCAGTGGTAAAGAACACTATAGAGGCCTCCATCACGGGGTCAATTACAGATTGTCCTACTGTTGTTGAGTACCTTGCAAAGATAAAGAGTCAGTACACTGGCTCTTCAAAGACATATGCTACCCAGTTGATAAAACAGCTGGTCACAGAGAGGTACACAGGTGGTGGGATAAGAGAGCACATACATCGCATGGTCAATATAAACAACAAGCTTAAACCAATGGGCCTTTCTTTCAAGGATGATCACATCGTCCATTTGGTTTTTGCTTCGTTGCCAAAGACCTTCGATACTTTCATTGTTGGGTACAACATGTCCCCAGAGAAATGGGACATAGAGAAGGCCATTGCAATGTGTGTGCAAGAAGAGGAAAGACTGCCCCCGTCTTCTGTCAACTTTGTGAAGACCAAGAACAAGAATGGGAATCCTTCCTCCTCCTCCTCTAAGGGAAAAGGTCCTCAGCAGTTTCAGGCAAGAGGTCCTCCACCTTTCCAGGGACAGTCCTCCCAGCAGCATAGACCCAAAGAAGGACAATTTACTGTGGGAAAAGACCAATGCATGCATTGCTTGGGCATGGGACACTACAAGAAAGATTGTCCCAAGTACTTAAAGATGATCATGGAAAAGAGATGTGAGAACATTATTTCATTCGTAAATGAATCCCTGTATATAGATTACTCGAAATCTACTTGGTGGATTGACTCAGGAGCAACTATTCATGTTGCAAACTCTTTACAGGGATTCCGTTCGACGAGAACCACTCAAAGAAGCGAAAGGCAAATTAAGGTTGCCAACGGAGTCGAAGCAGATGTCGAAGCAGTTGGAGATCTTCTCTTAGAGCTTGACACCGGCTTTAGTTTATTACTTAGAGATGTTTTTTATGTACCCACATTACAGAGGAACCTAATAAGTGTGTCTCGTCTAGATGATTATGGATTTGATTGTCATTTTGGTAATGGCAGATGCGTAATAAAGATTGGTGATACAGTTGCTACTATTGCTTTTAAGAGAAATGATCTTTATTTGTTATCGCTGCGTGAAAGTGTGAATTCCGTATGTGATGTGAATGCAATTGTATCTACAGATGTTAATATTAGAAAGCGAAAGAGAAAAGATAATGAATCATCGAAATTGTGGCATTGTCGTTTGGGCCACATTTCGAGGGGGAGAATAGAAAGAATCATTAAAACAGATATTCTTCCCGCTTTAGAGTTATCAGATTTAGAGCAATGCATCGATTGCATTAAAGGAAAATATGTAAAGATAACAAAGAAAACTGCTGAGCATAGCGCAGGTGTTTTAGAGCTAATTCACACTGACATCTGCGGTCCTTTCTCAGTTAAAAGCATAGATGGATATGATTCGTTCATAACATTTACAGATGATTATTCCCGTTATGGATACATCTATCCAATCAAAGAAAAATCAGAAGCTTTAGATAAATTCAAGATATTTAAGGCTGAAGTTGAAAATCAGCACAATTTAAAGATAAAAATAGTCAGATCCGACCGTGGAGGGAATACTACGGTCGGCATACCCCATATGGCCAAGTTCCAGGACCTTTTGCAAGGTTCCTACAGGAACAAAGCATAGTAGCCCAGTATTTAATGCCGGGCGACCCTCAGCAGAATGGAGTGGCAGAAAGGCGCAATCGCACCTTAGTGGATATGGTAAGGAGTATGATAAGTTTCTCCACTTTACCAGTGAGTTTATGGATGGAGGCATTAAAAACCGCCGTATATATTCTCAACAGAGTACCATCTAAGGCGGTGCCGAAAACACCGTATGAGTTGTGGACAGGAAGAATACCCTCATTGAATTACTTAAGGGTGTGGGGGAGTCCTGCTGAGGCAAAGATATTCAACCCGAACATTGGGAAATTAGATCCCAAAACAGTGAGCTGTCATTTTATTGGCTATACAGAGAAATCAAAGGGATATCGGTTCTACTGTTCAGATAGACATACAAAGTTTATAGAAACAAGACACGCTGCCTTCTTAGAAGAACAAATGGTTCGGGGGAGCGTGGCAGTTCGAGAGATTGATCTTGAGGAGAAGCGGGTGTATGCGCCCAATCCAGTGATTCAAGAACATTTCTTCTCACTGCCCGTTGTGGCTGCACCGACAGTGCGAGACACTGTGATGTCAGCCCCTATGGTGGTTCCTCCTGTGGCAACAACGAATGAAAATGTGGAACCTGTCCCTCAGGATCCTATAGAGCCCGTTGCTGCAGAACAAGGGGAGCCGCTACAACCTCCAATAGAAAATGCTCCAGATGTGGAGGTACAACCTCCGATAGAAAATGAGCAAAATGTAGAGGCCCCTAGAAGGTCTCAAAGGGCAAGGAGGTCGGCTATTTCCAGTGATTATGAAGTATATAACACTGAGAGTTGTGAAGAATATCAAATGGAGGATGACCCTACCTCATTTGAAGAAGCCATGAGAAGCGAGCATTCGTCTAAGTGGTTAGCAGCCATGGAAGATGAAATGAGATCAATGAGTACCAACGATGTTTGGGACTTAGTAGAAATTCCTGAAGGAGTCAAGCCAGTAGGCTGTAAATGGGTCTACAAAACAAAATATGACTCACAAGGGAATATAGAAAAGTTCAAAGCGCGACTTGTGGCAAAAGGCTATACGCAAAAAGAGGGAATTGACTACCATGAGACATTTTCTCCAGTCTCATGTAAAGATTCCTTCAGAGTCATTATGGCCCTTGTGGCTCATTTTGATCTAGAATTGCATCAAATGGATGTAAAGACGGCGTTCCTAAATGGGGATGTAGATAAAGAATTTTACATGGCACAACCAAAAGGTTTTGTTGTGGAAGGAAAGGAAAAGATGGGATGCCGCCTAAAGAAATCGATTTATGGGTTAAAGCAAGCTTCAAGAATGTGGTTCTTGAAGTTCGACAGTACGATTAAAAGTTTCGGGTTTGAACAGAATATGGAGGACGATTGCGTTTATGCAAAGTTCAAGAATGGAAAGTATATCTTCCTAATCCTGTATGTGGATGATATCCTGCTTGCAAGCAGTGACGTCAGTCTACTACTAGAAACAAAGAGATTCTTGTCCTCACAATTCGAAATGAAAGATCTTGGTGAAGCAAAATTCGTTTTAGGAATTGAAATTCACCGAGACAGATCCAAGGGGGTATTGGGACTATCACAAAAGACATACATAGAAAAGGTCCTGAAGAAATACAATATGCACAAATGCAGTGCCTCACCTGCTCCCATAGTCAAGGGCGATAGATATGGGGACTTTCAATGTCCAAAGAATCAATATGAAAAAGATCAAATGAAATCGGTACCATATGCTTCAGCTGTCGGAAGCTTACAGTATGCACAAGTGTGCACACGCCCTGACATTGCTTTTGTTACCGGGTTGTTTGGTAGATTCCAGAGTAATCCAGGACCAGAACATTGGAAGTTAGTAAAGAAAGTTCTGCGCTATTTGCAAGGAACAAAAGGCCTCATATTGACATACAGAAGAACAGATTCTCTGCAAATCACGGCATATGCAGATGCTGATTTTGCAGGAGATAACAGAAAATCGACGTCGGGATATGTGCTCACTCTCGCGGGAGGGGCCATATCATGGAAAAATTGCAAGCAAAGTATCACTGCAGCGTCCACAATGCACGCAGAGTTTATTGCTTGTTTCGAGACCGTAGGACAGGTGAATTGGCTAAAGAAACTTATACCCGGTTTAAGAGTGGTTGACGACATCTTAAGACCACAAAAGATGTACTGCGACAATGAACCCGCAGTCTCGTATGCACACAACAACAGGTCAAGTGCCGCTACCAAGCACATTGACATAAAGTATTATGTTGTGAAAGATAGAGTCCGAGATCAAACCATAAGTCTCGAGCACATACGTACAGAGAAGTTGCTCGCGGATCCGCTAACGAAAGGCTTACCACCAGCGTGTTCAAGGAACACGTAGCCGGCATGGGGTTAAGGGACAGTCTATGATCTCTGGACTAAAGAGGCCCATAAAGAATAAAGGACTGTTTCAGAATGGAGGCGTGTATTGTAGCTGTTGATTCTATCGGTAGGATATGACCGTGACGATGAGACATGCTCTATGCATAAATCTGTGATGAGACAAGTGAAACAGAAAAGAAAGATAAAAGATGAGATCAAGGGGGAGATTGTTAGGTTGATCTCTAAGCCCGCAGGCCCAAAGGCCAGCGGCCCTTGATCGCGCCCTGATCGGGGGCGCCCAACCGAACCCTTGGTTGGTGGGCCCCTGTTGCCAGCGCCATATAAAAGGAGGTGGGGGCCGGCGGCTCACGTCACGAGGTTCGCCGTGAGCACCGCACCCACCAACAAACCCTATCCCGATCCCGAGGGGGCGCTGAGGCAACGGGAAGCCGCCGCCACCACGTCGCCGTCGCCCGCCGCCGTCACTCACTCGCCGCCAGTCGCCACAATGGCGGCTCCTGCACAATCGTCACACGAAGGTACTAATCCTCTCTTCCTTTTCCCTTAGATCCAGACCCGAACACCCTACTATGTCTAGAACAGATTACAGGGCCCGCTTGATATACACCTAGCTAATTTATCAGAGTTTAACATCTTGTCTTTGCAATCCTTGCAACGTCGACATGCCCCGCTGCCAACCGAATAGGCCATTCAAGCTCTAAAAATATACCGGGCTGAAGGTTGTTTATTTTTTTAATAAAGGGAAATTTATTTTATCAAAAAAATGAAAACATCCCGGCTTATACATCGTTTGTTGTATTTAGCCGTTCATTATTACAAAACTCAACTACGTCCAAACTCCGTTTATCTCATTGGACAAATAGAGTCACGCCACACAGACGGCATGCCGGTTGTTTATTAGTACAACGTTGTTTGGCTAGATTCCCTCGATAAAAACGGAATCGGGTTATCATAAGAGTTTCTCAGGGCGCGTTCGGTGTACCCCTCTAAACTTTAGCTCTAAAGAGAATCTTATTATTTAATAGTATTAAATAAAGTTTAATGACAAAACCTTTTTACAGATGGGTACATCTTTACGAGACGAATCTAATGAGCCTAATTAATCTATGTTTTGCTACAGTGATGCTATAGTAAATATCGTCTAATCATGGCTTAACTACCCTCATTAAATTCGTCTCCCGATTTAGAGGGGGGGTTCTGCAGTTAGTTTTGTAATTAAATTTTATTTAAGACAAGATTCTTTTTGTTTAGACCCTCTAAATTTTAGGCTCTAAAACGCCGAACACCCCCTCAGGTTTTGCGGAGGGGCCCTGCACTTTACTGTACGTTACTGTTACCCTGTAGCTTCGTGCAGACGACCGTCCGATCGCGATCCAGCCGCTGGCGTCCGCTCTCCACCCGTGCGTCTTCTCGATCCTTCTCGCGTCGCCTATGGCTATCTCGATCCTCTCTCCCTGTTCGCGATTGATCTCCCCGCGTGTCGGGCTCGCCCGGCCAGGCGCTCCCCTCCAGCGATCTCCAACCGCTGATTTCTCAGAGCGACAGACTCGCCCGGCGGCAGGCTGCAGTGCTCATCGACGGTAGGCTCGCCCGTCCCGGTGTCCCGTACCAGCGATCTCTGACCAGCGATTTCTCGGAGCGAGAGGCTCAGCCGGCGGCACCTGCAATCAAGGATGCTTCACTGGAGATCGATTCGGTGATGTTCCAGTGTTCCTTCCCCATCGCGGTTCTCAGGTGAGAGATAGAAGACTGCTCCCCGCATCTCCGAACCCAGGCTAGAGTTTGTAGCTTTGTGCTGTTGACGAAGGAGAAACATCAGTTTGTTGATACGTTCTTAACATGGATTTTATATAGGGTTCCAAAGATTATGTTTCTTCAGCCATACAAATTAGTTTTCTCTTATTTTTCCTATTCATGTAATGATGCTAATTCAAGTAGAACCAGTCCGTTCATCAACATTTAATTCATCACATACCTGTCGGTGCAATATATACTGTATGTAAAACCAGTCCTTTCTTCAACATTTAGGCCCCCTTTGGAACGCAGGATTTTCACAGGAATTGTACAGGAATTTCACAGGAATCAGTTGACTGTTCACAGGAAAAACGCAGGAATAGGAAAAATTCCCGCATTCCAAAGGGGGCCTTAACTCCTATTTTGATGTCATTGTCGATGATGTAATATGTACTGCACATAGGAGCAGTCCTTAGACTCCTTACTTCAACATTTACCTCCTATTTTGATGGTATGCTATGAAGTTCTGCTTACAAAAAGGAAAACATAATAAAACTCAGATTGAGCGTTCATGTAGAATAAAATGTGTACCATCACATGAATCTTTGCTTACATCAGTTATATCCCAAATTGTTTTTAGTTGTCCTAAATAGTTGTATCATGCATTTTTTTTTCCCTACAGAGCTACAACCATGTCTGTATCTTCATCAGAATCATCAATTACTCGAAGTTCTAAATGCAAACAAGGTGTGCTGCTTCTCCTCGCTTAAACCTTTTTTTATCTTATCGCCATGTGTGTAAATCTTTTTGATTTATTGGTTTTTTTGCAGAGTATTTCATTTTTTTAGTTCTTTGGCAACCATCCCTTCGTTCGAAATAATGATGTTTCATTTAATACATATTCACATATTCACTGTATCATGATACGAGAGCTTTCCTACCAGCTTCCTTTCGTCTTCTATGCTTTCTGTTCGGCATCATTTATTATCTTCGAGCACTGGTATCGCTGTTTGATCATTAAATTTGGCAACCTTCAGTATTATGCTCCGTGCCCTCTGAACTTCCTTATGCAAACATGTATTGTGCATTTAATAGTAATGTGCATTGCTCGCGGCCTTGCGCTATCTACTATTTCACCTTATATTGAATTAGTGCTCATTCAAATGTGTTTCTTTCTAATCAGAAAATTGCTGCATACCATGACATATGGCCTCCGATATCTGCCTTGATGCTGCTCCTGCTGGTGAGTTTTTCAGCTTCTTTTATAAATGTTGTCCCTATTTTCGTTATATTTGGTTTGTTACTTTTTCTGCAGTGTTGACTAAGGTAGCATCCTAGCTGTGATGCGAGATTTGTTTAATGCTTTTTATTCCCTTAGTTATCTTCTTTACTCAATAAATCTCATAGTAGCATTATGTTTGTTTGTTATTATTAGGTCCGCAACAAATATTTGAAACTTCCTATTAAATGGTGTCGAAAACACCAGCAGTTAGAGAGTACCAGTGACTATCCTACGTATTTGAGTTGTCATCCAATCGTCATGTGCGTTCTTGCCAATTACAGTAGTCTTCATGTATTCTTCATATTCTGGCTTTATCGCTTTGTGCCTCATTTGCTCATAGGAAACATAGTGTACAAATTACAGTTGATTTGCCCTGTTATCTACCTTATTAATTCCTCACCTTTACCACATCTGTTCTAATATTATAGTATTTTTTCTTATTACCCATGGCTGAACACTCCTACTGCTACTCAGGCAGGACAGGAGCACAAATCATATATACCGGCTACTAGAGGAGCGGTATAACTTTTGTCCGCCCTGTTTATTTATGAGCGTCAAAGTGTTTCATATTTCTCAATATAAAATGCATTATATCCTTGCAAACTTAATTTCTCTGCAGGAGCCGCAACCTCGAGCGTCACTCATAGACCTTAAGTGGATTCTGTATGTCTCTTCTTCTTTAATTTGTTTTTGTTTTGGCATTTCTATTTCTTGAGACTCATTCGATTTATCAGACCACAAACATTGAAAATATTTATGTCTCTTCTTCCTTAATTATTTTGGCATTTCTATTTCTCAAGACTTATTCAATCCTATCAGACCAGGGTATACAAACGTTGATACCAAGAACATTCTGAGACTATTGGGTGCCAAAGACATGTGAAAAATATTCGATGCCACTGACATGTTGATAGTATTCGATGTTAATGACATGCTGGTAATTTTGATGCCAAAGACTTGCAGATTATACTGGATACTGATACTTACTCAGTATCTCTGCGATGCAGTAACAGGAGGGCGGAGGCTATCGTGACCACGAATTTTGAAAACGTTTGAAGCTGGCACTACCATCGTCCACTTGCCCAGATTAGCTCTCAACACCGTGGACACACTCGCACATCTTCCAATTTGTGAAGCTCAAATGAAAAAGAAAGATAATAGAAAGGTGATGTGTTGCCTCTCTTTCTCATAAGAAAGACAATGCGTAGCCGGTCTGTTCAAATTTTACTCAAGTGGTCAACAATGTGGATGTACTTCTTGCTTGACCATTATGCTAGCATGGGCTTCCTTTCATGTGTCTATTCTTGGGGATGCTATTCCTCTTAATGCAGTATGCTGCGAACGTAAATTGTGTATGCACAATAATCCATTTGCAATAAAAGAGACTGTATCTGTCTCCTTTTTGGCTCACAATGTAGAATCCTTTTACATGGATGCGCTCTGTTTTTCTTTCTTTTGGTTGTATATTCTCTTTTGCTAACAATCTAATTTCCCTTTCAAAATTCAAGGTACCCCTAGCAGTAATATGAAAATGTTATACTGCTGTTGATTTGCATTCGAGATGTTTAAATATTTGATTTTTTTTGGCACGGTATAATAACAAAAAAGTTATACATTTAATTTTGAAATTCAGAAATCAAAAAAATACTCATTGAAGAGTTTTTCTATTGCTCTGCTATTTATGCAGGTTTTATACAAAAACCTGATCTGGGTGTTTATATTCGTTGATGCAATATGCAAGGTATAACCGTCCTCTTCTTCGAGCAATACTCTAATATCTTTCACGGTTCTTTTCTTCGAGCAATATGTCATTTCAACTTTTATTTTCTTGATAGTTTACCTATTAAAAAATAAGAATGATTTAATTTGCACACCATGTGCTACCTGCAGCTCAAAACCAGAAGTAACTAGGAAAAAAAATATGACAAGCTCTATTTGAACAATACATTTTGAAATGTCACAACCATGTGAGATAAATGGCTCCTGATCAGTAAGGTCAAACTTAAATCCAGTTTCAAGATATCACAATCATGTGAAATAGAAGGCGCCTGAGTAAATCTCAATGGATCATACCCAGCTTCTGCCGTACTCTTTTGGCCTGCAACTTCACCTCCAGATCCAGTTAGTACTATATGTGGATTTTTCCATATGTGTTCTATGTGTTAATATACACCTGTATTCCATATATTAATTAGATCCTGATATCATGTACCTATACATTTCTTTGGTGTGTCTGTGTTCGTCTGCACTCATTGAATTTTCTTTCCCATTCAGGTCGTGGAACTAGAGACCTGCCATTTTGTTGTGAAACCAGGAAAATAAAACATAACAATAGAATTTTATTGTCACATATATAAACAATTAACTTATTTATTTATTTATTGTTTCTTCTTCAGATGGCATTAACAAATCATTTACCTTGGCCATATAATAATCTAAAAATATGTTGATACATGGATGCTTACGTGAATATACTTCAATTTTCAGGTTGAGCGACAGGCTGTCCGGATGAATGATGTTCTGTTAGTTGTTAGACACGCCCAACATCTGAATCTTTTGTTAATTCGCCTGTGATACCAGCCCATTTTCTACAAGTACTAGAGTACAATATGTCTGCATGTACCATGGAGTACAATATTCATACTAATAAATTAATTAATCTTAATTTGCAACAAATGTCCTTGATATTTGTACAATATGATTACCTGCTGACCTGAATATCTGTAAGCCACAATCTACCTTCGTACATCAGCAAATAATGTTCAGTTATAAAACTTTATTTACTAGAGTGGTCATTGATGTATTTCATGAACACCTTTTATATGATGTTCACAACCACTGACCATGAAGCTGCTAATTTTCATGTTTATTGAAATGAGCATATTTTTACAACGGTACATTTTCACACCCGCGGCAACGCGCGGGGCACCATCTAGTTATTGTAAAATGCGTGGCGCATGCGCTGTTCTTATCTCATCTTGTCTCTGATTGGTTGAGGAGTCGTGGAGCCGTTGGCCCGTTGCACAGGCTCACGTCATCCACTTGCTATTTGGATGGTGAGGACTTAGAAGACGACTTGCTGAGTCAACGATCTCCAGCTTAAACGAGCTCACTTCTCTCTCGCCCCCCAAAGCTCGGTTGCTCGCAAATCTGATACTACTATCTTAGCTGCAGATGGGCATGTCTATCGGACTCCATGGCCCGTACTGAGCTGAGTTTCTCTGTTGCCGCCCGTGTCGTGGCACTGCCAGGTTGGTCTCGTCCCTCTCTGTTTGTATGCTCATTTTGCCGTGCAAACTTGTTCTGCCCTTTTGCTTGCCTTTATTTTGGAATCAAATCTTGCTGAGTTTCTAACGAACCCAAAGCTCCTAGTCCTAGCTAGCCTTGTTTTGAGTCTTCCGTTAGTGCGCGATTCCTGCTCTCGTAGACAGCTAGCTTTTCTCAACGAGAAAGGCAACACGTTGCTGCGGATCTGACTGTTCACTATCGCAAGAAAAGATGCAGATATTGTTGCCGCTGTCGTCGTTGCCGTATGGTAACCGCATGTACTGTGAAAGGGACTTGGCTTGGTGGTTAAGGCATCTGAATAACATTTTTGAGGTCCTGATTTCGATTCTCAGTAGGAGCGAATTTTTTAGGATTTAACGACATTTGTGCTTTCAGCGGTAGGCGACGTACCCGTCGACAGCGAGGTGTCAGTGGTGACTTCGTCAATCTGAAGAATTTGTCGGCTCAGTCTTCAAAGATGCTCATAGAGATAGGGTTTACGTATGTACGGTCATAAAGATGAATGTGCGTGCGTTGTGAGTGTCTGAGTTATACTGTAAAAATAGCAACCACATGCATTAACCTTCCTTAACTTACGAGTGTCTCTCTCGATGCAACACAAATAAAGCGTTTGCTGAATCCTGTTTAGCCAGAGATACCAACGGGCTTTTTTCTTTTTTGAGCCGAAGAGGCGCTTGAGCTAGGTAGGCTCGCAAGTAGTGACGCCTGGCGGCCCGGCTCGGCACGGCACGGATCTGAAAAGGCACGATCCGAATTTATTTCGGGTCGGCACGGCACGCAATTCATTTCGGGTCGTGTCGTGCCAGCCCACGTGTCTACTCTTCGGCCGTGGCCCGGCATGAAATGGCCTTTTCGTGCCTAATCGGGTCGTGCCGGCCCGTAAGCACAACAACCCATTTCACTATTTCAGTCCAATAGAGTTGAAAATCTTGAAAATCAGAATAAAAATATAAAAAAGTAGAGACTTGAACTCACAACCTACAACTTAAGAAGCAAGAGACTTACCACTAGACTATTTCATGCTTGTTGTTCTATATGAAACATAAATTATATTTAATATCGTGCCGTGCCGTGCCGCCCGTCGGACCACACCCTCGGCCCAAAATTTGTGTGCTTCATGCCCGCCCGTTTGGCCCGGCCCATTTGGCCATCACTACTGGCAAGGACATCGCAGTGGGCCTGTGCAACGGTTTGGAACGGGCTTTTGTATGCACTGCCGTTGTAATATGGGCCATCCCCGTAGAAGCAGGTGGGTATGGGCTCGTTAGAATGTGGGTCGGTAGCCTCCAGAGAGGCCTAGCACAGCCCAAATGTGGGTCGGTAGCCTCGTGCCCGTTATTGCTGTGCTTAACTACTGTAGAAGACAGGGAGCACGCGAGAGGCGACCGGTCCAATTAGCCTCAGAACCTACCACACAAATGTGTCGAAGCTAGGAATTTGCATTTTTAGCAAGGGCACAGGAGCAAGAATAACAGAAGTGGCTAGGTAGATAAAATTAGATAGCAGTGAGAAAACTCAAGTCTACAACAGTACAAAGGCATGATTAGAAAATGGAATAGTTTTTCTTACTATCAAACATCTGATACGTATCGGCACATGAGCACAAGAAATTTCGCAAGCAAATACACGAAGAGAAGGTGCATGATTCATAAACAATAGGACTTCAACATTTCGTGGTTGGCAACCCGCAAGTGATGACATTGGAAAATTTCTTCGTCACACGTCAACATCACTCGGAAAGAAAGTGAAAAGCCGATGAAGATCGGAGGCGAACCTTATTGAAATCCATTACTGGCTAATGAAACTTTTAAATAATGACAACGTATTGCACTTCCCTTCCCCTCCTTCCCATCAATCTCTCATGCCTGCGCGGCATGCTCACCAACCAGCGTCTCTCAAACTATCCCGGCAACACGTACTCGTGCGTCGTCCCCCCACGCCCTTTGGCCGTCCCCCGACATCCTTAGGTCTGTCGTCTCCGCCCTTGCGCTCATCACACCACCGTAATCGACGCATCTCCTCCATTCCAAAAGCAAACTCAAACACTCTACACGCCTCTCGCCAACGGCAAGCTAGCCGGTCGATCCCTCCACGCCTCAAGATCCTCTCGGCCGATCGAGCTAGCACCATGGGGAACGCAACCTCCGCCGCCGCCGCCGCCCTGTCCACGGCGTTCGCAGCCATGGAGGTGTTCCGTTTCGTGGGCCCGCAGTCGGTTCCGGCGGGCACCTCCTCAACATCCACTCCAACCTCAACGCTCAACCGCAACGGCGCGGTCCAGATCCCCCTTTTGCTCGCTCTCTTCGGAGGCGTGGCGTACGTGCACCGCCGTCTGACTCCTGCAGCTGCTGCGGCAGCGGGCGCCGGCACGGAGCTCGGCGCCCTCGTCGTATGCACGGCAGTTAGCCTCCTCGAATACGTTTTCTTCGTGCAGTCTGCAGGTGTGGTCGGCGAGCTTGCTCGCGCTCTGGGCGCGGCTGCCGCTGATGCGCTGCCGGCTTCTGCCACGGTGACGTTCTACCTGAGCATCACGCTCGTCATCGCGCACATCCGCGCCGGAGGCGAGGGCGGTGGAACCGGCGCTGTCGCCGGCCACGGACGCGTTCCCGGGTCCGTGGACCTCCTCAAGAAGCTTGCGATCGGAGCAGCCGCAGCCCTTTTCATCCAGATGGCCATGGCGCTCTACTTCATGTAAGTTCCTCAAACTTCACCCCGCCTCGTAGTGTCGCCGTCCCCGTAACCCGTACCCGGCGGCGCCTCTCCTTCCGATGCCGGCCACGCCCTTGCCATCTTCTCCCTTCCCGCCCCTAAACTCTCCTGCCGCCTCCGCCCCGATCCCACGTCCTGCCCACCATCCGGTGCCAAGTTCCATGAGATCGCAAGCTCCATCGACGGGTCCAGGAGTAGATGAGTGATTGTGTGTACGTGTGTGGCTTCTTATTTGTGCCTTCTGTGTGCGCCCTCTCGAACAATTCCGTTCCGTTCTTCGGTGACGTGGAAGCGCAATCTCCGATCGAGTCAGTGGACTGGAAGGTCTTCTGCAGCCAGCAGACACTCCGTTCCTTGCCTTTGGCTGGCACGGGACCTCGGATTTGGAGCTCCTGGCGGCCGGCCGGCCCGGCCGTCCGTCCAGGCTGCTGATCTTCTTTATTTCTTTCTTTCTTTTCCCTTTTTTTTTTGCGAAGTGGCCGCTGTTCTTGTTCTTGATGCGGTGCCTCAGGACTCAATTACCGTTGGAGGGTGTAAAATTATTTCTCATGCAGCCGTATGCCGCTTCTTTGGGTTGCCATTTCTCCAAGAATTTTCGCTTGTTAGGTCAGCGTCAGTGCACATTGACTAGGTAAGTAATGAGCCAATCACAAGCCTTTGATGATATAACGTTACCTCGACAGTAGGTTTATTAATCCTTTCCCAAAATTTCGGTTGGTTTAGTTACACACAGTGCTGTACTGAGTACAAACCTTGTTTCATGCAGATGATGAAGTGGAACAAGGGGCAGGTGTATTCGGGCTGCAGTCCATATTCATCTTGAGAATACCCTGGCATCGCCATCTACTACCAGATTTTACCTACATTGGCAGAATAAGTTTATAAGCGCCATTGTGAACGAATCCTCATTCAGTATGAACTGTTATCATATTTTGTTTGCTTTATCGTTTCCTGTTTTATGGGCTCCATGGCAAGATTTTTTACGGAGTCTAGAACAAAATCTTGTAATAACCAGATGCCAAATACATCTTCAGATGTTGAGGCCAGGACATCTTTCATTAGCTTGATGAAATGCAGCTTTCCTTTCTCTATAAATATTGTGAATGAACGCTGTGCTATTGTGACCAAAACTTGTTTGCTGGGATTGATACGATGTAGGATGTAGCCTTCTGTTTGTGCCTATACATGATCATAGCTGATTTTACTAATCCCAGGTGCTTGTGTTGTTGCTTTGGTGTATGCATTCGTGAAAGGGGTTGGATTTTGCCTAATGGCTTAGCTGTTGGCACCATTTGTTTTCACTTAGAGCTGATGCTCCATGCAGATATGGCTCTCTTTGTAGACTTAATTATTTTGGTGTTTCAGCTGGCCCAACATTTTTTGTTTGTTTGTTGGGGTTTCGTAGCTATATTAGTTTTTTATCCACTATCAATAGACATATTTGTATGCCTTTTTCCTAGTTTTTATGCAAGGCTTCAAGCTGAGCTTTAACATTAAGAATTTTGTTTGCACTTGGTGATCAACATGGGTTAAGCATATTCCAAAGGGTGCAAATGCCTACCTAAGGATACCCTCCAGTCCTCTTTAGTTCAACCAAATGAACTAACTTTTCAAATGAGCTTATGTGTTGGTCCATTTGATTGCATTAAAGAGGTTTGGAGGGGTACCTCTAGGTACACAATTTGCACTCCTAATATTCTTTCAAATCACATCTTTGATCATAAACACCGTTGTCTTGGAAGTAAGCACGATGCCATTGTTCATCACATCTTAACCTCTCTACAGTAGTACAATAAGACCATGTATGATTGAGTACTTAGGCTTCTATGAAACTTTGTAAGTATGCTAGAGCCCTCTGTGTGCGACCTAATTGAGGCTTGTTTTCATTTATACAGTTGCCAAATTAGTGATTGCCATGAAGGATGCGTTTTCATCTTTGGTTTTGCTGATGGCCCTTGTTGAACTGCCTACGTTGTTTTTTATTCTTGGTGGCATCATGTTTTATGTCCGTCATAATATCACCGGTTCGTTGCGGACCAAGTTGTGGTTGCGCAGCCACAAGAAAGTTTCTGGATCATCCTACGTTTATTTTTTTTTTCCCTTTTGATACCTGGATCGTCATGCTACTTTTGATACAGATCGAGTGTTGAAAGCAGCGACAGTCACAGGGGTGTTCGTTTCATAGGGGTCTAAAATTTAGAGGGGTCTAAAAAAAAGATTCTTATCATTTAAGAGTATTAAATAAAGTTTAATTACAAAACTAACTGCAGAACCCCTGTTCTAATTCGCGAGACGAATCTAATGAGGGTAAGCAATCCGTGGTTAGACGATGGTTACTGTAGCATGACTGTAGCAAAACATAACTTACTTAGGCTCGTTAGATTCGTCTCGTAAAAATATACCCATCTGTAAAAAGATTTTATCATTAAATTTTATTTAGTACTAAATTCTCTTTATTTAAAACCTTCTAAACTTTAACGCTAAAAGAAACGAACAGAACCAGTCTTGAAATCGTTGCTTCTGCTGACCACTAACAATCGAATTGAAGTTGTACATACGCTACGCACGGCGGGTCATTGTTAGTCGGCGGGCACGTCAGCGTCGTCAGTCCTCGTGCGTGCCCGGATCTGACTGACCCCGCTGAACGAGGCATGCTAGGCGGCCGGCCGGCCGGCCGCAGATCCCGTCTCCTGGTCTCCTGGTCAAGAAAGAGATGTTGCCTACACGTGCCCGTGCATGTGAGACAGGCGACAGAAAGACACTGAACAAGCAGCGGTGTTGCCTTTCTGCTCCTTTTCCCTTTCGTTCAACGAGGAAAAGGGGCGCCGAATGGCCGAGAAAATACGGGCCAGATACTACTGGCCCGGCGGTGACAGCTGAGTGGAGGAATTCGGGTAGGAGATTCGAGGATCCGTGGCTGTTTCTTCGCAAAATACGGGCCAGATACTCCAGGCCATGCGGTATTGCGGTTCGCCAGCCGCGCACCACGAGGGGAGAGTAGCGCCTCCCGAGTCACGAGTCGCCAGCCGCGCGGATGCTCCCTGTCGTGTCGTCCGACTTGTCCGTCCGTGTGGCTTACGTGTACGTGGCAGCTCCAGAACCGGTACACGGCACGTTCTGCGAATCTGTGGTTTTGCGCGTGGGAAACCACCAGGACCGGGGCCCACCACACGCCACGACGGCCCCATCAGCGGCTGGCCTACGGAGTCCACGGTCCAACGTTTGCCCGATTCGAGCTGCGCGCGGCGACGGCTACGCATCGGAAAACAAATCCCGGCGGCCGCGTCGCCATCCATGCTCCTCTGGCAGTGGAGAGGTGTAGCGCGGCGAAGGGAAGCAGCAGCAGCAGAAGCGCAAAATAGTGGTGCTTGACTCGAACAACAGGCCAATTGGTGCTTGACGCGCTCCAGTACCCAATTGATGTTGGCAGTATCCAATTGTCGTCGTCCAAAGTTTACAGCGCAAGAAACTGGAGCGCGTGGAAAGACGCGGCATCGCGGGCGTGGGCGTGGGGCCACCAACTGCTGCGCGCGCCTACGTACGCGGCCACCAGACGCGGCCAACACGCGGCGAGGTGAGGTTCCAGGACGATCCGGCGGCCCCACCGCCTACCCAGTGGAGCCGGGTTACCCAAACCGCACAAGTCACTGCTGAGTCACAGCCCACCAGTGGAGCCCGCCGTCCCACAAGTCGCCGGCCGGGCCGCGCGGATGCTCCGCCCTCTCGTATCCCATTTGCCGGTTGGCGCAACGTGCGAGTCTGTTCGTCTCGCTGCAGCTGCGGCTGCGGCTGCGGTTGCAGAAAAATAACTGCGAACACTGTAGCTGCTGCAGAAAACACTGTAGCTGCTGCTGAAGAAATAACTGCGAACACTATTGGCCCCGCCGCCGATACCGGCCGTGCGCGTGATGCCGCTGTCGTTCCACCTGCCGCGGCCGGACCCAACGCTCGGCTCTGCTCGTTTCACCGTTGCCGGATGCCGGGTCGAGACTGAGCATGTGCCGCCGCGACACGCACAAGACAATGAACAAGTGGAGAAATTGTGAGCAAGATACTGTTCCGACGTACAGTAAGTACACAAGAATGAAACAGGGACTGCTGTCTTGGAGCTCAAAACGTTCCGGACGAGACACACAGTCGGCACGCTCGGCTCTGCTCGCTTCACCCTTCCGACCGTTCCGGACTGCAGGCTCCAGTCACGCGTCGCGGTCCGCTCGCGCGGTGGTGCCACGCGAGACCGCCGCACCATGGAGCTTAACGTGTCCACCAGACTTTGGAGGCATGGGTAAGGTCCAACCACCATGCCACCTCGGCCGCGACAACGGATGGCCAACAAGTCCACGATTCGGTGGATTCCAGTGGCCGCCGGGACAGTGACGCATCGGAAATTATCTGATGATCCAATCAAATCAAACCCAGCCGCCGCCTCATCATCATCCATGTCGTGGTCCACTGCTCCCTCTGGCCAAAAGATTGTTTGGAATCCCCCATTGCTGACCGCATTCTCTGGGGACTGGGGCTACTTGAGGCATCATCCCCGCAAATAGAAAACGTACTCAGAGTTTGCACTATTTCAGTGAAGGGCACAGTTATCATTTTTCTGTAGATGGAAAAAGAAACACTTTGGCTTCTGCCATGGCCAATCCTTGCTACCAGCCTGCAGTACTCGTAGTGCAGATAGCACAAGAAAATGGAGAGTGTGCCCTGATGGAACAAATACACGGTTAAGGCGTCTACAAGTGTTTTGAATCTTGAAAGTAGACAACAGTCAGATTACACAATGGTTTGCCTATTTACGCGGCTAGAGTCAGGGCGCGTTCGCCGTTTTAGAGGTTAAAATTTAGAGAGGTTTAAACAAAAAGAATTTTGTCTTAAATAAACTTTAATTTCAAAACTAACTGCAGAACCCCCCTCTAAATCGCGAGACGAATTTAACGAGGGTAGTTAAGCCGTGATTAGACGATATTTACTGTAGCATTACTGTAGCATCACTGTAGTAAAACATAGATTAATTAGGCTCATTAGATTCGTCTCGTAAAGATGTATCCATCTGTAAAAAGGTTTTGTCATTAAACTTTATTTAATACTCTTAAATAATAAATTTCTCTTTATAGCTAAACTTTAGAGGCTCTAAACTGCATACACCGAACGCGCACTCAATATCACTTAATATCTTAAGGTAAACTCTATGTTCCAGCGGCCGTGCGTTAACGCTCCGGAACGGCGGCCCTCGTGCGCCGCACGATCAAGATCCTGCAGTGAGGGGACGCGACCGAGAGCGAGCTCGGCCGTGCGTTGGACCCACCATGACAGGCCGAAACACGTGCGACGTTCGACTGGTTCGCTCCCCATTCCATTTCCCCGCTTCTCTCTCTCTCTCTCTCTCTCTTCGTTCTCGCGAAATCATCCATGGATTCTCCGCCGGATGAGGGAATCTCCGACGAGGAGGCAGCCCCGCTACGTATCCTCGTCTCCCGGTACCTATTACTCGCTCCTCGATTGATATGCGTCGCAATCCCGGTGATTTTCATGGATTTTTTTTTGCGATTTTCGTCTCTGCCATTTCTAGGGTTTTGCCGCCGGAGGGGGGGGGGGGGGGAGTCGCCGGCGAAGAGCCCGGGTCCATGCGATTGGCGTACGCATCGCTCACGCAGGGACTTCTTCGGGCCGGTCAGTTTTGTCTTCCATATCTCCAATCCCCTTCCCCTCTTCTCGATCCCCATTGATCCGTCCTAGTTGCGGGCATCAATTCCGACCACCGTGACTCAAGAGTCCAGTGAGCCTTGCTCCAAATCCGGCCTAGTTGCTTTGCCTTGTTGCGTGTCTCGCCTTCGGGCTCAATCTCTTTCCATCTGATTGTTCGATTTTGCTGGGAACGCAACGATGTCGAGGGTGAAGCCGAGCCCATGGTCGCTGCCTGCAAGTTGAGTGCGCCGAGCTCGGGACCCCGTCGTGGATGGGCTACATTCTCTTCCCCTCCGACAGTCGTGCGTTCAGGCCTTCCCCATCCTCCCCGCTGTCTCTCCCTGCTGTGTACGATTGGATGATGTGGTGCCCTCCACCTGTTCTACCAAACGCCGCAACCGGCGGTACTCTTCCCGAGTGTACTACTGCCTTGGCCGTTGTTCTGTAGTTAGAAAAGCTTGTGTAGGCTGTGGATTTTTCCCCGTATCTTTGTCCTTGAACTCGTGGTTTGTTGGTCAATAGCAGAGCTTATGTTTGGTGGCTGTTTGTAGCGGTTCAACATGTCCTTATTTCATCCTGCTTGACAGGATGCTGCCACAAAATTCTTGTGAAGCTTTGGCTGTCAATTCATTAGGAAAAAATAGTGCAACACCTGTATCAGTTCTCTTCTAGGAATTACTGAACACTTCATTCTGCGTATTTCATTTATTGCTAGCACATCCACGGGGTATTTTCAGCAACATTTTGGTACTTGTGAGTGGTAATAGCTAGGATTTCCCTTTTTTTCTTTGACCCACTGGGTTAGTTTGAACATTAACTCGCTGTTAGCATTAGGTTACACGAAAGCACAGGATTTTGAGTAAAATACTTGTTCAGTTTCTAGAGCTGCCTATGAGTTTATTTTGCCTATAATAGGTTACTTTTTGGAGGTTGGATTTGACTGGACATCACACTACCTGTTCTCTGAATTCCAATTTCTCTTGATTTAGTTTAGATGCAAGTTTCACATTTCCATTTCAAACGCTGGTTTAGATGCAAGTATGATATTTAACATGCTGGACCAGAAGGATGCGTCCAGTTTCATATTACACACGGTCATGTTGATTTGATCATGTACCTTACTTTGATATCTTTTTAGGAAAAAATTGGATATAACATGTCGTCATGGTCCTTTTTTGTGTGTAGTTCTGCTATTTACTACTCCGTATCTTTTAGTGTTCATTGACGCTCAGCGCATAATGAATGAATGCTTTGGAGTGGAAACATTAGTATAGGATCAATGATGTTGTATGGCCGTCTCTATATATGTTTTGCGAAAAAGATGCTTTTGAAATTACATAAAACTGTTCCCAATGTTGTCTGAATTGCTTTCAAATATTCAATGAAAAATCTACTAGAAAACATTAAGAAATATTATTATTCTTGTTTACATCAAGAGACATGCAAACATAAAGCATTTTTTAGCATTTTCAAGTAATTCTTTAATATTCACTAAGAACTTTTATTGTTCAATAAAAGTTGTTGTATCTGGCTGGTGTATGTACATTGCAGCTCAGGAACATATGATCCCTGGCACTTTTTGTTAATCTGTAATGCTACAGAAAACTCATGTGCTGGCCTTTTCGTGTCATGATATATATATGTGCCCCTGATGTAATTTACTGCTCTTTTTATTTCTTTTAGGTAATGGCTAGGGGAAACAGCTGCACGCATTTACCTTTTAGATCGAGAAGAAATCAACAAAAATAAAAGGTGTTTTCTATGCACACACACTGCATGCATTTTATGTATAAGTTAATTTCAGATTCTTAAATATGGATGAACATTTCAATACTGTAGGTAGATTGGTACCTGGTTTTGGGCTCCGGATTGCAGGGCTGTGGCAAGTGTGCGAGCCAATGCTTTTGATTGAGATCTTCTGGGCCACTTGAGGAAAAGGTAGAGTTGTCTTTTACTGGCTATGCACTTCTGTGTGTTTAAATTGGCATCGTAGTGTCATGGATTTCATTTTATTTACATGTCTTTGTTCAGAAGCTGATAAAAGAAGCTAGTGATCTTATGTCAGCATGCCAAAAATGCAATGCAAGCGTAGCTTTTAACTCTTTTTGCGGTGAGACATAGCTTTTAACTAAAGCTTCTGATTTGCTCTTTTGAAGGAAACTGCTGAAAGCATATTCGGTGAAAGGTATGTGTTTTCTGTTGTCCTCTGTGATTTTAGTTGTGTGGACATTATGGTTTTTTGTTGTTAAGATTAGTGCCCTTTTTATTATCTATATATTGTGTATCCTCCACGTACCATGTATGAAGCCTGCCATTTGCCCATTTCCTTGTTAAGTAACATAATATTCTGATTATGTGTTGGATTTTGATTCTTATATGGACAGAGCACTAGTTCTAGTCATATTTTGCTGCTTTTTGAAAATTAATGACTTCTTTTGCTGAAAAAAGGGATCTCTGTGCACTTTAATTCATTACTAGTAGCAAATATATATTGCATTAGAAAGCATTTTATCTGATATTTGAAGCATTTTACATGGGCTTGTGTTAAGCACTTAAATTCATTACCAATGGCAAATATATTCTGCGTAGCAAAAGCAATTTATTTGTTATTTAAAGCATTTTGCTGGGACCTATGAAGCAATTTAATTCATTGGTTCATTCCAATTTCACCAATGAAGTTTGGATATGTATATATTGGAGAATGGAGTACGAGGTTATGCATCTAAAGGTGGAATTATTCATCATTGACACTCCCTTAATTTTACAGTTAGAGTGCAAACCTGATTTATTCTCATTTAGTCCCAACACACACTTAGTTCTCGATGTTGATTACTACATGTCTGGTTCATAGTTAGTTGCATTGATTGAATTAGGTAACCTAGCTCGCAATTACAAGTGTAGAGAACTGTGATTTAGGTCACAGATTGGAGAATTCCATTTAAGTGGTATGAAGTTGTAATGCTGTTACCTCCGCTCATTTCCATGTTTTGCACATTTATTTGATACAGAAATTTGTATTCATTTTTATAATGGTAAGCGATTGTATTCATCGCGGGGAGGGAAGGAGGGGGGGGGGGGGGGGGGGGTAATAGCAATTATATAACACACTGTAAGCACTTATACTGCTCATTGTAAGTATTTCAGTGCCTCCCTTTTTCCTTTGTTAACTAAAATGACTTTGGTCAGGTATTATGAATCTGTGCTAGATAGTTATTTTTTATTTCTAGAAGCACACAACGAATTGTGGTTCAAAGTCCCATTAAATACTGCATAGTTTTATTAGTTTGTTTGTCTCTACTATAGGTGCTCTTTTGACAATCGATATGTGATGTATCATCATTTTGATATGTGTTACCTCATTGAGTTGTTATCCCTGCTCCTTTTTAGCATCTGGACCTTTAGGGGAATGGTTGCATTGCTTTTGGTACATTTTGTTATTTTGAAAATGAAACATATTTTAGTTTAATCTTTCGGTTTGATATGTATGCACAAAGAAAATATATAGATAACATTTAGTTTGATAAATACATGACTTTTGGAGCATTTTAGTTAGACATGATTAGGCATATTGCAGCTTTGAGCTTGAAGGTTGCACCTCTGCATGCCCTGCAACAGACCCAAACCTGTGTAGCTCAATTGGTGACCCCATGTCTCAGCTGTGAGTGAAACGACCACTGTTGTACCATTTACCTTTCTGTTTAAAAATGTGAAATCAGAATATATTGAGCTCTTGATACTACATTAATGTCAATACTCATGCTAATTCAATATTTTGTCCCTGAAGCTTGATTAGTCCTGTTGATAATTTTATATACTCTATGTAGGCATTTTATATACTCCATATATGCATTTTTATATACTTACTATAGGCATTTTTATATACATCTTGTAGGCAATTTATGTACTTATAGGTATTTTCATAAATGTTAAGCATTTTTATTCATCACTGTTGGCATTTTTTTTTGCATGCAAAAGCACTTTAATCCAATACTGGAGCAATTTTAATTTGCTTTCTGTAAATGACCAAATTAAAACTGCATCTGGTGTTTTTTCTTTCAGATGATTGACAGAACAAGAGCATTGTCATATATTCAGAACACTTGTGAAGGTTTCAATGCTATTTTCTTGCTTGAAAATAAGCTTTTCAACTGGGAAAGGATGATGGCCCTAGTTCTCTTTACTTGTTTGTAAATGTGCTTCATATTGTCCAAAAAAATACCACTAGGTTTGCTACCTATGGGACAAATCTGTGGAGTAACTTTTCTTTAGCAAATCAAGTAGGAGTAGCAAATGTCAGATGCAAATCAGAATCTAGTGGTACTCGCAATAAAAAATGTGTTGTTTATGGTTAATTGCAAATATATAATGTCTGCGGTTCATTTACTGTTTATGGTTCTAAACCAATTTTGCTGTCTTTTTTGTTAATTTATTATGGATTGAAACAAATTAGTGAAGAGATATGCAATTCTGCATGCGACGGCACGGTCTGATAAAGCGCTCTTTTGTGTGGGACTCCGGTTGATTGGCGTGCTCCGTTGCTACCTGACAAAATTGCCAGGACAGGACGGGAAAGTTCGGGCGGGCGGGCCTTTCCCAAAAACTGGAGGCCGTGCCGGAGGCCTAACGCACGGTCGCCGTGCGTTAGCGCTGTCCATATCTTAATATTGAAATAAGAATTAACCGTTTTTTGGAGAAATTAGTCAGCTGTATATATCCCATATGGAGACATGGACGAATGAATTTAAATTCCATCTTTTGTATTCAACAAATTATTATGTAGTCCATAGAAAGATGCATATTTCTACAACTTGCTTAAAGCATGCAAGTTGTAGAAATTAAAGCATGCATGGTACACAAATTATTATGTAGTTGTATATATTAAAGATGAAAAGAACATCGCGATATTAAAGAACTGCGTGCAGTAACATCGCGATGATACTCTGTGACATCGCGATGATACTCCGTGGAATTATTATTGTATATATCAAATGAAAGTTGTATATATTTTCATGTTCTTTTCTAAGGTGTATTTCCCAAAAATTTAAAGAGAAATTATATTTACTTTCATTTGAATTTTATTTTTTCATTTGTGTTGGAATATTAAAATAAATTTCTTTATTTATCCAAAATTGTAAATGTGAGTGATCTAGAAATAGGAATTAGGTATATTTTTGGTTATTTTATTATTCCAAATTTACCTATTTTTGGACTCATGATGGTACGGTGGGTAAATTAGAAATAGGAATTAAGGGTATTTTTGGCTACTTTTTATTATTCAAAATTTAACTATTTTTTGGACTCATAATGGCATGGTGGGTAATTTAAAAATAGGTGTGAGGGGGTATTTTGGTTATTTTTTTATTATTCTAAATGTAGCTATTTTTTGGAGTCATAATGGCATGATGGGTAATTTAGAAAAAATGTTTTAGGATATTTTAGATTAAAATTTTCATAATGGCAATGATGGATATTTTTTTTTCTTATTTTCTAAGATTAACGTGGGAATTTCTAGGCTTTGAGAGCAAATATAGAGGCTTCTTTTCTTAGTCAATTATATATACAATAGATTCATGCATGTACTCGTAAATCATGATGATCAAGCGTAACATTGATCTTTATATGTAATATTGTTTCTTGTTTGAGAGAATACATTGTCTACGTAATTTGTAAAAATACAATCTGTCAGGAGTAAGGCATATTTTTCCTCCTTGGTTTTATGCCTTGGTACACGAAAAGGATTTTATTGCAAATAGCAAGGGCCAAATCAAAAAAAAGAAAAAAGCATCGCACATATCAATCTGGAGGTTCGTCTTCCTTGCCAATGGCCCGACCATGGCCTTGGCTGAGACCTTGGCGGCTAGGCCATCTTGGCCTGCCCATCCCACGCTGCCTTTCGCTGTCTCTAGATTGGGAGGAATGGCGGCCAGGTCTGCACCTCACTGCACGAGAGGCACCCGCTTGGATTTCTCACAATATCCCAATGAGACGGTACTTGCTCATACAACGGTCGACGAAGCCGTCGGTCCGCCTGGGAGCACGAGCGGCTGCCGTCTTTTCACTCGCACGAGACTACGGCTTCGCTCTCCCTCCAGTTTCTCGTCCACCTCGGCATATGGGCCTCAAATAGACGGCGTAATTATGAGCGTTGTACATGCCCAAGCAATGGTTGGGCCGATCAAGTCCAAGCTGATAAATTGAAGGAAGAAGTCTATTTTACCTTCTTCAACTCTTGCCCGAGTCCGATTTTCCTCCCTCTATTACAAAACCGGGTAAGATGACTCCCTCAACTCTTAAAACCGGATTTTTTTCCTCCCTCTGCAGTTTTGGATGGCGGTTTCGCTGACATGGCACAGTGAACCCCACATGTCAGGTGACACGTTATTTTTTTCTCTTTTTCTTTTTTTTTTCCTCTCTTCTTCTCTCTTTCTCCCGGTTCGCTGGAGATGCGCGGGGAAGGTGCTTGGGCGGCCAAAACTCATTGCCGAGCACGGGGAAGTGCTCCTCGTGCACCTGCGCACACGGGAGAGAGGTCAGCAAGCTCTATCGTGACCGAGAGTGGCGGAATCGAATTGCGGTGGTGCGGCTCACCGGAATTGGGGAAGAAGGTGGCGGAGATGGTGCTCGGGCGTGGCGCTGGGAGCCACGTGCTGCGGGAGAGCGGGCGGGGGCCGAGGGAGAGCGGGTAGGGGTGCCTTTTATAGGTGGGGAGCGAGGGAGGCGACCGGGCGCGGAGATCTCCGGCGATGATGGCCATTAAGGATGGAGCCGCTTCGGTTCGGCGATTAAAGCACGATTTAGTGGGGGAAACGGCCGGGGATACGAAGGGGAAAGGTTGGGGGCGTTATGGCATTGGTTTGAGGCGGCGACGAAGCTTCCCGACGCGGTTGCCGTCGACGGCGGCGGCGATGGTTCAGCTGTCGTGAGGTAGGAGAAGGGGTGGAGGCGAGCTGGGCCGAGAAGAGAGAAGAAGAGAGAAAAAAAGAAAAAAAGAAAAAGAAAAAATGATGTCACCTGACATGTGGGGTCCACTGTGCCATGTCAGCGAAACCGCTATCCAAAACTACCGAGGGAGGAAAAAAAATCCGGTTTTAAGAGTTGAGGGAGTGATCTTACCCGATTTTGTAATAGAGGGAGGAAAATCGGACTCACGCAAGAGTTGAGGGAGGCAAAATAGACTTCTTCCTAAATTGAAAGGAACTGGAGCTATTGGGCCGGGTACCTTGCAGCAGTTGGGCCGGTCAAGTCCAGCAGTGGGAGAATCATGAAGCAGAATAAAAGACCAAACGAATGAAAAATCTTAATCTCAACCAATAAAGAATCAGTTTTTGAGAAAAACACCTTTGACCTGCTAGATTCTACCCCACCTGTATATCTACTGTTGATCGAAAACAAGCCCATCTAAAATACCATTGGATCCTGCCGTACGAATTTTGGATCGGTGGCCCCGTGATACGGAGCGTGACGCTCAGTGTCAATTCCACATGAAAAACACCTGACATCGGAAATACTTTTCTCACTGTGAGTTTTTTTCTACCTTGCCGCAAATCCCACCTCTCCAATTTCCTCGGATCGTGATTGCCTTCAATTTACACGGCAAATTTGAATTACATTCCATCACCGATTTCAACTGTTCCACGACCGTCGTCTCATCCTGCAGTGTCAGACTGGCAGGTGCAATCATTGGCAGATCTTGCGGTGGCAGGTGCAATCGTTGGCTGATCGGTGATCAAACAGGTAATTCGGGTTTCATGAGATTTCCTCCGGTGCAGTCTTAGGTGATAGTCATGTTGATCGAGTCCTAGCTTTTTTTTAGATAATGGGTATCATCCCACCCTTGGCCTCACAACGAGGTTACAACCGTCTTTAATTACAGAGTTGCAGCACTTCCGTCTGCCAAATATGAATGAACAGTAACGCACACATTAAAAACTGGATGATAAGAATCGAGTCCTGGCTATGTAGGTTTCCGGACTCCTGGCGGCATCCAGGTTTGGCCAGGGATTCATGCGTTTGATCCTCGTCCAGGAAGCGTTGTGTTGATCAGGATCCTCTTCTTGATCGGATCACGGTGAGATTTCTGCTCTCTGAGTCATATATTGGTTTAGATGAATCGCTTCAGGTTTCCCTATCAGCCGCTGTGATGAAACATTCAGTTTATGTTCCGTCAATTTCAGATTTTGCCGGACGTGCAACAGTATCTGCTGGTAAGGTGTTCCCCCCCCCCCCCAACTGAGTGCCTCGTAGGCGGTAAGGTGTTATTTTGCTGGGCGCGCTGCAGAGTGCAGACCTGCGTCCTGATTTTGCACGGTGTCCTGATTTTGACGCCTACAATCCTCACACTGGTACAATGGGTAAGCAGTCTAAGGACAATCCACCAGGTACATCATGAATCCCAAAAGTTTGGTTAAAATCCTCGGTTGTGCTCAGGTTAACTCTAATCGGTCTTGTACATGCGTTGTTATACGTAGGGGATGATTTTGTTGAAAAGCAGCACGCACTGAGTCCAGAACGGTCCAGACGTTACCGGGAGCGGCAGAAGGCAACGAAAGAACTTGAGATTAAAGGCACGGGTATGGTACTACCTCCCATTCTTTTTTTGATGTCGTTTCAGACAAGGACATAAAAAAAGAACAACATAAAAAAAAAGAATAGAGGGAATACATAACCATAAGAAGGGGAGCTGATATATAAAATTATTTTAACAATAAACTCTCCTTTTGCTGACACATAACCATAAGGCGGCACTACTGCGAAAACAAAAAACCAGAGGAAAGTGATCCTCCTTTTGCTGACTTCGATCGACAGAGCTGCATCGGGAAAGGATCGATCGGAAGAAAACCTTGGTCGCGCTCGTGCTCCTCCCCCCGCGCCACCACCTGCTCCCCTCCCCGCCGGCATCCCGCCTCCCCCTACCCCCAGCCGGCGACCATGGCGCCGGACTCCCCCTCCCACCCGCGCGCGGCCCGGACCTCCTCCTCCGCCGCCGCCACCTCGGTCGCTCCCTTCGTCGCCGCCGCCGCCGCCGCGAGCACCTCGGGTGCCCTCACCTGGGCCTCCGTCGTGGCGCAGGGGGTGGATCCAGGCCCAGCCATCGACGAGCTGTGGGAAAACTCCTCCGCGGCTGGATCTGACTCGTCTGAGGGAAGTTTTGCCCGCCGCATGAGACACCTCGGTGTGGTCGTCAAGGGAAGGAAGAGCAAGGTCGCAGCTTCACCAACCCTGTCCCCAAGGTCGCGTCGTTCCAGGTCGCCCACCCCTTCTGCTTCCAGGTCGCGCGGCTTCATGGCGGATGCCCGGCAGTCCCCTCCTCGCCGGCCAAGAAGCAGGCCATGGAGGGCCGAGGGGGAGCCGGCCATCGGGCCGCCGTCCGGCACAATGGTCGAGCAGGAAGAGGGCTGGCAGCTAGTCCGGTGAAAGAAGTCCCCAAAGCTGAGGACTTCCCCTCCACCCTCACCGTCGCAGTCACAGAGCAATTCGGTTCCTGAGGACCTCGTCGGCAAGTGCTTCAATTGCTTGGCCGAGGATCACATCAACGCGGAGTGCAGATCTGAACCGCGCTGTTTCAATTGCTCAGAGATCTAAAGACGTCGGCGTCTGGGCCCTGGATGATCTGTGGGGACTTTAATTTAATATATAGAGACGAGGACAAAAATAATGCTCGGCTTAACCGTAGAATGATGGGTCGTTTCCGCCAAGTAATTAATGACTTGGAGCTTATGGAAATCTTCCTACATGGTCGCCTATTCACATGGAGCAACGAGCGTTACCACGCTACGTTAGAGCGCATTGACCGTATCTTTGTCACGGTGGACTGGGAAGACATCTATCCAAACTCCATGCTGCACGCCCTATCCTCCAGATGTTCAGATCATGCGCCATTGCTTATGCAATTTGACTCCATGTGGCAGAGTAAACGTTGCTTTCGCTTCGAGGCCATTTGGCCGAAGTTCGAAGGTTACATTGACGCGGTGCGAGAGGGCTGGTCCATTCCATGTCTAGGGGAGGACCCACTTCGCACCATAGATCAGAAGCTCAGAGCAACCAGTATAGCCCTCAAAAGTTGGAGTGCCCGATTCGTAGGGAGCATCCGAACTAAAGTCGAGATCGCAAAGGAGATCATCCTAAGGCTAGACGTAGCCGAAGAGAAAAGGTCGCTATCACCAGCAGAGTTAAGTCTAAGGAGACAAGCCAAGCTAAAATATCTTGGGCTAACATCCCTGCAACGCACTATCGAGCGGCAAAGATCTTCCTTACACTGGCTTTCAGAAGGAGATGCTAGCACCAAGTTCTTCCATCTACATGCCTCATTCAGACGTCGCAAGAACTTCATTCCCTCCTTCACGGTGGACGGGACACAGGTCGTGACAGAAGAAGGGAAAGCCCAGGCAGCGTTTGATTTCTTTGATGGGATCCTTGGATCCACAGCCGAGAGATCGCTTAAGTTAAACCTATCAGCCCTTGGGATACCCACCTTACCATTGGATGAGCTGGCGGCTCCTTTTACAGAAGACGAAATTTGGCAAATCATTAGAGATTTGCCCCCGGACAAAGCGCCAGGACCTGACGGATTTACGGGTCGGTTCTACCAATCGGCCTGGCCGGTAATAAAGGAGGATATTATAAAAGGGTTCAATGCCCTCTCCGCGTTGAATGGTAGGAGTTTCCACCACCTCAACGACGCGCTGCTCACACTACTCCCAAAAAAGGTCGCACCAAATTTGGTCTCGGATTACAAACCAATTAGTCTTATTCATAGCTTCGGTAAGTTGTTCTCCAAAGGAATGGCCAATAGGCTCGCACCTCTGCTTCCACGCCTGATCGAGACGAACCAAAGTGCTTTCATCAAAGGTCGCTACATTCATGACAACTTCAGATATGTGCAAGGCTTGGCAAAAGCGTTACACAGGAAACGTTTGCCAAGGATCCTGCTCAAGGTCGACATAGCCAAAGCTTTTGACTCTGTTTCTTGGCCATTCCTATTGGAAGTACTTGAGCATATGGGATTTCCTTCTAGATGGAGAGACTGGGTATCCCTGCTCCTTTCAACATCAAGCACTAAGATCCTGCTTAATGGCAACACAGGTCGACGTATTTGCCATGCGAGGGGGTTCAGACAAGGCGACCCCCTATCTCCGATGCTATTCCTACTAGTCATGGAGGCACTCAATGCTCTGGTCGCTCTGGCGGACTCTAGGTCGCTGTTCGTTCCACTAGGCATTCCCAAAGCGAGATTCAGAGCCTCTCTTTATGCATATGATGTCATCTTTTTCATCTCACCGGTCGTGTCGGATCTAAAGACGATTTCGGAGATCCTACGCATATTTCATGAAGCCTCGGGTCTGGCAACCAACTTCACAAAAAGCAACTTTTACCCCATTAGATGCACCGAAGAACAGGCAGCCACGGTCATAGCTCATTTGCCATGCCAGGCAGGGTCGTTCCCTTGTAAATACCTGGGCGTTCCCTTGTCAGTTTGGAAACTCACTAAGGTGGATCTTCAACCTCTGGTCGATAAGGTAGCTGACAGGCTACCAACTTGGAAGGGCCGCCTCCTTAACAAAGGAGGGAGGCTAGCTCTTACCAAAGACACACTCTCCGCCATCCCGGTCTACCTCTCCATCGTCATCTGTTTATCAAGTTGGGCAATAGAGACAATCGAAAAGATTATGAAGGCCTTTCTCTGGACGGGTACAGAGGTGGTTAGTGGTGGAAAGTGAGCGGTCGCTGTCATACCCCATCTCTAGGGTATGTTGTGCATCATGTATCAGTCCCTGGATCAGTAGCTGATACGCACAAGAACACAGATATGGTAACCAAAAGCATACTTCGAATAGGTACATAAGCATAATACCTGATTAATCACCCTTAGTGGCGGTACGACAAGGATTCAGAAATATCCAAGTCCCTCCGACCAGCTAACGGTGAAGCAGACAGCGGAAAACCAAGGCCCAACACCACAGGCAGACTTGAGAAGCAGAACTGAAAACTTAATCGTCATCGCCGTCTTACGAAGTCTTCCTTGACTAAAAACAACAAATGAAAGAGCGTGAGTACATAAGGTACTCCGCAAGCCCTACACTACTCAAGGGTATATGAACATGCATATTTGGTCTTAGCAAGGAGAAGGCTGTAGGGTTTTCATTTGCAGAAAGCAACTTTATGCAGGGTTCTCTAAAGCAAGTCAAGGATTTAGAGATAAAACAGAGAGATATTTGTCAGTATTTTAGTTTGTTGGCCCTGGGGGAGTATGAAACATTCCCGCCAGTTCCCAAGTTTTAGTTGGGCCTTCTGACCTCAGCGGCCATACCGACCCGGCATCCACGCCAACACTTCCAAAACACGAGTTGACTACAACTCACTCACACGCCAAGTAATAAGAGAGGTGGCTAATCTCAAGGAGCGTAGAACCATAACGTGTCATATGCCGTGACAACGTCCATCCGGATGAATTCTTATCCTCTGCAGAGGGTGTACAGCTTTCCTCACGGGCTATGCACTCTTGTACGGGGAGTGACATAACGCTTAGTCCATCTTCACTGAGCACTTCGTAAAACCACCACGGAATCACACTCAGGGGCCTGTGACAATGAATTGTCACACTACGGCACAACACACCTTTAACAGGTGCATTCGTGCTCCCGCAACGAGTTGCAGGATCCGAGTACAAACAAAGACAGGCGGCTTTCCCATGCACCGACACTGGGTTCCGCGACCAGACCACGGGTACGTTTTCCGGGTCTTTTCCTGAGCTTCCGTTGCTACAACAGCCTCCGGTGGTGTTGCGAGTGTACCCAAGAAGGTAGGATAAGTCCTTCCCATTCAGGTTCCGTGGTTGTACGGGAAATCGTTAGGTTACGGTCAAGAGAACCGGTCCTTATGTGGCCGGGCAAGCACCATATCCCACACTGGTGGGCTATCTCACAAACCACCTTTCACTAGTGGCCTTGCCCGCAGTCCAACCCATCCCATCATCATCCCTAACACAGTTGTGTTACTCCCAACCCCAAGTATCACGCACACCATCAAACTCATTTAACACATTTTGTAAAAACAAGTATGTGAGAGGTGTGGCAATGTAGAAACATTGCGAGGGGTCCTAAGCATTCTAGTAGCAAGGTAATCGTGCCATCATAGAAATGATGGTACTGTCCTAGGGTTATCAAGGTGATGGGTAATCAAGGGTAATCAAGGATTCTGGTTTTAATGCCTGTATAAGTGGCATCAATACCGGTAAGCAAGTAGGACCATAACTACACAAAGCAGTAAAATAACAAGCAATGCATATTACGAGAGCATGCTCTATAGGTGCAATGCGAAAACACTAGGTTCAATCATGATCAAGGAGAAGTAGAGCTTGCCTGAAGAACGATTTCCTAATCTTCGAGTTTCTAGTCTTTAGATTCTTCTGTCGGGGCTCATGTCTTCAAGTTCTTCCTCGAAGCTTATGTCTTCTAACTTGGATTCTTTTGGATCTTTCTTGAAGCTTGAAATGCTTTGACTCTTCCTCGAATCTCGCGTAAGCTAGCGCATGAAACACTACGTATAAATAAACTACCGCGAAAAAGAAAACTAAAGATCGAAAAGAACCAAATAAGATCCAAATAAACTCCAAGAAGAACCATAGAACACCATTAAAGGATAAAAGACACAAAGCATGCATGATGCATCCAGTTTTACTTTAGCAAGATTTTATTATCTTAGAAAAAGCTTGTTAGGACAATGCATCGAACACTAGGGCTTTTGGTGTAAGTGAGAGATGCTAAACGCAACGAGAAGAGCATGAGTGTAGGTGAAGGTGAGTACAACGTGTGTACGTGTATTTTGTACACTTGCGTTAGTAAAGGCTTTGTATAGGTCGTAACCTATACAAAGGTTATTGGAACAAGTGTACAAGTGCAAGGTGTGTCACTTTAGTTACTCACCTATAGATTAAGGGATTACCTAATGGTGATTGCTATTGATTACTTACTAGATTGATTAACTTCTAAGACTAATCTACTGATTATTCGTCATGAGCTAAGCACATGACGGTGGTACGTGCTCGTGATCATGCATGACATGAATGCGCGATTGCAGATAAAACACGGGGATCACAAGATTAAGAACAACTGGCAATGAAGATAACAACGAGCGATAACTCCAAATAAATCAATTAAAAGATCATGTATAAATGGGGGTGATAAAGCGATAAGGCTTGATGAGGAATTGGTGATAGCATTGGAATAGGTGTTGGGGGCAGGGTTACGTTTAAGCTTGATTGGGCGAGGATTAATCAAGGCTAGGTTCGGAGTCGAACTCAGAATATAGAAGGTTGCGGCATTTAGAAGCGATACCGCCTGAAAGATTTATCGTTAGCGGGTAAATAAATAAATGTGCGATATAGGAAAGGAGCGGGATGTGGGTTGTCATGTGGAAGGTACTAGACGACTAGCACCACAGAATTGATTAGGTCTTAGGTGATCAACAATCGTGACATGCGAGTTTGACATCGCACGATTGTCGATAAAAGGGATATAATAGGTTAGAGGGGTTTTTAGGACATTGATGACGTCTAGGTATGATGTGGGGTTCCAGTAGTAGTACCATGATGTACTACGCGTTTCTATGAATCCGTGAGCGCAAGAATCGCTCAAAACAGGGTTATGGTTGAAAAGATATGGATATTTAGAGATCTGGGGAATTATTTGTAATTACAAAGGATTTAATTGTAATTACAGAAAGGTTTTAAGGACTTATTTGTAGGGTCAGAAAGTTATAGGGACCTATTTGTATTTATGGAAAAGTTTGGGGGTCTAGGTGTAAAAAGATGAGGACCAAAACATAATTACAGAAAAGTTTAGGGACTTTTCTGTAAGAAGATAGGGCTTAAACATAATTACAGAAAATCTTAAGGGCTTATCTGTAAAATGTACAGGGCTCGGGGATTTTTCTGGAATTTTGGAATTATTTTCCTATTGGAAATCCTTTATTGCGCAGGCTGACGTCATAAAGGGGAAAAAGGATTTGTTTTAAACATTTTATTCCCGGTGGACCGGGTCTACGGGGTCCATGGACCGGGGCGAGGCGGCGGTCCACCGTGGACGGGAGGGGAGGCGCGCGGTGGCTCGCTGCCGGAGGCGTCCCCGGCGGCGGCTGCAGAGGGCGCAGGGCGGCGGGGTGTGGCCGTGGGCGTCCCACGCGGGATGGCGAAGCGGGAGGTGGTGTCACAGCGGTAGGGCGAGGCTTGGCTCGATGGCGCGGGCTCGCCGGAGCGAGTTACGGCGGCAGGACACGAGGAGGGAGGCGCTTGCGCGCGCGAGGAAGGGAAACAAGAGGGGGGAAAAGCGAGAGGGGAACACGGGGGTGCTACTGGTGGTGGCGAAGAGGCCGGAGAGTGGCCGGAGGCGGCCGGCGACGAGGGGGAAGGTTGTCGGCGGCGGCGCTATGGTGTGGGGCTTGAGCGAGCGATGAGCGAGGGAGAGGGAGAACGGAGGAGGGAGAGAGGAGAGCAGCGATGCTCTTCGTGGAAGCGGCGAGGCCGGAGTTGCCCGGGAGGACAGCCGCGGCGAGGGTCGCCGGAACCCTAGCCTGCGCCGAGGGGAGAGAACGAGGGAAGGAGAGGGGAGCTCGCGGTGGCGCGGGGTGAAGAGGGCCCGGCCCGTTTTATGGCGGAGGAGACGGGGGCGCCAAGGCATCGGTTTCGTGGCGGCCAAGGCGGCGCCCGACACCGCGGGATGGGCGGCGGCATGGGCGGCGGCGCGGCGATGGGACGCGACGAAGGTGGGGGATGACAGGTGGGCCCCACCTGTCAGCGGGAGTTGGAAGAAAAGAGGCCGGGCCGCGGTGGAGTGGGCTGGCGAAGCTGGGCTGGTGAGTTGGGCCAGGAGGGAAGGAGGCGGCCCACGCGCGGCTGGTTAAAAAGAAAAGAAAAGGGGAGGTGGGCTGGGCTGGCTGATGGGTTTCGGCCCGAGAGGAAGAAGAATTAGGAAAAGGTTTTAATTTTTTCTAGAGTTTGAATTTGAAGGAATTTCAAATTCAAACAAAAGCAAGGGTTGATCAAACACTCAAAACAAATCAAATAAAACATAGAAATGCATCTGATGAGATTTTGATGCAGATTTAAATTCAAAATTTTGAAAATCAATTTGGAATTTAATTCTACTTTGATTTTATTTGTTGTAAATTCAAAAGCTTCAATTTTTTAGTAGGTTTAAATGAATGCAAACACTTGAGCACTTGTTTTTAATATTTCAAATATTTCAAATTCAAAACTAGGTTTGATTTATTTGGTGAATTTTATTTTCAAAAATCATGGCAAGGAAAGAGGTTGGACAAAAATTTAAATTTGGAGTGATTTTTTATTCCTTTTTAATTTTTCTTTTCTTTTTCTTTTTGGCTCCAAAAGTGGGGGTGTTACAGTCGCTTGGGCTAAAGTTTGCCGCCCCCTGGACTCAGGAGGACTTGGCATCAGGAACCTCAGACTTAGTGGGGAAGCTCTGCGGATGAGGTGGAACTGGTTGGCCAGGACAGATCCAGATAAAGCCTGGGCCAGCCTACCAGTATCCACAAGCCCGGTCGCGCAAGCACTTTTTGAGAACTCCCTCTCAGTGATAGTTGGGGATGGTAATTCAGTCCTGTTTTGGTCGGATAGATGGAGCAACGGTGCATCGCTGCAAACGCTTGCGCCCAATCTGGTGGCTGGCGTGACAGCCAAAATCCTGAAAACGCGTTTGTTCTCTGAGGCAATTGTCGATAGACATTGGATTAAGGACTACCAGGGCCCTACAACGGTGCAAGTAATTCTAGAACTATTCAAAGTTCTAAGGTTGACGTCACAGATAGCTCTAACAACTGAGCCGGACCGCTTTCGCTGGAAGTGGACGGCTGATGGTCGCTTCTCTTCATCATCTGCCTACGCCGCGTTTTTCATCGGACAATCTGAGGTTCTAGGAGCCCGTCTGCTTTGGAAGATTCGAGCTCCCAACAACTGCCGCTTCTTCTTTTGGCTAGTCCTACTTGGTCGCACTTGGACTTCCAACAGGCTACTTCGACACAACCTACGGGATGACGATACGTGCGCGCTTTGTGCGCAGGAGCCGGAAACGCTCGATCATCTCCTTCTCCACTGTGTGTATAGTAGAGAAACATGGGTTAGGGTGCTTCGTAGAATCGGTTTGCACTACATCTCTCCGGAGGTGGGTCACTTACCGTTCATCGATTGGTGGCTCAGGTCGCGCAAGAGGGTCACAAAATTATTGAGACCAGGGTTTGACACCCTACTTGTCTTGGTCGCTTGGAGGATCTGGAAGGAGAGAAATAACAGGGTCTTCGAAAGGGGAGCTATTCAGCCGGTCGTCTTAGCGCAGGAGATTATTGATGAAGGGAACCTATGGGCAGCGGCAGGGTTCTCCAAGCTGCGGTTGCTGCTACGTCCTAGATAGGTCTAGTGTGTGGTGTAGTGGTCGTTTCGTCCTGGTTTCTTTTCTTTTCTTTTGTTTGTCTTTTTCGTTTATTCGTAATTTCGTGGGTTTCCTTCCTGTACGTTGTTGTGGATCTGTTGTCTGTATGGTCGTGTCTGTAACTGTACTACTTCGTGGTTGGATTTTGCTGAGTCCCCTAGGGGGGCTTAGCCCTGACCATGCGGTAACAACTTTCTTCTTCTTCTTAATGAAATACGTGCTCCGCACGTTCTCAAAAAAAAAAAAAAAAACTCTCATGTGTGATTCAGGCGGAAAGGAAAATCAGCAGATGGGATTGCAGGGTGTAGGAATCAGTCAAGCCGGTCGGAAATACAAAGAAGTGTGGTATTCCACTTTTAGATACCAAACATATTACTCAGTGTTGGTTTCTGAATTGTTGATTGCTTATTTTTTTTATACCCTATAAATTTTTTGGAGAAGATATAACCTTGGAAATTGCAAATGATGCTATGCTCTCCTCAAAAACACCATAAAAAAATTCAAGGTACCGCTTTGAAGCCTCAAGTGGGTACAGTTTTGAGGGTGCAGAAAAAGAGGGCTGGATGGCAGTTCAATGTGCAGAAAAACATTACTGAAGTACTGTCACCACGAATCAGATTTTATAGAAAAGGCAAACATTCAATTTGCAAGCCTTCCTTATGTATGTTGAACTAACATTCTTGTCGTCTTAATGTGAACATAAGAAGGAACAGTGAGACCAGCTTATCTAATTGCTTATCTTGTATGTCTCTTGCTGCAGAATGTGATGTGCAAAGTTTTATCAAAATTGACGCCAAAGGAGGTTGTGAGGACTAGTGTTCTATCAAGCACATGGAAACATATGTGGAAGATTTGCCCCAAACTAAGATTTGATGGCACTGAGATGTGTGGAACTCAGCAACATATTCACCAATTTGGTGATGAAGTAAGTACAGGCTTGCAGCAATACCAAGGCAAGATTGTTGAGGAGCTTGACATCAAATTTGAGTATGAAAGTCTGCTAGTCGATGATGTTAATAATTAGGTTCGTTTCGCCCTATCATCATTGACAAAGAAGCTAGCTCTTGATTTTGTACTAGCCAATCTGTTTAAAGCCGATCTGTATGCCTATGATGGTGATAGGTACAAGTTTCCCTTTGGAATTTTGGACAACAGGAGCTTAGCTCATCTGCAGCAACTTCAACTTAGCTTCTTATCATTCCAACTGCCTCCCCAATTCGGTGGCTTCCCTAACCTAAGAAACCTTGAGCTGCATTTACTGCAGGTTTCTTCGAAGGACCTTGAAGATGTATTGTCCAGTTGCCGTAGTCTTGAGTGGTTCAGTATGGTTCGATGTCATTTGAATAACGAACTGAAGATGGCACAACCATTGTCCCATTTGCTTTACTTACGTGTTGAATGCTGCAATATAACCAGGATAGAACTCAACGCTCCAAATGTAAAGGAGAACTGCTCCCGTGGAGCTGTTTTAAAAATTAGCACGAATCTTAAAGTGGTTAATTAATTAAATGATTATGTTAATTCCTTAATCCACCTTGGCCAGGGCCAGCCCAACTCAGCCCAACCTACGACTACAATTTCGTATTACGCATTCTTGACATGTGAACTGTTGTCATGTACGTATCCTATCCGTATAATTCTTGAATACTTGTTCTAAACAAATCAAATCAATTGAGGCTTGAGCATGGATGGCCTAATGGCTA
This sequence comes from Eragrostis curvula, assembly GCA_007726485.1. Classification (NCBI taxonomy): domain Eukaryota; kingdom Viridiplantae; phylum Streptophyta; class Magnoliopsida; order Poales; family Poaceae; genus Eragrostis; species Eragrostis curvula. Next base: position 47,674,048 of record CM017441.1, on the reverse strand, counting down.
TGCCCAGAGGCGGCGGCGGTGCGATGGTTCATGGGTGATGGAGCATATCAGCGCGTGCTAATAACGTGACCTCGCCGCAGGAGGATGCCGCAAGCTCCGTCGCCTGGAACCAAACTTCTCAGCATGGGAATGGAAACCAGCCGCCGCTGCCGCCATCGATGATGTTCGTCCACGTTCACTTACGCGCCGTGAAGTTCGGCAAAGATACGTAACCGAGGTCTGGGCTGGACTGGGCCGGGTCTAGCAGTCGGATTAAAAAAGTAATAAGATTTATTTCATTAAAAGGCCTTGCTTTAGGATTCGTGCAGCTTTTGAAAAACAGCTCCACCGGAGCAGTTCTCAATCTAAAGACCTTCATTTGCAGTGACAGTGGACTTGGGGCAATTGATATCGGTCATTCTCGTGAAGTGACAGATGCAAGTCTCTTTTATATCTCTTATCCCGTGATTTTGGAGTATGCTCTCACTTTAATTCCTAATGATTTTCCAATTGTGCAAAAACTGACTTTGCATGCTGATATTCCGCTTGAGGTTCGTGATTTCACATTCAATGTTGCAATTCAAACTCCCTAGCTTTTTGTTTCCCCAAATCATTTGGTATGACGGTAGTTTTTTCTCTCAAGGTGCCCCAGCTACAAGAGTATGCAAACAAGTTTTCTCAGTTGAAATATTTACAGTTGCGGTTGCTTTTGAATTCTAATGACGAGGCTGACAACTTTATCTCTCTGGCCTCCTTTTTGAGTGCCGCTCCTCTCATTGAAAAGTTGGAGTGTCATGTGAGACTTGTGAGTCCTCTCTGCGTCTTGACTCCTCTCTTCATCTTTTTCTTTAATCATTTTGTTTGTTCAATATTGTTCTGGCACTGATAGTTCTCAGGCCTATCATTAAGTATTAGATTTCTTGGCCCACCTTGTGGTTCAAAATGTTTCTGTAAATATGGAAATTGACTTTGTAGGCACTGTTATCAAGTGTTTAGTTTGCTAGACGAATATGCAAAATCAGCACAAGATACAATTTTTATTCTCAGTTCGTTTTTCCTGTAAACCAATTTAAATCCTTCAGTTAAATCGATATGAGACTTCTATGCCAAAAATAAGTTTGTTTCCAGAACTGTTTTACGTCAAAGTAACTTATATTTGATTAATTTTATAGAGGAGCTTAAACATCTACAACACCGAGTAAATATACTATGATAATGTAATTCATGTGGATCTAATGTTACTAATTTGTGTTCTTAATATTGGTCCTTTTTTCCCCGTTAGGTTGATGGAAAATATTTTGAATTTTACCAACTCTAAATTTTACCTTTTTTGGGAACAAAGGGTGTAGCAGACTCCATCTGTATTACAATAGTTACTTGTAGTAGATTTCTTCATCTGTGTTATGATATTATGTTGGATCCATCGGTTCTTCTGATCATGCTGCTTCTATCAATTGCAGTTCACAGTCAAGGCCTCACCTGATGCATATTGGACGACCATAAGAAGGTTTCCTTGCCACCCATATGATCAGCTGTGTCTTACAGGATTTATGGGGTGCACCGGTCAACTTGAATTTCTGATCCACTGTGTAGAAAATGCTCCTAATCTGGAGGTTTTGACAATCAGTCCAGCGAACAGATTTATGAACGATACAGAATATGAAAGGAAAACATATTGGTTGGCTCGGGACATTGCGAGAAGGCGTCTTGGTGGGATAATTTCACCAAAAACAAAGCTCTGCATTATGTAAGAGCATAATCATTGTTTCATCCTGGACTACTGAACAACACCGATCAATTTTTAAGGGGTTTGTGATGAAGAGCATAATCATTGTTAAATCCTACCAAAGGTTTGTGATGAGCTCATTGCACTTGTATTTTCAAGATCGTGCATTGATGTGGAAGCCCTCATTTATGCAATAAACCAACCTCTTGTGCAGTTTGAGAAAGTACAGCTCCAGTTCAAGTGAGCTCCCACACTTAGCTCTGTAGTCTAGCTCATTTCTGTCCCTCCCTATGCGCGGTTGCTCTCGGATCTGATACTCTCATCTGCAGATGGGCATGTCTAAGACTCCATGGCTCTTGCTGAGCTAGCTTCCCACCTGTATTGTGGCACTGCCAGGTTTGTCCGGTCTCTGTTTGTGTGCTCGTTTGTCGTCCAAACTTGTTCTGCCCTTTTGCTCGACTTATTTTGGCATCAAATCTTGCTTAGTTTTTAACGACCCCAAGCTCCCAGTCCTCTAGCTACCCTTGTTTTATTAGTGTGCGATACTGCGATTCCTGTTCTCGTAGACACCTAGCATTTCTCAACGGGAAAAGAAACTAGTTCTTCAGATATGACTGTTCACTTGAAAATCTAGAAAAGGATGCTGTTGTTGTTGCTGCTGACACAGTTTACGTATGGTAATTGCATGTATAAATCTTTTTTTTTTCATTTGGTAGTAAATAGGCCTTCTGTCTCTATGGAAGTAAAGTAAGGATAAACAAGTCGTTAGCTGAATCCGAACAGTTTTGTGTTGAAGGGCGCTTGACTGCTTGAGCATAGGCCAGGCCGCCAGGCTGGGCAAGGCAAGCCCTGTTTATTTCTCAGGCTCTATTATTATTTGGGCAAGCATTTATCACCAAGAACCGGTTTCGATGAGAAACTTCGCGTTGTAATAGTTAACTTTTTTTTTTTAGAACTCGCGGTAATAGTTAACTACCACGCACGAGGTTGGGGCCCATGACCACAACCTTTGTCATATGGGCCATCGGTGGGAGAGAAGGTGGGTTTAGGTCCATTATAAGGTGGGTAGCCAGCGAGGCCTCAGGCCTAGAACAACCCAAATGCACCTCAAAATGAGTGAGTGAGGGAGTGGTGGTGAAGCTTGGTTCCCATAAACCAACTCAGAATCTGCCACACGTGTCTAGAAGCTAGGAATTTCCATTTTTAGCAAGGGCATGGGAGCAAGAATCACAGAAATGGCTAAGCTAGATAAAATTAGATAGTGAGAAAGCTAAGTCTATAGCAATACGTACAAAGTCATGATTAGAAAATGGAATAGTTTTTTCGATTAAACAACCGATACGTATCGGCACATGACCACAGGAAATTTCGCAAGCAAATACGAATAAAGAAGTGCGCATGTTCAAGAATAATAGGACTTCAACATCTTGCTGGCTGGCAAGCGATGAGACCGGAAAATTTCTTCGTCACACCGTCATCATCTCTCTGAAAGAAGTAAACAGAGCGAACCTTAATCGAAATCCATCAGCCCATGAAACTTTTTAAATAATGATAACGTATTGCACTTTCCTTCCCCGCCAATCACCATCGCGTCTGCCTACGGGGCGTTCTCACCAAACCAAACTATAGAGCCGCCTCGCAAAATGTAGCACCCTCAATTTGTGTTCATTTAAAAACCTTTAAAATTTGATCCCTTTTAAAAAAAAAATTTCAATTAAAAGCAATTTGTTAGATTAAGTTTAGAGCCAAAAATAAAATTTTTGGATTTTAAAACCTGCACAAAGTTCACCATGTGCATTTTTGTATTTTCTTGGTTTTGTTTAAGTGTTTGTTTGAATCTTTCCTTTTGAATGAATTTCAAATTCATTCAAATTCAACTCCAGCAAAAAGATCAAATCTTTTCGTCTAGTTGGGCTCCTTCTCTCTTTTTCTCCCCTGCCGGCCCAGCCTCCTTCTTCTTTTTCCTCCCCGCGCGGGCCGCAGCGCCCCGGCCCAACTCCACCGAGCCAGCCCAGCGCGGCCGTTTCTTTCGCGCGAGTCGCCGACAGGTGGGGCCCGCGTCCCCGTCGTCTACCTCGCGTCGCCGGCGCGATTTGCGCCCGTGCCCATCCCTCGCTGCCGGCCGTCCGCGTCCCATCGTTTCCGCGCCACAGGAGCCGCCAGGAGGAGCACGTGAAGCTTGCGCGCTGCGCCACCGCCCCTCCGAGCCGTCACGTCGCTCAGAAGCTCCCCATTCCTCTCCTTTTCTCGAACCGTCCCGAGCTCCGACGAGCTCCACTCCTCCAACGTCAGCCACAGCAGCTCCCCTTCTCGCCCCGTCTCGTCTCCGGCACTGCAGCCACCCCTCGCGCGCGTCACCGAGCCCGGCACCGCCATTGCGCGTCCCATCGGGCATTTACTCCGGCGAGATATTTCTCACCGGACGCCGGGATATTTCCGGCCATTGGCGGCTATAAAGCGAGCCGAAGCTCTCCCTCTCTCTTCCTCTGTTCTCAGTCGCTCACCGACACGCACTCCCGAGCTCCCCACCACTCTTTCCCCTTCTCTCTCTTAAATCCGGTGAACTCTCCGACGAGCTCTCTCTTCTTCTCCGGTGAGCCCCGCTCCTCTTCTCTCGTCGCCGTCATGTCCTTGACAGTTGCTTGACGCCATGGTGAACCCCATATGCGCAGCCGTGAACCGAGGAGGGAGATCAACGTCAACCCTAGCCGCCACCTTTCTTCCTCGCCGCCGACCAGCTTTCCGTCGTCCTTCTGCCCATTCAGCAGCACGGTGAGCATCACCATCACTTTCTCTTTCTCCCGCACCCCTCACCTTCCTCTTTTTCTGTTTGCGCGGACTACCTTCCTTAGCTCCGGCCATGACCGCCGCATCGGATCTCGCCGCCGGCCGCCGTGGACCCTCCCCGGCCATGCCGAGCACGCCCTTAGCATCACCGCACTCACGCGCGCGTCTGCGGCCACTCAACCAAGCGCTCGCGCCCGCGCAACCGTTTCCCCCTCTTTCTCCGGCGCGCCACCGTCCTCCGGCGAACCCGCGCCGCCGCCTTGACCCCTTTCCGCGTTGACGCGCAGCACCCCTAACTCCGCCGCGTCGAGTAGGTCTCACGGGTGTGCCCAAGGCCTCATCTCGCCGCCTGTAGCCGTCGCCGGCGACTCCTCCGGCGATGCGCCGCTGCGCCTCGCCTGTGCTGCACTGACGCCCGACGTGGCCGCCACGTCGGCAGCGTGGGCCCGTTGACCCCAGGTCGCCTGCCCACGTGGCGCACGCGGTGCACCGTGCACCCCTCTCTCGTACACCCGTGGTCCACCGCTCCATGGACCCGGCTCACCAAACAGTAGCGCACGGACCCCACTGGGCCCTTTGGCCCACCGGTCAGTGAGGCAATCTCGCTGGAAATTGCTAAGCGCACACCGAGTTGTACACAGAAAACAAATTCGGGCACATTTCCAATAACAGAAAAATCCCAATAAATTCCTAAAAATCCTATATTCCTTTCTAACCATTTTGCAACCTTTGAGCACCCCTGGAAAATTAGGATGTTGATTATACTTAATTAAGTTGATCAAATCCTAATCTTTCCCATTCTTACTCATTCGAAAATTCATAACTATTTCATTTTAACTCCAAATCCAGAATTTCTTTCGCCTAAAATCCTCTAAAATCCTTCTCTACTCGTTTGCTCCAAGCCATCTCTAATTGCTGTTTATTTGGGATTTTATTTTATTTTATGATTGTTAATTGCTTGAGCGGTAGATTTATTCGCCTTTTATTTATTTTGATCGTTAGATAATCAAACGTTCGAAGAAGAACACGAGGATCCCGACTACGAGGAAGGACTAGAAGAAGAAGACTTCGAAGGCAAGTCCTAACCCCCTTGATCATATTGCGCCTATGTTTGCCAATAATCCTAATTAGAGCCTGATTTCAAATAAACATGCATAGTATTTATAAATGATTTAAATGCTTAGTATGTCCTAAGTAATTGTTGTTTGCCTCACCTTGATATTGCTTATACCCTAATCTCCTTGTTAACCCTAGGACCCAACATCATTAATATTTAATGAAGTGTTGGATGAAAATGCTGCTTAGGACTTTATTACACTGTGTATATAATTAATCTTGCTACATATACTTTTGGTGTTAAAAGGTGTGAGTGCTTGGTGGTGTGCGTAAATGTGAATTTGGGTGGGATTAGTGATGATATACAACCTATAGTGGGGTATGTTTTGGCGGGACCAGGCGAGGTAGTCCTCAGTGGGGAGGCTATCTCTGGGACGCCTTCCTCGTGAGGAACGGCTATTGAAGTTGCCTGGTTCGGTCGTATAAGGACCGGTTCATGTGCCGCCTTGCTTAGCACCCATCGTGCAACCACATGCCTTGTATGGGAAAGGTTTGGAACCACACCCTACTATAGTGTCACCCGGTACCCACCAGGAGGCGGGAGTCGCAGCGGAAGCCAGGAGAAGACCTAACGAGATTGGCGTTAGCGTCCGTCTAATGGATGCCCTTTTTCCTATGGCCTGTGGCCCTTTTTCCTATGGTGAATGGATGCCCCTGGTTGTAGATTTTCCGTGGTGGTGCCGTGGTGACACCAAGTAGGTACGGAACCATTAGTATGCCAGTCTAAACCATGACGATGGCGAAGGCTGGTATATCTTGTGGGTAAAGTGCACAACCTCTGCAGAGTGTCGAATCTATCCGGATAGCCGTGTTCCACGGCATTGGACAATTGCGAAAGCAATGGCCACACAAATGATTAGATTTTCCTGTGTGAGTGATCCTTGGCGTGTGTGTTTTGGAAAACGCCGGTTTGGAGCCGTGTGCTGGTTGTCTGCCAGCGTTAAAACTTGGGAACTGGCGGGAAGGATGCATCTCCCCCAGGGCCAACCAACCCCACTAAACTCAAAATCTTACTTGACTTAGTTTGCAAAGCAGTTTTGCTTTTTCAAACCAACCCTTGCACTAAAATTGGCTTTTCGGCCGATATTTCACGCCCCAGCCCTTATCCTTGATCTCTCCCTTGCATGCTATTAACCCTTGTGTTAGGACTTGTTGAGTACCTTATGTACTCACTCTTGCTTCAATCATTCAGAAGAAGAACCAGAATATAACTTCCAAGGTGACGGCGATGATGAGTAGGGTTTCCGTCCGCGCGCAAGTCTGCCTGTAGTTTGTACCTCGCTTCAGTCTTCCGTTGCAGTAGTGCTAGGGTGGTGTCACTATCCTCAGTGACGCTCAAGTGTGATGGTTGTGCCGTGTTGTATTAAGGCTTTTAGCCATTGTACAAAGACCTTTTGTAATATAAAGGCTTGTAATGAAACTTGGTAATATTATCAATGGTATGACTCTGAGATGCCATTCTGTAAAAATGTCGTATCAACTACTGATCCAAGGACTGATACGGTAAACACTAGTGCCTCAGAAATGGGGTACGACACAAAACATCGCAGCAGCAACACCCGCGCGTCGTCCCCCCGATCGAGCCCTTTGCCAGGTCCTCCACGGTTTCAGTCGTCTCCGCTCTTGCTCTCAAACTCATCACACCGCCGCCGCATCTCCACCCAAACGCCTCTCGTCAACGGCAAGCTAGCTAGCCGGTCTCTCCCTCCACGCCTCAAGATCCTCTCAATTAATCCGAGCTAGCACCATGGTGAGCGCAACTTCAGCCGTCGCTGTCGCCGCCATGTCCACGGCATTCGCAGCCATGGAGCTGCTTCCTTTCGCAGGCCCGCGGCCGGTTCCGGGCGCCTCCTCAACATCCACTCCAGCCTCAACCTCAAGGGAGCAGTGCAGATCCCCATTTTGCTTGCTCTCTTCGGAAGCGTGGCGTTCGTGCACCGCCGCCTGCATCCCGCAGCTGGGGGCGCCGGCACGGAGCTTGCGGCCCTTGCAGTATGCATGGCAGTTAGCCTCCTCGAGTTTATCCTCTTCGTGCTGCAGCCTGCAGGTGTCATCGACGACGGCGTCGTCGTGCTAGCTCGCGCAGTTGGCGCGGCTGCCGCCGATGCGATTCCGGCTGCGGCGACCGTGACGTTCGTCCTGGGCATCACGCTCGTCATCGCGCACATCCGCGCCGGGGGCGAAGGCGGTGGAACCGGCGCTGTCGCCAACGACCAACGCGTGCCCGTGCCCGTGGAGTTCCTGAAGAAGCTTGCGCTCGGCGCAGCGGCAGCACTTCTCGCCCAGATGGCCATGGCGATCTACTTCATGTAAGTTCCACAAATTCTCCCCCCGTGCCGCTGTATGCCGTAACCCATGGCCAGCAGCGCCTCTCCTTGCCATATTCTCCATCCAGTTAAAAATTCCAAGAGATCGCATCCTCCCTCGCCGGGTCCAGGAGTGTAGATGAGTGATTATGTGGCAGGCTGCTTGACGATCGAGTCAGTGAATTGAGAGGTCTTCAAAAGCCGCATCTCGGATTTGGAGTTCCCGGAGGCCGGGCGTCCAGGCTGCTGATCTTGGTTCTTGGTGCGGTGCCTGAGGACTCAATTACTGTTGGAGAGTGCGGTACCGGTAATCATTTCTCATGCAGTTGCATGCTGTTTTCTCTGAGAATTTACACTTGTTAGGTCAGGGTCAGTACACATTGACTAGGTCAGTCCGTCAGTAATGAGCCAATCGCAAGCCTTTGATGATATAACATTACTTCGGCAGTCGGTTTATTTTGTTTTCCAAATTTTCTGTGGATTTGGTTACACACCGAGCTGTAATGTGTGCAAACCTTGCTTCATGCAGGTGATGAGGAAGAATCTTGGAACAGGTGGCAGGTGTATTCAGGCTGCAGTCCTTGTTCATCTTGTGAATGCCCTGGCCTTGTCATCGGCTTGAAGATTTTATCGACATTGTCAAAATAAATTTCATAGCGCGATTGTAAAATGAATCCTCATTCGATATGAACTCTATCGTATTTTGTTTCCTTTAGAACAAAGTCTTGTAATAACCACATCACAAATACATCGTTGGATGTATAGTGGATGGGATGTCTTTCATTTGCTTGATGAAATGGAGCTTCCCTTTATGTAAAAAAGTGTGAAATGAACCTGTACTTAATATGGTTGTCCTGCTGCTTGTGTGTGGCTATTGTGATCAATATGGTTGTAGTATTCTGCTTGTTTTGACTTGATCATAGCTGATTTTACTAATCCATGGGGCTCATATTGTTGCTTTGATTTATGCATTCGTGAAAGGGGTCGGTTTTTTCCTGCTGGCTTTGTTCTTGGCACTATTTCTTTCCAATTTTCAGGTTGAGGCATGGAGCTCCCAAAGGAACTGGATGAGCACTATAGGAAAGGAGAGGACCTGAGTCATGCAGGTATAACTGATAACTCGTCTACATATTTAGGCCTAATTATTTTGGGTTGGGGTTCCTACTACATTAGTTTTCCATTTTGTTTAGATATATGTAAGCCTTTTTCCTGGCTTACAAGCTAAGGCTAGGGATGCAAGCTTCCAACATTTTGGGTCGTGGGTCGACACAAAACTTCTCTAAAATGAACTATAGAATTTCCCGCCATCCTAGAAGGCTAGTAGATCAAATAAACTAGAGGCTTCACACACAAATATAATGCCCATTGGGTACCCACTTGCATCCCTAAGCTAGGCTTTGAGAGTAAGATTTATGTTTGCTCTTCATGTAGTCGTTTAGTCTCTTTTTGGCTTTTGTAGTCGCTGTTACATAAGTGTTTTGGGACTTGTATGTCTAAATCGCTGTTACATAAGTGTTTTGGGACTTGTATGTCTAAACCGGTATCCCCGGTATAGTCTGTAACATCCAGTACTTTATACGATTTCAATAAAAGCAGGACAAATCTAATTAAAAACAAATTTATGTTTGCACATGATGATCAATAGTAGGTTATGCATATTCCAAAGGGTGCAAATGCGTGACCTAAGAAGACCTTCCAATATATCCTCTTTAGGTCAACCAAAAGGAATGCTCCATTTTCTTGGTACCTATAGGGCACCCAATTTGCACCCCTAATATCCCTAAAATCACATCTTAATCATATACTACCTATTGTATAGGAAGTAAGCATGATGTGATTGTTCTTCATATCTTAACCTATCTACAGTATGACCATGCATGATTGAACACTTAGGCTTCTATTAAACTTTGTAAGGATGCTATGCGCTTCTGGTGTCATCTTTGCTTTTTCTATATCCAACCTTGTGCCCTTTGTTTCAACCAAAATGAGGCTAGTTCATTATGTTATTGTGAAATTACTGACTGCCATGAAGCAATTACGAGGTTATATACACGTTTTCATCTTTGGATAAATTGCTGATGCACCGCTTTGATGCGGACAACGGTCCCATTTGGTTTCAATGAGATGTGAACATGCTCTATGGAAGCTATAGATAGGTGTGGTTGCGTTGCCACCAAAAGTTTCTAATCACGCTCCTTTTCTTTCTCCCTTTTGATATCATTTCTGGATCACTTTGGACAGAGATCGAGTGTTGAAGGCGACGACCAGTCGTATTCTTGAAAATGTTGGTTGTGCTGACCATGTGATGTGAGGCAGGGGACGGAAAGACGCTGAATAAGCGGCTTCGTCGCCGTTCTGCTGATTGGTTGAGCGGAGAGATAATGGGTAGGAAAAGGCGCCGGATATGTCCCAGAAAATATGGGCCCGGCGTGACCGCTTAGTGGATGCCTGACTGACGACAAGGAGGAATTGGACTTGGAGCATCGATTCGTCGATGTTTCTTCTTCGCTGTCCGCTCGTCGTTTCACCTACTTTCAGTGAGGCCGTCAAGGCACTCCGGCAAGTCGATCGAGGCTGTGGCGGCGGCCCTCACACGTTGGTCCGGCCGCCACAACCTCACCTCGTGCTTTGCTTTTCCGATGTTCCTCTGGCTGTGGAGGCCTGGACAAGTGTGTAGCGCAGGGAAGAAGCAGCATCAGCAGCAAAAGCGAAATCGTGGTGGTGTTCACATTGTTTAATTTTCCTATGCTGTCATCGCAACCGCAAGTGTTAGAGCTAGCTTTTCTATTGAAAAAACTGATCTGAAAAACTTGACCAATCGATAAAGATAAGACACGTCCTTTTTCATTTATATAAGATGGAAGAGAGAAAAGGACATGTTGTGGTAAACTAAACCCGAGCACTGGCGTTGTTTGCAGCGCGTCTTTTTCTTACTACAAGTATAGTTTGCAGTACTGGCGTCGATGGTTTTGACCTTTTGGGTGCTAAACTAAACAGACCCCGATCAGCGCAAGAGAAACGGGACCGCGTGGCCACCCACTGCGGTCTCCCCACCCCTCCCCCCGCCTACGCGGCTACCTGACGCGGCCAGCCCGCGTGGAGCGAGGTCCCACGAGGACCCGGTCACGAACGGCGGCGTCATCCAAATGGGCACAACAAGTCAAGTCACTGCCCAGCTCAGTCACCACCCGCCATCGTCCGATTTGCCGGTAGGCAACGTCGCCGGCTTGGCCCCTAGCTAGAAAGAACATGGCCCCGCCGTCGCCGCAGCCACCGCGTGGCGCCACGCGAGACCGCAGCACCACGAGCTTGTCGGGGTCCAGCACGCACTTGCTCAACCACGACGCCGCCTCGGCCGCCACAACACATAACCATTCGGCACTGAAACAGTGGAACCCCAATTGCTGATCACATTCCCTGGCGGGAGCAATGTTCGAAAAATTCCCTGGCGGGGGCTTGTGCTGTGAAAGACATCATCACCACAAATAAAAATTCAGTTAAACCTCTCAAAAACAAATCATGGGAATTCCACTGTTTCAGTGATCAACACGGTTATCTTTTTATTTTTAGATGGCAAACGGAACGCTTTAATTTCTAGTTCTACAGGATACATCATACAATCCTCGTTATCCCGTTGCACCCGTAATGATGGGTTTCACCCTCGCAAGAAAAAAAATGATGGTTTTCAGGGATAGCCCCGTGCAGCTAGCGCAAGAAACGGGAGAGGAGAGCTTGTCCTGATGGGAAAAAAATGGCTAATACATGCCAAAAATTTGAGGCGGCTGGACCGATCAAGTCCAAGCTGATAAACAAAAGGAACGGTGCCGTCAAGAGCAAGAAGCTTTAAATCGTGGCCCAACCTCCGGCACGGGCATGCTTGTGTTTGTGATCTTGTCCATTCCAAATCCAATGGCTGACCTGCTCCGGACCATCGTTCGCACTTCGCGCCATGGCCGCCGCCGCGTTGTGCGGGATGCCCTGCCGCGGACACTACCACATCTCCATTGGGTTCCTGGTCAGTCGTCGCGGCCTGTCTGCTCGCTGCCCAAGCCATCGAGACCGGAAAGCAGTAAGCTGGATGATGGGCCATTCCATCCGTAGCGAAAAATAACATTGCTTTGTTGGCCCAATCATCAACTCCACACACCACAGCACACACTCACTCACCCAAGAACTCCACCGGCAATGCAAGAACTCAAGTGAGAGCTCACTCACTTACTCACACTCGAGATATGCAGCAGCTGAGCTGCCGAGCAATGGCTATACTAGTGCACCATACCTCTACTTGCTGGACTGCCATGCTTCAACTTGCAACCAACCTTACCTCTTAACTTCTATCACTGTTACCACTACAAGCTACAGCAGCAACTACTACTATGCCAGTCCTCATTTGGCGCCAAAACAAACTTCCCAAAATCCTCCCCCTAATTCTGAAATTGGTGCAGCAGAATTATCAACAAATCTCCCCCTAATGCTGCTGCACCTTCTTCCTCACACTGGCCATGCCAATCTTGGAGCAGAGCTCCTTGAAACGCACACGCCCAAGAGACTTGGTGAGGATGTCAGCGAGTTGATTGCCGGTGTCAACGAACTCGAGGACGATCTGACCTCCATCGACGCAGTCACGGATGAAATGGTAGCGCACATCAATGTGCTTGCTGCGGTCGTGGAGGACTGGATTCTTGCAAAGGGCGATAGCAGATTTGTTGTCCACCATCAGCTTCGGCGCCGGCAGCTCTCCTCCGATGAGCTCGCCCAGCAGCCGATGGAGCCACACGCCCTGGCAGGCAGCGGTGGCGGCGGCAATGTACTCCGCCTCACAGGTCGAGAGCGCCACCACGCGCTGCTTCTGCGACTGCCAGGAAATGGGGCTGCCGCCGAGGGAGAAGAGCACGCCCATCGTGCTCTTGCGACCATCAATGTCGCCGGCCATGTCGCTATCGCTGTAGCCCATCAGCGCCAGCGCCTCGTCGTCGTTCCTCTTGTACATGATCCCCTGCTCCTTCGTCCCAGTGATGTAGCGTAGGATCCTCTTGACGGCGACGAGGTGGTCCTCCCTTGGATCCTCCATGAAGCGGCTCACATAGCCCACCGCGAATGCGATGTCCGGCCGCGTGTGGACGAGGTAGCGCAATCCGCCGACGATGCTCCTGTACCGCGTCGCGTCCACCGCCGGCGCCGTGCTTTGCTTCGTCAGCTTGATCCGCTCCTCCATGGGCGACTGCGTCGGATTGCAATCCGCCAGCCCACCCTTGTCCACCAATTTGCGCGCGTACGCGCTCTGGCAGAGCTTGATGCCGCCATCGCCTCGCTCCACCTCAATCCCCAAGTAGTAGCACAACAATCCGAGATCGCTCATGTGGAACATGGAGATCATCTGGCCCTTGAACTCATCGATGTCGCGCTGCTCTGCTCCGCTGATGATCAAGTCATCCACGTATACGCCGACGATCAGTGGTCCATGTCTTGACCGTCGCGTGTACAGCGTGTGCTCGTTGGCGCACTTGGCGAACCCGAGCTTCTTCAAGCTCGCGTCAAGCTTGATGTTCCAGGCACGCGGCACTTGCCGCGGCCCGTACAGAGCCTTGCGCAGCCGCAGCACCTTCCGCTCCTGATGCTCGACGACGAACCCCGGCGGCTGCTGCACGAACACCTCCTCCGTCAGCTCGCCGTTGAGGAACGCTGACTTCACATCCATGTGATGGACGCGCCAGCCCTTCTTCGCCGCCAGCGCGAGCACGAGCCGCACCGACTCCATGCGTGTGACAGGGGCGAACACCTCCTCGAAGTCAATCCCCTCGCGCTGCACGTACCCCTTGGCCACCAGCCTTGCTTTGTGCTTCACGAGCTTGCCGTCGGCGTCCCGCTTGACCTTGAACACCCATTTGAGCCCAATCGGCCGGCAGTGAGCCGGCGGATCGACAAGCTACCAAGTGTTGTTCTCTTCGATCGAGCGCATCTCCTCCATCATCGCCTTGCGCCAGCTTGGGTCACGCTCTGCTGCGGCGAACGTGTTGGGCTCCTCCGCCGTCACCATCATCAGCTGCTGGTCGCCGATGATACGTGCCGCCTCGCCCGGGATTTGGCCGCCTCCGACGAAATTGTCGATCGCTCTGAACCGGAGAGGCTCGCCGTCGTACGCTGCATCTAGATTCGGCGATGGATGTGGCGGTGGTGACACGAATTGAGGCGAATTCGGCCCCGCCGCCCCCGGAACAGGAGATTCCCCTGCTTCAGGAACAGGGGATTCAGCCGCTGCTTCCCCTCCGGCGCCAATTGCAGGTGAGAGTGGCTCCTCCTCCTCATCCTGCATCGCGTGGTCGACTGCACTAGGGCCCGTCACCTCCTCGTGGTGCGTGACGAACTCGAAGCGGAACGAGCTCCTTGAACTTGGTCCCGCCTCCACCACGCCATTGCCCGCCGACCAGTCCCAGCTGGCCGCCTCGTCGAAGATGACGTCGCGGGAGATGTGTAGCTTCTTCCCCACTGGGTCGTAGAGCCGGTACGCCTTGCTGCCGTGCTCGTAGCCGAGGAAGACCATTCGCGTGCTCCGATCCTCGAGCTTGCTCAGGTTCGGCTTCACCGTCTTCACGTGCGCCACGCACCCAAATGTCCTGAGGAAGGAGACATCTGGCTTGCGTCCGTGCCACGCCTCGAATGGCGTCTTCCCGGCCACACTTTTCGTCGGCGCGCCGTTCAGGATGAACACTGCCGTGCTCACGGCCTCGCCCCAGAACGCCGCCGGTACGCCTTTTGCCTTCATCATGCTCCGCGCCATGCTGACCACCGTCTGGTTGCGCCTTTCCATGACACCGTTCTGCTGCGGCGAGTACGGCGCCGTGAGGTGCCGCTCCACACCCTTTTCTGCGCAGTAGCGGCCGAATTCCACCGAGGTGAACTCGCCGCCGCGATCCGTCCTCAGCACGCGCAGCTTCCGTCCGGTCTCTGCCTCGACGCGCGCTTGGAAGTCCATGATGGCGCGCGGTGCTTCGTCCTTGCTCGACAGCAGCCGGAGCCACATGTATCGGCTGTAGTCGTCCACCAACAGCAGGAAGTACCGCCGATCGCCGTGCGTCGCCGGCGTGATTGGCCCACACAAGTCACCATGCACGAGATCAAGGAGATCCTCGGCACGGTACTTGGCCTTCTGCGGAAACGAGTGTCGCCGCTGCTTGCCGGCGAGACAGCTATCACACAGCTCGCCGGTGTGCTCAATCTTGGGGAGGCCGTGCACCATGCCCTGCCGCCCTAGCCGTGCCAGCGCGTCAAAGCCGATGTGGCCGAATCGACCGTGCCATAGCCAAGCGTCGTCGTCCTTCCGCGCCGCCAAGCACACCGGCTGCGTCACCTCCAGCTTGATGGTGTACAGCCTGCTCTTGCCCCGGCGCACCTTCACCAGCAGCTTGCGGTCGTGGTCGCGGATGCGCAGCACTCCGTCCTCGATCAACACCTGGCACCCGCGCTCGTCGAGCTGGCCCAAGCTCACGATGTTGCTCCTCAGGCGCGGGATGAAGTAGACGTCCGTCAGCGCGCGGTGCTCGCCGTTCTGGCACCGGAACACCACCGTGCCGCGTCCCTCGATCCCCACCACCGAGCTATCGCCGAACTTGACCGTGCCCTTCACGGCGGTGTCGAGCTCCGAGAACGCCGCCTTGTTGCCCGTCATGTGGCTGCTCGCGCCCGTGTCGAGGTACCAGGTGTCATCGATGTCGTCGTCCTCGCTGCCGAGGTTGACTTGAGCCCGGACCTCGTCCAGCTCCACGAACTCCGCTCCTTCCTCCTCCACGGTGACGCCGAGCGCACACACCTGCGTCAACAGCAGCGCCGGCTCCTCGTCATCCTCCTGCTCCGCCACCAGAGCATGCTGGTTCTCCCCGCGATCTTGCTTCTTGGGCGCCTTGCAGTCGCGCGTCCAGTGCCCCAGCTTGCCGCAGTTGTGGCACTTGTTCGAGACGGGCAAGACCAGAGAAGGCCCCGACTGAGAGGAGCTAGCCTGTCAGCTCAAGAGATTGAAAAGAAATGGAATAGAGACACGCTGGGCGAGACCAGAGAAAGCCTCGACCCAGAGGAGCTGTCCCGTCAGCCGAAGAGAATGAAAAGAAATGGAACAGAGACACACCATGGAGAAGCGCATCCGCATGTTGGAGGAGGCGGCGAGACCGTCCCCCGCTGATCTGACCCTCGCTGATGACCAGAGGCCGCAGGGGAGTTAGTTTTCCCTTCCAGTATGGCCATGTTAGGAAATAAAAAAGGCACCGTGGACAAACGTCTATGTGTATTGAGGGAGGTTGTAAAAAGAGTTTTTTTTTTTTTCGTTTTTTTAGCACAGGTTGTAAAAAGAGTTGTGCTGTATGCTTTTTTTTTTTTTACCAAAAGATGCCCAAAAGGCATCTTAAACCTGACTTGTATTAAGGAAAACAAGACACGATACAGAGAAGACAAAGACAAAAAAGAAAATTACAATCAAATTTGACGAAGTCTTCTCTTCCACCTCAACCATCGTAACCATGAAGATCTGAACAAACCCCAATCACACATAGGATTTTGAAGACCGCAGTAGTAGTACGTCCTGTAGAATGGATCTTTGCAAATGCATAAGAAATATCGGAGGAGCTATGCCCCGAGTCTGATCCAGATATGCTTTCGCGCCACCAACTGTCGACGCAACCACATCCCTTACAAGCCCTTCACCAGTACCGGAATGAACACTGCTGAGACGAAGAGAGAGCCAGAGTATCATTATTCCAAGCAGAGCCGCCATCACCTTCGCCTGAACGACGACTTCATGGACACCAAATCCATAGTTCATCGCAACCTCATGGAAGAAACCACAAGAACGAGATGAACACGGAACAAACACAAGACGAATTGATATCACCACAACGATTCCCGAAGAAGAAAAACAAAATTACTAGATCTACTCATGAGGTTGGATCCCCCTTCCCTCTTCTCACCGGTGGCTGACCGGAGAGGAAGAGGAAGGGGGATCAAGGGGAGGCGGCGCCTAGGTTTTTTTTTTTCCTTGAGAGGCGGCGGGTAGTTGTGCTGTATGCATGGCTAACTGAAATTCTGAGTAACCAAGGATAGGCCCAATGCAGTCGAGCCCATCAGATGAATTGAACCATTTGGGTGGCCCTAAGTAGCCCAACCCACCAACGAAAATAAGTCAAAAGAAAACTAGGGAGAGGAGGTGAGGAGAAACAGAGGAGATGGAGGAGAAGGGGGACGTCTCGTGGGTCTCAATCCCCATTTTTATATCACGGAACAAGCTGCTCTCCTCGCAGAGTTTGCCGTCGCCGTCATCGTCCGCGTTCCAGTCTCGGCGTGATGGAGCTCCGCGCCGCCGGCGAACAAGCAGCCTCTGGTGGCTCCGGCAAGCGCAGGCGCCAGTCTGGGAAGCGCTCTCTGGGGTACCCGTGCGTGTCGCACCTCCGCCACCGCCGCCTCCTCGTCCTCGCCTACCTCCGCCACCGCCGCTTGGACGACTCCTTCGATTTGTACGTTTGCTCTCTCTCCCCCCTTCTCACTCGCAAGCTAGTTCGAAATCTGATCACTGGATCTGCCTGCCTGCGCTCGCGACACTTACGCACGTTGCTGGCTGGCTCTGGAGACGGACTTTGTCTTCCACGTGGACCACCTGCAGAGCCTCGCGAGGCGAGGCCGGTGGGGCGACGCCACCAAGTACATCACCCGTTTCGCGACGTCCGCCTGTTGGAATTGACCTTGGTCAGTAATTGGACCGAAAGGCCCACCTTAAGCCCAACTAACCCCTATTAGTTGCCTTGATCGGGAGGCAACACTTAGCCCACGTTTTGGGCCCCGGCCCCACGCCTACATCACATATAAATATGAGGGGAAACCCCTGGTTAACCCTAATCCGAGAATTAATCACGAGTTGAGCCGCCAGGCTTAACCTAAGCCCTAATCTACCGATCCCTAAGGTGCTGGAAGTTGTGGAAGCACGGTGCCCTTGATCTACATCAACCTGCAACCGTTCTTCTACCTCTACAACCTCCTCTACACCTTGCTGAAGAGGAGATCATGATGGGTAAGTCAATTAAGTGATTAATTAGTTAATTACTAGGTGTGATCTAATTCTGACTAGATCATTCTGTTAAGTTTAGTGATGATTTGATCTAACAATTGGTATTAGACGCCTAAAACTAGTCATTTTAGATCTCCTAGACTCTGTTAGCTTGATGGCATTCAATGTACTTTAGTGAAATCTTTTGGTTCAATATATCATTGTTTTATGAGTATATTTCTCTCTAAGTTGTGAAATTATCTCTTATATCCTCAAATTTTAAGATTATATCATAGTTGCTCCTCTACAAGCAAATTTCATAATGTTAATTATTAATCTCTTACATATGTGAGAGTTAAATAAGATAAGTGATGAGACCTTGTCGAATATGTGGCACACTCATGTTTAGACCACAAATTCGGGGGGAGAATGGCATGTCTCATCAATTTAATGATACTCCAGTTAATAATGTCATTTAAGAATTGCTCTTGTCAGTTAAGAATTGATCTTAGAAATATCTTAATAATTCTCTCCATGATATTTTCATTGTCCATAAGTTTCAAGGACATAATTAAGTATAAGTTTTAAGCATAGTATAAGTATAAGTTTTAAGCATAATATACTCATAATATCTTATTGCTTAAATTAAGAATAAGTTCAAGAGCAACTTTATCATGCAAGACATGATTATTAATTACCATTGTGATGGGAGTATATGTACTCCACAAAAACCAATTGTCTCAACTAAGTGTGATTTTTGTTCTATACTAGCAATTTGCCCGTGCGTTGCTACGGGCTAAGTTTTACAAATAAAAAGGATTATCACAGAAATAGTAAATATTTTGCAAACCAGACTCATTTCCTACATAATTGTCACTTGACGCATAGGGCTGTCCAAAAAACTCGAGACTCACAAGCTGTTCGAATTCGGCTCGTTAAATACTCGATTCGAGCTCTGACTCAATAAAAAATCAAGCCGAATTCGAGCTCAGCCTCAAGCTTGGGAGCTTTTAATGAGCGAACTCAAATAGCTCGATTAAGCTCGGCAAGCTCCTGCCACCGTTATTTTTTCCTGCAGGCTTTGCTCTTTCCTCTTAGACACCAGGAGTCCCTAGTTCTTTCAGCCCAAGGCCCATTAAGAAAAACGAACAGACAATAGGCCCACAACCCATCACGTTACTACTATCCCTGTTCCCCATGAGGTCTCTTTCCCTACCGGGACATCCAGATGGGAGACAGCCAAATCTTGCGCCGCCATGCCCGAGCAAAAATATCTGACTCGTTCCTTGACTTTTCTCCTCCTCCAGCACCGTGATAAGCTCGCTCCAACGCACCCCATATGATCATGCATATGCTGGTATCGAGCCTTTTCGAGCCAAGCTCGAACTCGCTCGAGTTTGGATCGAGCCGAACTCGAACTCCACTGCAAGCTCGACCCCCAACCTGGAGTGTTGATCCCGAGCTCATCACGTTCCCGAGCACAGCCTGCCTGAGCTCACTATGACAGCCTTAGTGTTGATTGGACGAGCCCGCCTTGAAGAAAAGAAAAAAGGAAAAAAAAAAGGATGCTGCTGTTGGGAGTCGAACTCGGCTCTGCTCAGAGCAAAAAGATGGCTCTACCGCTAGAGTACGCACTTTAACATAGACAGATGCCACTCAATTTACAATTGACTAAGCTAATTCCGATTAAAATTCAAATTTATGCGAATTCGACCCGAATTCAAAACGGAAGAGGTCTGAAAACTGAAAAATCCATCTGAAATTTGTGGCTGACGACCTCTTTGTGACTTTTTAAGTAGTAGAGATTCTGGCCACCGCTGGGTACGGGATAATTCTCACAGATTGTGTTGTGTCACCCATTTTTTGGCCACCGCTGTTGTGGGTTGGTACAATGGAATCAGAGATGATTGAAGTGTGATTGTGTTCATGATACTGGCCACCGCTGTTTTGTAGACTTTTAATCATAACTTTGCCACTCTAGTTCATTTTCTGGCCACCGCTGATGTGTTCTAGTTTTGGCAAAGGAAGCTGATCAGTGGTATAGTAAATGTCGTGTCAAGATAAGCTGAAGAGCTACCATTGCAAATTATTTTAGATAAGTTTATGGGCCGACACATTTAATATTCTGATTATTCAGAGTTTAATGGAAGCTCATAAAGAAGGAAGAAAATGGGGAGAAGAAATCTTATTGAAATATAGGATAAGTTTTCCTATATTGATGATTTAAGATGAAATGTATATACATACATATATGTTTTCTCATATATATCGTGTCATAAGTATTCCTCCGTTATTTTCCTATCTCTGTTTAGGATGTGCATTAGTCGTACTACAATAATAGAGACGTGTAATGTTTTAATAATAAGTTAAGTTTTGGGCACAAAAGTAAAAGCCTCAGTTATTCCTAAGATTATGTAAAAGGGTCTATAAATTTTGAACATAAGTATAGTTCATCTCATAGCAATTTTCTGATGGAGTCAAGGCAGTAGACTGTAATGGGTCTGCAGATTTTTGAAGAAGTGATTCCAAAAGGAAATAAGATGTTAAGTTTATAACTCACTATGAGTTTGTACGTATCATGGGCAACCGTGATTTATTTTATAAGGTTAAGGTGGATTAATTAAGATTCTGATATTCTAAGGTGATTATTTTTCCTCCGTAAGTTGAAAGAAATAAGCATACATTCCAAAAAAGGAGAAATGATTTCATCATATCATAAGATACATCTAGTGATGCTTTTCCTACGTTCTGGGGGAGTATGACATTTTGATGGGACCAAAGTGAGTTTTAGGATTGTCACTCAAGCACAAAAGTTGAGAGAGGCTCTGAAGTGACATTATGTGAATGCAAATATAATTATGCCTGTAAGTTTTGCATGACATAGCAAATTTTATCATAAGTATAAGATTAAGAATAAGATAAATAGAAAGACGTTCCTAAAGCTTCAGACAGAAGCTATGTGTAAGCCAAATAAGAAATTGACTTAGCATGACAAGCCAGAATGCTTGACAAAATTGTATTAGTCTTGGTCCAGAGGAGGTCCACTGGAAAAGGTGTTTAAAGTTAAAGATACCATATAACATGCTTATTTAATTAAGTACTATTCAGATAAGGTCTTGTGAGGGTGTATGGATGTAAATGTGCATAATTAAGTTTTATGTCCTTCATTCTTACAGATATGAGTGATTCTGCAGAAAGCTCTAAAACAAAATTAACATTATTAATGTTGATTTTGTATGGCATGTTTTAGGCAGGCATATAAGATATATTTCGGTGTTATTAAGTCTACATTGATAGTACTCAATGTCACTGTATTTGATTACAGAATTCCTTCAAGTAATGACATAGTTGATGGTGTCAAGCCCGTTGACAGCTATATTGTTATGTTATGAAAGAAGGATATCAGGATCAAGTCATTTTAATGCTTTAAGTAAATAGCTAGTAACATGACTAATTGAGGGTGTTATCTCCTATCCTATTTTTGCGAAATTAGTATGGATTCGGTGATTAACCTGAAATATGATTCTGGATGAAGCCGAGTAAATAAATTCTCAAATAAGATTAATCAGTGTTCTATCAAAGTAGTGTAGTGAACTTTGGTTAATGTGTCCCGGTATATTTGTAATGTTTGCCGGTGACTCATTCGCCAGGTTTTGTTATGGTATTGAGCGTGAACAAAATGCGAATATAAGTCTAAGTTTAAGATTAAGATTGTTCGATTAAACGGGAGATTATTGATCTGTGTATGTCCACCTGCACATGATCGATAGTATGAATATTATAAAGAGTTAGCTATTGACCTTCGGTCAAGGGAGAGAATGTTGGAATTGACCTTGGTCAGTAATTTGACCGAAAAGCCCACCTTAAGCCCAACTAACCCCTATTAGTTGCCTTGATGGGGAGGCACCACTTAGCCAAGTTTTGGGCCCCGGCCTCACGCCTACAACACACATATATATATATATATATAAGAGGAAACCACTGGTTAACCCTAATCCGAGAATTAATCACGAGTTGAGTCGCCAGGCTTAACCTAAGCCCTAATCTACCGATTTCTAAGGTGCTGGAAGTCGTGGAAGCACGGTGCCCTTGATCTACATCAACCTGCAGCCGTTCTTCTACCTCTACAACCTTCTCTACCCCTTGCTGAAGAGGAGATCATGACGGGGTAAATTAATTAAGTGATTAATTAGTTAATTACTAGGTGTGATCTAATTCTGATTAGATGATCCTGTTAAGTTTAGTGATGATTTGATCTAACACCGCCCACTACCTCGGAGACGAGGCCGGGATCTTCGTCAACATCGTCCACATGCACGCCGTCCTTGACAGCATCGCCGCCGGGGAGAAGCACGGCGCCGACTACGCCCGGCATTACGGTACCTACCTCAGGGAGAACCCCTACGCGCACCCGGGCCATGTCAAGCTCGGTCGCGTCCTCTTGTCCGTGCTCTACTCACAGCGGCTCAGGTGAACCCGTCGTGCTCTACTCAGTTGCAGTGCATTGGATAAAAGATCAAAGTTTTGGTTCCTGACCATCTGTCGCTGCATCAATCAATGTATGTAGAGCCTCCATCAACTGGGTTCGCGTCAGGCACAAGGCTCCAGAGTTCAACGACCTGCTGTGGGTGCCAATTGCCAAACCGCCCAATCAGGCCGCACAACGTTCTCCCTATTGGGTTCAGGTATTCTCTAATTCTACGGATCCTACCTCAGTCGTGCCTCATATAAGTTCTGCATCTCATCGATCCACTGTGCGCCTCTTTCAACCTGATCGATAAGTCATACGTTTGATATTCGAGTAACTCTGGTGCCCCTATTTTTTTTAAGAAAACAATAACTTGAACTTCAATTCCACCATCAATAGCAAGAGTTGTCATTTTACAGTTTTTGCATGTGTAATCTCGTGAAGTCCCCGTCTGAATGTAAAGGAAGTAGATCGGGTCCCAGCATCTGCTCTTGCCCGGTTCTATCTTGAGAAGAGGAGGAGGTACTACGATAGGCATATGGCATAGCTATTCGCTGCTGCATTACACTGTTTCCGCTATTTGACATATTTACTCACACATGCATATATGTGATTTGCTTTGCTTAGGCTGCCTTCTTCAAATCACTGTCAGGGGACAAAAAAATTCGGTCTGTTATATGATAGCACTTTCTTTGCAAACATCCTAAATATGGCTGATCAGCTTATCGCGTTACTTTTGTGTATGTGTGCTAGCTGATCATCATGTTTCTCACTCTTGTCGGATTGTCATTTGAGGCCTCAGCCAGGTTGGCAGATATTATCGGTAAAAAGTTTTGCCCTTGTGTCGTCTGTTCTTTGTTTATCTAGTCTGTGCTTCCACTGATGTAAAAACATTGTTATGATGGTTCTATTTCCTATGGCACATGATATATGCTACTCAGACGAGTAAAACCAATTGTGTCTTTGCACGTTTGTTTCCTTGAGTAAAACCTGTTGGATTACTCATGGATTATGCCTGCTCATACTCGCTAATTTTCCGATCTTCAGCGGAATCTGTGCAAGCTGGTATATGTCCTAGGCTCCCATCAGTGGAGCTACCGGCCGCCCAAATAAGGCGATCCTCCTCTACGGCTGTGACTACGAGCACTGGCTTACCGTCAAGGAGTTCCCCACGGACAAGAAGGAATCGCATGATTATTTTCAGTTGACAAGAAGAATTGTATATGAATATTATTTTCTTAAATTCGTCGAAGCTCGTATCGATAATGTGCACAAGAAGAAACACAAATATTAATATTCTCATAGCGCACGCGAGCAGCAGATCGATCCATTTGCTTGTGTCAATCCAGTTCACGAGATATGTTCTTGTATTGGGAATTTGGGATACGCTGAGCTTCAGTAACAACACGGCTTCACAGGCGCGAGTGTGGATGTCAGCGGACGTTGAACCCGCGAAAGTGCTCTATTCGCTGCGGAAAAGCAGTATGTTGTTTGTTTGGGCTTCTGGCTTCCCATAAAAACCAGAAGCCCAAATAAAGAGACACGATCGCACCATCGATCGACCTGGAAAAGGAATCCACATGGCTGGTTGGGTAGGCAGGCAGGCATAAGCAAAACCTATTGGTCGATCCAGGCTCCAGCTAGAGAGAGAGAGAGAGAGAGAGAGAGAGAGAGAGAGAGAGAGAGAGAGGTAGGTATGGCGGCGGTGGCAGGGAAAACGGCGTCCGTGCACAGGGCGGCGCTGGTAAAATCCACGCTCCAGTTCGACATTGTCGGGTACAGCGTGCTGAAGGCGCTCGGCGACAGTCACACCGTGAAGTCGGGCAGCTTCACCGTCGCCGGTCATGTCTGGGCCGTCCTCTGCCACTTCGAGGGCCACCGCCTGGCCGCCGTCTCCCTCGAGAGGCTGGCCATCACCAAACGTGTTTTCGACGTCAAGGCAATGGTCAGCTTCACGATCTGCGACCCCACCAGCAGCAGCAGCACGCCGCCTCCCATCCAGATCGGAAACAGTGAGGAGATCCTGACCTTCACCAACGCGTCACCCATCAGCCGGCGGCGCCCCGTCCCCTACGCGTCCCGGGAGCAGGATGCGCGATACGTCAAGGACGACCGCCTCACGATCTGGTTCGTGGCCGCGCCGCCGCCGCCGAGCATCTCGCTGGGCCTCGCGGAGATGCTGGCGAGCGGGCAGCGCACGGACGTCGCGTTCGCCGTGGACGGGAGCACGTTCCACGCGCACAGGCTCGTGCTGGCCGTGCGGTCGCCCGTGTTCCGGGCCATGTTCTTCGGGGACTCCCGGGACAGCGAGCAGGACGTTTTCACGGTCGACGACATGAGCGCCGCCGTGTTCAGGGCAATGCTGCGTTTCATCTACACGGACGAGGTAGAAATACCGGAAGCAGGGTCCGAGGACCTGTACGACCTGGAGCGACTGCGGCTTATCTGCGAGAAGACGCTGTGGGACAGCGTCCGTGGCAAGGAAACGGAGTAGCTAATCCCTACCCTCGCCGAAGCCGTGAATCACAGGGTTTTTTCCGCGCCACCTGTTCTTCTCTCTATCTGTTTCTTTTGATTCATTGTTCAGGGCAATTAGAAAGGGCCTGATTTGATTCGTATAGACTGAGAATAGGTCTGTTTTTAGGATTGAGTATTTCAGTGCCTGTTGCAAAATGTGTACCTGTTTTTAGGATTGAGAATAGGTTTGTTTTTAGGACTGAGAATAGTTATCCAACTATGTAGTTGTTCACGTGATTTGATTCGTATAGACTGAGAATAGGTCTGTTTTTAGGATTGATGAATTTCAGTACCTGTTTAGTATGTTTGCTCTGTTAAGTGTTCACGGTTCAACCCCAGCTATATATTTTATTTTGCTGATGATGAATCCTAGCTAAATAACATATGTGATTTATCCATGGAAATTGCTACTTGAGAAACAGGGACCTATAATTTTCTATGTTACATTGTAGTTTGGTGGTCATCTAGCATATTTTTTGGGTGCATTTTTGCGGGTTGCATTGTAGTTTGGTCACAAATGGCATTCACATTGTTGAACAGCTGAGGCCAGTTAACTGTATGGTCTTTTCAGTTTCTTTATAGGTAAGTTTGATTGCAAAGCCAAACTTTTTTTCCATCTTCTCGTGTCATTATTTCGAGGAAGTTTCTGAAGTTAAATTAAAATCTATAGTACTTGTGATGTGTCTCCACTCTCCGGGCAGAGAGAGGAAAAAATATGTAGTAATTTCTGAAGTTCAAGGATTTATTTATGAGCTATGATTGATTTTGTTTCAGCTAACAATTTGCACTTCTTTTAGCCTGGCTACATCTGTGATGTTCTTTTATGGATGTATAAAATTTGAAGATTTGTTAGGCATCTTCAAACCTCAATTATTGCCATCTTTCTTTGGCAGGCTGCTTCATTTGCAGAAGAAAGAGCTGGGGTGGGAATGACAGGTCGGCCCGGACGGAGGTTGAGTAGAATGCAGCAAAGGTGCTGGCCGGAGTGGCCACACGTACATCCTGATGCCGGCCATGTTTTGATAATTTTTAGATACATTGATGCAAAACACATATATTGCCCCGTATGGTAAGTATTTTAACTGCTTGTGCCTTTCATGTATTTAGGAAAGTGCATGCCATATTGTTGCCATGAAAGATATATTTGGAAGGTACTTAGTTATAGAGTAAAGAAATTGAAAAAGCCACCTCCGGTTTCAGATGAAATTCATCGGTCACTCCTTATATCCTGGAATGCTCTTGGATAATTATAGCTTTGTTCGTCCATTATTTATGGTTATTTATATGTCCTTCTAGAGACGAGCAAGTCGCTTTGATTTTGTTCGGACACATTGCTTCAATTTTGACATGTGAAGAGTGCTTCCCTTCGATTTGGATCACACATCAAATTTGAAATAAAAAGTGCTTCCCTACTTCCATTTCATACTGGCTATAGATTTCTAATTATGGCCTTTTGGAAAAGACCTATTAGTATTCGGTCTGGTCATTGGTTTTCAGGTCATAGCAAAAGTAGCTGAAATTATGCTTCGTCTGTTATTCGTCATTCCTTGAGAGGCATTTCATACAGATAGAATTTTGTAGAGCATGGGACAGCTGAAATATTTCAAGCATGTAGACTTGTTTGAAGCTTGTTTACTTTTTCTTAAATGAATTTTAATCCCCAGATGCCATGCCAATGATGCTTGAATGAAATGTGCGGCAACAAAAATCAAGCATGCCTGGTTTTCATTATGAGGTGCATTCTACTCAATGTATAGAAATTGTTTGTAAGAAGATACACGTGTCTAGGAGTTAAGAAACCATAAAGATGAAAATACAACTTGACAAGATAGATAGCCTAGCGATTTTTTTCACTTCTTGCTCACGTCTTGTTCTTATTAGCTTAACATATTTTCTCACTTCATTGTAGTAACTTCTTTGGTTTTTGATTCCCAAGGTAACAATTGACCGTTGAAGCAATATCAGAGAACTTGATGAGTTTCACATGGCAAATCTTGATTCTGTCCACCTGTTATGATCCATGTGGTCGTCGGAGTAAGGTGCAATTACTTTTGTTTTGCATGATTCTTTTCAAAATAATTGTTTTTTCTAAACTAATAAAGGGACAAATGGTTAGGTGTTCATAATTCTTATGGTCCTGTCAAATGATACAAAATTTAGACACGTTGATACGGAGAGACTGTGACCTGACGAATCCTAGGTGATCACCCATGCCAATGCAAGGACTTGCACCTCTTTGAAATTCGCCCAACCACACGCTCCGTAGACAATTCCCGATCTTCTCGATGTAGGATCCGTGATAACTATTGAACCCTCAATCCCCAACGGAAAGCAAGAACAATCTTGATTGGTAACCATCGAACCCTCTAATCCCAGCGGAAAAGCAAGCACGATCTTTGGTTGATAAATATGATACCCTCTAATCCCAGCGGATAAGCAAGCATGATCTTGGGTAGCGCCCAATTCCCCCTCTATGTTGGCTGCGCCGAATCAGAGGAAGAATAGGCATGAGACTCTCATCATGTGAGTAGCAAATAGCTAAAATCAATTCATAATTCAAGTCTCAATTACATGTACACGCAGACCTGGCTTATATAGCCACCTAAGACACTTGAAAAATAGGAAACTAACATATTACGTACAAGACTTGGACTCAAAGGAAACTTTCTGCCGTCGGATTCTCTGCAATATTACTGTGCTCCTGGAACGAAATAGGGCGTGGGACCTGATCCGTTGCGTGGGCCATCAAATAAGCTTTCCAACAAGTACTCATACGTCCAAAACGGACTCCTTATGTGGGAGATATGGACTTTTTATTGAAGGTATGCCAGGCTGTCACGAAATCAGTCCGAATCGAATCAAAACCTTCCTAATATTCAAACTCCGTGTTAGGAATGCCTTGAATCCGTGAATATCTTGAAAAGGAAGTCACAACACTGCTTAGAAACAGATAGAAATACCATATATGCTCCAGCAGTGGCGTGCAAACCATGAACCTCCTTTCTTTAGCAACTAGTAAAAATGCACGTGCGCCACGCACGTGATCGAGAAAAATGCACTACTTGGCAAGACATTTGTAGCTTAAATTGACATTCCAATGCATCTTCAATGGAAGATAAAGAAGAGAGAAGAAATTATTGTACTATTTATTTATACCAAAATACACCTTCAAATACAATAGGTTTAGCTTAATCTCACTGGAAGAAAACATCATCCTATAATTTTGAAGAAGCACAATCTCATCTAAGGACCAACAAATGAAAGGAATGCCTTGACAGCTTGTGGCAACCAAAAATACTCGTGACTTTATTACATCACCATTTAATCACTGATGCGTCAACAAAATATTTCATTATAATGCTCAAATTTCCCTCGCACCAAAATCTGCTGTTACTTCTCATTTTATATTGAGGAATTTTCTGAAGAAAACATCAACATAATAAGGCTAAAAGCTCAATCAATGCAAAACATTTCTTATAATGTCCACCTTGAACATCTCTCATTAGAACTCCTATGCTTGAAGTGAAGGAGATGGACCAAATGATTTGTATAATCCAGAAAAGAACTCACAACTAAAAAAATATTAGAAGTGATACAAACGCACACCATAATTAAGCATACATTGTCAGGACCGTAGCACATTTATATACACAATATTTAATCTCCAATAAGCGTGCGTTACATTCAGCTATTGGGCAAATTAAATTTTCAATCCAGCTTGAATCACCAACGAAGGTGATCCTGATTAGATGACAAATTGCATGAATTGATCCGGCTACAAGACACACATGACTGCAAAATGGGATAGGCAACTGGACCTAACTGAGGAGATCATTAATTAATAAATCTGAATCTAACAAGCTTGGTACAGAACATAACTTACTAATCAAATTTCAGTCATTGACCATCCGATACAGCTCTCTGTTTTCTGTGGAATCAGAACATCATGTATACTGGAAATCAACATTTACTTTTGGGTCAACAAATTACCTTCTGTTGTTAGGTCAGAAGACTCCTAGCTTCCCAAACTTGGGAGTGTTTGGTTCCAAATCAGATAATCAACTCTGTTTTTGAATATTGTAAACTTGGTAATTG
The DNA here is from genome assembly GCA_007726485.1 of Eragrostis curvula. Taxonomy (NCBI): domain Eukaryota; kingdom Viridiplantae; phylum Streptophyta; class Magnoliopsida; order Poales; family Poaceae; genus Eragrostis; species Eragrostis curvula. The sequence continues at coordinate 47,645,030 of CM017441.1, read as the reverse complement.
GTGCTCCTATGGTTCACAGACCGGTTCCCAAATCAATTGTACTCAAAGCCGACCAAAATCATACATGGCATAGAAAGGCCAAAATTAAAAAAAAAATCTACACAGCTTTCCTGTGACAATAAATTGAGTTAAATATGAAAGAATTGTCTGACGAAGGTAAGCAAAACGTAACACATATATGGCACATACCATAGACGACAGAGGGAAAAACTGAACATAGTAAATAAATAATCCTTGTCCACAAGTAATATACATTGTTATATTGACAAATTTTTTTCAGTGAAATAACCCAGTTCACAGATGCATTGCATATTCTTTATCAATACCCACCTTTTCTACGCAATCCTCTTTGCCTTACTCTATTGTATATAATTTTTTGACTATGGTGAGATCTCGAGGAAAAAAACAGCAGTTACATGTGACAAATTGTCGACTAAACTGCATAGTCATAGTTTTAGTATCTTGATAGCAATCTGACCTGATGTTCCATACAAAATTTTCTTATCGCTGCATGGCATGCATTCCAAATTCTGAAAAAAAAAACAGTGAATCTTATAATCCCTGATTCGCAAATATATTGGGCCTACTAACAAATGGATGATAAACCAAACATAACAGGATAAATTTTTCCCCCGACTAAAATAACAGATGAAGTTTGATCTTTTATAAGCAGTGAACATTGTGGTTCTGCTAGGGCCAATGTAAGTCTTAGATCCTACATTAAGTTGTGGGCTCGGTGTCAAGAACTCAGAACATTCTGCTGATGTTTAAGAGGAAAGGCTGTAGGATATGCAGCTTCAGGGAGAACATGGGCGCACTGGTAGCAATTTCTGATATAACCTGAAAGGATCATGTATATTAGCTTAGGTTTCTCCATGTATTTTAACCATGTATATCTGTCTCTTTGACGTGCGTGAATTACCTCGGAAGAGTGTTCGGGTCTACTCCTGCCTTTCCACTCATGCTCCAGTGCTGTGTCAATAGAGTAAGAAAAAAATCAAAAACTAAATACATGGGTTATTTAGATCAGGTATACATTGTAGATTATATACCTCCCCATGACCAAGTTAACCACGAGTTTCATTGCTGCACAATTGCTAACATCTCCGAGGTAAAATCTCGACTGGATTCAGAGTAAGGAAAGCGTCAGTGTTGACGGTCCTTACGACCCATTTTTACCGTCAACTTTATGCACCTTCTGGAACCTAACACCATCACCAATGGTAGACATAGGGCTTATTTCTAACAAATTCCACTAGTCTTGGTGAAATTATGAGTGCAGGTGCAATTCATATAAAAACAAGGGAAAACATGCACTAAACATGGACTTTGCAATCAACGGATTTTCCCGGAATAAAGATATCTTCCAAGGGCCCAATAACCGAGAGAAACACTCAAGTCTACCCATAGCACTCGGGACCAAGGTCAAGGAACAGAGGGGAGGCCACCTGCCAAAGCCCAGCCAGGGTGGGGCCAGCCACAGGTCGGCCGACCCCCCCTAGCTGGGTCGGCCGACCCCCCCTCGAGCCCAATGAGGGCCACTCTTCTATGGCGGTTCGCAACCGACGTTGCAATGTCGGTTCCCCCTGCAATCAATGATACCACCTCGCGGAACCGACTCAATTTCACCGACCTTGGAGGCTATAAATAAAGGGGCACCCCTCCCCCTCACAAAACACACGACAACACACATTGACACCAAGAGGAATCCAATCCCTAGCATTAGACTAGTCTCTAGGCTGTAGAGGATTAGAGGGGAGAGTTTGGTAGAGGAGAGGGCTGTCCTCCCTTTGTTAGGACTTAGCCCAATCTTGTATCTTGAGGATACTTGCTAATAATATATTGTTCGACGTTCGTTCGTTGTTCGTTCATCGCTCGTTCGTCGTTCATCGTATATCAAGTAAGTATCAAGGTCCACCTCAATAGAATTATCTTCTTTATTCCTTATGACTTATGATTGTACTAATATGATAGCCATGTGCTTTCTATGTGGTTGTTATCTAGTCATGATTGGTTGCTTCATGCTTGACATGCCTTTATTCATTCGTTTATGTCCTTACACTTGATTCATGCATGAAGTGGTGAGACATGCTCGGGCCCATAACTTGTTAATCCGTAGGGTTAGAGTTATGTGAGATATAGATCGTAGCTTGTTAATCCGCAGGGTTAGAGTTACGCATGTCTCACCCATTGACTTGATGATCCGTAGGGTCAGAGTCATGCATGTTCTAGCACTTGATCTGTTGATCCGTCGGGTCAGGATTAGGTGTACTCTTATTCCCGACTTGATGATCCGAAGGGTCAAAGTCCCGTGGGAATCGAGAGTACTATTTAGCAATGTGAGCATGGTGCTTAGGTTGATAAACAGCTTTTGGTGTTTGGTTGTCTGCTTGAACAAGAGAAGGTCTGGCAGCGAGGACTTAATTGCCTTGCTGTCACGTGACCTTAGGACTGGCATAGGGACTTAATAGCCCTAGTGTCACGTGTCCTGATAGAGGGTTGCTGGTAGGTGGTGACAGCCCTGCTGTGCTTAATCCTCTTTGTTCTACGGTAGATAGCCTTGATTGCCTGGTAGAAGGAATACCGGTAGGTGGTGACAGCCCTGCTGGTTACCCCCCTTGTTCCAGGTTGACATAGAGCTTAGACTTGTATGTGTTGCATGAGCAGGAATATAAGAAGTACATAAGGATCCATCTCAGCTCTCTTCTTAACCCCGCTTAGCCTAGGCTTAGTTCTAGTGTTAGATTGGATTGCTCTGGTTGTGTTGTCACACTACCCCTACCATACTTTTATCCTTACCCCTGTTTAGACCTTGGTACATTATTAGTTATGTGATTATGAACTTTGCTATCTCGTAAACCACCGCCTTCCCTGTGGAAAATACGATACCCTTGAATACTCACGGGTGAAGTGCTACAACGGTATTCTCCGTGCGCTTGCGGATTTATTTGTGACCGTAAGAAATCCCAACAGTCAGCACCACCTTCTTGATACAAAACAGTGATTACCTTGCTCGTGATGGATGTGCTGACGGCTCCTGAAGCTGAGGTCACCGGAGGCCGCACAAATCGATCTCCTGTAGAGTATGGGGTGTGTTATACACATGGGAGGGAGGCAAGGCCGCAGTCTTGGCAACGGGGATCCACCTGCGCGCGGCACTATCGTCGCCGTAATGTCAACAGCCTTGCGTGAGTACCTCGGCCTTTCCGCAGCCTTGTGCGACACCGACCTTAGGAGCCACCAAGAACGGGGCTCCACACGGCGACCGTTGTCCGCTTCCTTCAAGTCTTGCGGCGGATGGAGGCCGTGCGGAGGTATGCGCAGGACCTTGAAAGTCCGGCGGCGCCTCCTTCAATCCGTTGGCCCTCGTCCATAGAACCAGTGAAGATGGAAGGGCATTTAGCGATGGGGAGGGCAGCGGACCTCCGTCGCCCAGGCGCAACTGCATAGAGATCCATGAGACCTGAGGAAGAGGAATTGATCCGAGAGAGGAATTGATCCTGTGACAAAATCAACAAAAACCCACGAACCCTAGAACAACATCAAAGTCCCGACGACGTGTCGCTCGATCGACGAAGGCGTGACTGGACAAACATCAACAAATCAACAAATCAACAAAACAGCGAAACGTAGGAGCAAAAGGATTCAGCAAAAGGTAAGGAAAGCAACCATCGTGCGTAGAAGCAAAAGGATTCAGCCAAACCTGTCCCTTGCTGCAAATGGAAGGAGATTTCATCACAAAAGGAAAGCAATAAGGGGAAGAAGGCAGTGGGAAATCTCGGGTGGGGGTCTGTAAATCGTTGGGTGACAAAAGTTTAGGCGATGTCAGGATTTTTAGCCTAGGAATGACGAAGTAACGTCCCCCTTGGTGGGGTGGGGTTATGTTTGGCAGGTTTTAACGGTAGATTAAAAGGGTGAGGGTGGAAATCAACGGTGGATACACATGTGGGATAGATTCTGTCAGGTGAAATGTGTATTTCTGCCAACTGGTTCTTTAAAGGTTTAGATTCTCGCACGCCTCCATGACAGATTTGGCAATGTCCACTGTAAATACCATAACTCCATGAATATAGCTCCAAATTACATGAGATTTGATCCGTTGGAAAATAGATTTGATAACCTTTCTATATATAAACTTTTGAAGGTTCAGAATCCCCTGAAACGACGCACACACCTTCATGAATTGGACGAACAGAACTGCACACAATCAAACTATGCTTGGCCACCATATCCTCATCACACGTGCGTGGCGCACGTGCATTGGTACTAGCGTCTTTAATATCACCAACAATGAATAAGAACTATGCGCCACGTCATGTCTTTTATGTGGTAAAGTCAATTAGCGTCTTTAATTTCAAACAATGTCGTTATTTTATCAGATTCTTGAGCTTGTCGTGTTAATGTCGTTATGGTACTTCAATGCAATGATGTATCAGAAGTGTTTTTTTTTATGATACGTACACGGTACATCATATTATTTTTATTTGATAAAGTGCTGCCAAGTGATGTCATTTAGGCGGACACGTGCACGGCGCACGTGCATTTTCACTAGTAACTCAAGAACACGAGCCTCTTCAGCTTTGGGGCTGCGAGAGTTAGAGCAACTCCAAAAGCCTACCTAAATCTTCCTCTCTATATTTCTGTTTAGCAATTCATTTAGCCAGAATTTCCTCTTCAAATTTTTGTACACTCCAACAGCCTATCCAAAATCAGGCTCTCTATATTCAAAAGGCCCACTTTCTGTGTCCTAGTCCCACCACGAACCTCTGCTCCGTCTCCTACCCCACCGCAAACATGGCGTCCGCCATGGCGCAGCCTCGACGCTCACGCCGCCGCAGGCGTCGGCGTCCGATGACACAAGCACGTAATGGTCAGGCTCGCCGCTGCAGTGCCTGCCGCCGCCGAACGACGGCGGCCGCCTCATAGACTGGCCCGTGTCGGCGCCGAGCGCCGCGGCCAAATTTTGAGCTCGCCAGCGGCAAAGACAACACAAAGAGGCCACCATGACCAGCAAAACGGAACCGTTCGGAAGCACTGAATCTTATTATGTTATCAATTTGGCCACACGCATACATTATGCTGCAAATTTCATGAGTTTTATGTATAGGGTTTGGAAGTTTGGGGGGAAAAGAACAAGCCCAAATTTGGAGCTCGTCGGCGGTGCTGGAACACTGGATGAGATGGACTTCGCATTTGTGCAGCAGCACCGCCCAATGCCACACACGAGTCGACGTTCTGCAACAATGTGCGCTGCCCGCTCGCGTTCCCGCCGAGGTCGGGCTCCTGCGGCACCCTCATCGCGGTGGCACGCGATCTCTATGTCGATGGCGTGCGACGAGGTCCTGCGCACGCGGCGAGGAAGGTGTCAATCTCAGCAGACTGCGTGGCTAGGTCCGGCTCGCTGGACTCCGCCGGCAGCGCGGCGTCCTCGCCATTGTCGATGTCGCCTGCTTCGGCCTTCTCATCAAGGCGCGCCTCTTTGATTTGCTCGTTGAGCTTGATGGGGCCGAGCTAGAGGTTGCGGGCGAGCTTCTCCTCGCGGGTCGTGGTTGCTGAGAAGCTGCTCGTATTGAGCGGCAGGATGGGGACAGGCAAGGGCGGCGGCGAGCGCGAGGTCCCGGCGGCACGGCGCGAGGTTGACCGCTTGTCTCGCCGCCTTGTTCGGCCCGCCGCGCGGCGACATCCCTGCGGAGGAGCGGGGGAGGGTGGAGGGCTGGGGAGCGCTGGATGGTGGGGCCGGGAGCGCGATGGTAAGCAAGAGGGGCTCGTCATCTTTGGCCAGCTAGAGGCGCTGGATACCGAGGGCGATGGCTAGGGGGCCCCGATGGCCAGCCTGTTGGATCCGTATTTTGCCAACTTTTTTATTTTTTTAGCTATTTGATTTGGGATACAGAGTCTCTTGGAGTTGCTCTTAGCGCCTTTATATATAGCAACTGTTTACGTGGAGAACTCGCAGCTTTGGGGCTGAGAGAGTGAGCGCCTCCATTGAGCAATTGTTTACGCGGAGAACTCGGAGGCTAGGAGTCCTCAGTTGCAGCTTCCCTGGATCGTCAGTGTCCTCTAGCGATAGCTCCAAGAGAGCGCTAGACTCGATCAGCAGATCCTGCATGCAGTCTAGCTATTAGGAGCCCGATCTTCCTGAGTCGCCGCTTCTGCAGGCGCGGGCAGCACGCAGACGACAGAAGACGGGTAAGGAGGTGGAGAGTGGCGCCATGCGCGAACACCACGAGTTCCAGCGTGAGATCCGTGAGCAAAGAGAACACGGCAGAGAAGGGCAGCTGGAGTATTACGTGGCCTAGTGTCAAGCGCATGGTTTCCATCTTTGCGGAGCCAAGGGGAAGGCTGTCGAGATACATCGTCACGCGCATCCGGCTGGGAGAGGGGTCATAGATTTCAGGCAGCTGGAGGCCAGGTCCATAGCCTTGAGCTCGTTCTGGACGGCGAACCGGATCCACCCCTGTCCCTGTGCGGCCGTGACGGACGGCGGCACGACTCGCCCGGCTTCATCATGGCCGCTCAGATCTTTCAGGTTGAGCGAGACGGCTAGGTTCTCGACGGCCGGATCCGTATGGGCGGCCCGGAGGGCGAGAGCGCCGTCGACCAAGGCGGCGAACCGCTTGGCGTCGGTGGCCGCGCTGAACTCCGGCCAGGAGTCGGAGGCGAAGCGGAGGTCGGGGATATATGCGCGTCCAGAGCCCATGCTAGCGCCGCTAGAGCGCGCCCGTGCGCACGGCGTCCCTCGTGTCCGGCAGCAGCTCGAGGATTCGCACGAGCACGTCGTCGCCGAGGCCGCTGATCAGGTCGACGGCGTCACCGGTGGAACTGTACCGATCTCGCCTTCGACGCTTCGCCTTAATTGCCGTGCACGCCCATTGTGTACCAGACTCCCTGGCCGGCCGGCAGGTCTGATTGGATGGAACACGCAAGTTAGGGCACGCCGCACGCCTGGAAAACATGTCTCTTCTTTTTCTTTCCTTTATTTCTTTTTTTTTTCTGTATCTATCTACTAATTATATTTTGTAAGGGAATCGTCTGCCATGTAAAGAGTACTGCGACAGCATCTTCGTCACGGCTAATTGCTTGGATTCACAACAACGTCGGCACATGATGCTATCAAGGCATACAAACTAGACAATTATACTCGGGCAGTGCTACGGTAGTCCCTCCTCCCAACTCTTGCACCTTAGGGTGCAAGATTAGAGCATCTCCACCAGCCTCTCTAAAGGAAACTTCAAATTCAGATTTTCTAGCGAGCCTTTAAAAGAGAAATCACCTGAAAAACGGGATGGAATCCAACAGCCTCTGTAAAATAAACTCTAATCTATTTTCAAATCTTCCACGTCATCAGTGGGCCATCCTTTTTCTCCTCACGTTTTCTCCTCACGTAGAGATACTTCTTCCTTTTCTCCTGCTCCCGATCTTTCTTCTCATGCCCGATCTCTTTTCCATCCTGCTGCAAGCCGCAATGAATCGCCTCTAGCGCTGCCGTTTTGTGATGCAACCAGCAGTGTAGAATCAGGACAGCGTCGCTGGTTCCGATTTTCTCCTGAGAGCGCCTGTTGACGATCCAACAATTCCAGTGTTGCGTGACGATCCAGATTGAAGATCCAGCAACTGCCTGCGAAGTCCCGCCCATCGCGACAGAAGAGCATCGACTGGTGACGATCCGGCAAGGAGGAGTGGCCGTGCAACATGGACTCTGAAGTGTTCGATGATTTTGTTGCCGAGTTGATTGATTCATCGTCTTCAGATGATGAGGATGATTTTTATTTCAACGCTGCAACTATAATAGCACAGGAATATCTCAACGAACCACTTCATCGTGGTTCTGTCATTGGACATGCGACAGTGGATCGAGAAAGGCATTCATGGCACTTTTTACTTTATCGTGATTATTTCTCAGATAACCCTATTTATGGGCCGGAATATTTCAGGCGGAGGTTAGTATGTACCCTTAATTTCATTTCAAAAATCTTTAATCCATGTGTTCTGGTTTCGTTAAATAATTTCATTCATGCACAGGTTTCGAATGAGACGGCATGTCTTTGTACGCATAATGAACGCTGTTGAGGAGCACGACGACTACTTCGTACAGAAGAGGAATGCAGCCGGTACGCTAGGACTCTCTTGCTTGCAGAAGGTGGCAGCGGCATTTCGGATGATAGCTTATGGAGTAGCGGCCGATGCTACGGACGACTATGTTCGTATTGGTGAGAGTACTGCTCTAAAATGTCTCAGAAGGTTTGCCAAAGCTGTTGTTGAGGTATTTGGACCCGAATACTTGAGATTGCCTAACGAACAGGATACCGCTAGGTTGCTTGCAATTGGTGAGAGCAGAGGTTTTCCCGGTATGCTTGGTTCCATTGATTGCATGCATTGGACCTGGAAAAATTGTCCTACTGCTTGGCACGGTATGTACAGGGGGCACAAAAAGGAGCCTACGATTATATTAGAAGCAGTTGCTTCGCAAGATTTATGGATTTGGCATGCGTTCTTTGGGATGCCAGGCTCCCACAATGACATCAATGTGCTTCAACGATCTCCAATATTTGCGAGGCTCGCTGAAGGTGAAGGTCCACAAGTGAACTACATGATTAATGGAAATGATTATACGATGGGTTATTATCTAGCAGATGGAATATATCCATCGTGGGCCACATTCGTGAAGACCATACCTGAGCCACAAGAAGAAATATTTTGCCAAGGCACAAGAAGCATGTAGAAAGGATGTTGAGCGTGCGTTTGGGGTTTTACAATCTCGATTTGCTATTGTTCGGGGGCCAGCTCGTTTGTGGGATGAGGATTCCCTCGGGAATATAATGTTGGCTTGCATAATTATGCATAACATGATTGTTGAGGATGAGAGAGAGGACCACGATGAGGAATCCATCAGTTATGACTATATGGGAGACAAGGTGACAGTATCCCACAAGGAAGCACCTGAACTTGCTGCTTTCATTGAAAATTACAAGAAAATCAAGGACAAGGAAACTCATACTCGACTTCAAGTAGACCTGGTTGAGCACTTGTGGCAAAATCATCCAGATTTATACAAGAATATTATTGTTGAGTGATTTATATTACTATCATGTAATAAATAGCATACGGACGTTAAGTATTATTTCTGTTTTTGTGTTTTATTTGCTGTCAGACAATTCTAGTCCAGATCACTTGTACGTACCAGTTGGGTATCATGTACTGTTCCTGATCAGTATTGAGTGATTTCAAATATTAGTGTTGAGTGATTTCAATTACTATCGTGTAATAAATACCAGGTGAGTGCATTTTTGTTTTTGTGTTTTATTTGTACCTGCCAGGATGTTATCAAAATATTGGAAACAACTCTCATACCATCCTAGTCCAGAACTGAACATGACCAGGCAAGTAACAGTGTAAAGCAAAAACCAACCAGTACTGATGTTTGATTAGTGTACATGTTTGAGCATATTATCTTTGATCTGAAAAACTGCAACTGGAGTTTTGAGCAGCACAAAATACATTCAGGCGAAGCATGATTCTATTTCAGGCGATGTATACTTGCATTCCAGTTCAAGCCCATCGAACCAATGCTGTGTTCCTGTATTTCAGTTCAAGCATAGTATCGACCCAAAGCTGTGTTCCTTTATTTCAGTTCAAGCATAGCAGAGATAAAAAAAAAAGTTCAAGCATAGCATCGACCCAATCTATGAGGGCATGATGCTTTTCATTTCAGTATTATGATAACAATAGAAGTTCAGAAAATCTCACAACATGCTGAACCAGTATTATAATAATAATAAAAGCACATGCTTCTCAATAAAAAAAGTTGAGGAAACCACAAACTGAATATTCCATGACTAAATGATAACTCCAAAATAAGTTGATGACACACTGATGACTCTATGATTAAGAAACTGAAATAAGACTTCGACACTCTGATGACTCTATGAGACTATGAGAAACTGAAATAAGACTTCGACACTCTGATGACTCTATGAGACTGAGATAACACTATGACAATCTGACATTCTAAAAGTTGCAACGTTTTGCAAGGATTTCATTCTGGCGTGCTTCATAGTACTGCTGCTGCTTGTAGGACAAAGTGCTCAAGTCAATGTTCATGATCCTATCTTCTTCGAGTTGTCTTTGGAACTCAAAGTGTTCTTTCTCAATTTTGATTCTTTCTTCCTGCAATGCAAAAGCTTTTTGGCACCTCTCCTCTTTCTTCAAATCTTTCTTAGCATCTGCTTCTTTCTTCTCTGCCACAAGATACTCCACTGCTTCCATGCTCGAGCGTTGCCGTAATTTTGCCTTCTCCTTCTTCTTTCCTAGAGGTCGCTCTTGTGCACCATCTGGTGACTGAGTCTCACCAGCATGACCAGCGGCGAGCCCAGGAGTTGCATTGGGAGATGTCTTCTGCTTCTTACTTGCAGGCTGCTGAGTTGCACTTTGCTTGCGCGACCTATCTATCCACTTGGGCTTGTCCTTCAATATCTTCCAGCAATGCATGTACGGAAAATTCCGGTGAAGCTTGTCTTCAGCCTTAAACATAGTACATGCACTCGCAATCTACAATTCAGAAAAGACAGCCATGTCATATTATAACTGAAGTACTGCAAGAAAGTAAGCTGCAAATTAACTAAAGAATAAAAATTGTACAATGATGCCAAACCTTGTCGTCAACAGAGCAACCACTTTGGTTTCTAGTCTCAATCTTGGAGAGACAACCAGCAAAGACATTGACATCATGTTGTATACCAGACCAACGGTTCATCAGAGAGCCTTGGGTGCGATCAGAATCGAACGTCTTGTTGGCATGAAAATAGTCATGTATCCTTTTCCAATATGTGCTACGTGATTGATCAACTCCTTGAATTGGATCCAATGACACGTTTAGCCAAGCTGACACAAGGAGTAAGTCCTCATCAACACTGAAATTCTTGGTTCTTTTCTGAGGTCCTTTGGCTACTCCCTGAGCATGGCCTTGTCCTGCTCCCTCATTAGGTGGTGGGAGGTCATCAGGTGGACCAGCAGGGCCATGTAATGGGAGGACATCAGTTTGATCAGCAGCATACACCTCAGGGTCAGGTATCCCATTTGACATCAGGTTGGTGAAATAAGAGCTTGAAGTCGCGCCAGCTTTGAATGCAAAACAAACATCAAGGTTTTATAAATTATGATTATGAAGGGCAAACATCTCAGTATGTTTACTTTTGAAGCACTCCTACAGAACTGAGACACAAGGCACTAGAAGTAGAACAGGGCATGCGGTACTTCTAGAGCAGGGTTCCAATTAAAAGGAAAATATAGATGAACAAGCATCTAGCTAAAACTGATACAGTTTCAGTAACAAAAGGGCATGCAGCACTACTAGAACAAGAACAGGGCATGCAGCACTACTTGAACAATTAATCACTGCCATGAGATAACACATCGGAAGTTTGCATCTGAAATGTCCAATTAACATAATTCAGTTAACTCTCAGCTCCAATTAACATAATTTGCATCAATATTTTTTTTGCTAGGGAATTTGCATCAATACTTGGATCTGAAATGTCTAATTAACACAAAGTACGACCTACAAAGGTGCTGCAGAACTACAGGCAAATAATTTCAACTCTGACAGAACTAAGACCAATTGAGATGTCCAATTAACATACGAACTACAGGCAAGTAATTTCAACTCTGAATCCAGACGAAATCAATTTCAATTCAGTCCCAAACATTGACTCAAATTCTCGAAATTGCAGTCACTAATCTGAGATTGCGCATTATCAAAACCTTACCAGAGAACTCTTCATGGGCGGCCTGAACTGGATCGGCGACGAACTGCTGCAGTCGGCCACCCAATCCAGCGGGAGGAATAACTCGATGGCGCAGTAAATCCATCCCAGTTGCACCCTCGCCTCCAATGGAGCTCTGGCGTTCGGGGAATTGGGGCATCAGAAATTGGGGAGCTTGAATTGGAAGCCCTACGCGACTAGGCGTTGATCCACGAGGAGGCGGCGGTTTCATCACAGGGATTTGGCTTTGCTTGCTTGCACGATGGGTAGGAATCGACATGGGGACTTGGGCGGCAGGGATTGTTGTGTGACCGGCGGCGAGTCGAGATGGCGATTTGGAGCACGAGGGCTCGCGGGATTAAATAGCCATGGCGTCGCGGCGCGGGGGGGGAGCCCTCCGTGAAGCCGGGGCGGGAGAAAGGCGCGGGAAGACGAATTCTTGCCGGGAACCAGCGCGGGAGGAGCCATGGCGAGCGAGATACGCGGGATGGAGGCTGGCCAAGCTTGGCTAGCGAGATACGCGGGATGGAGGCGAAGCCATTTTTCCGATCCGTTTCCTAAGTCTGTTGGAGGGCTGGTTTCAGGGAAAATCGCCAAATTCAGAGAAAATAAACGTTTTTGCTAGGCTGGTGGAGATGCTCTTATTCCACACCGAACAATCTCTTCATATTGATCCATCAGAATGAATGATGCCTATATATCTAAGAGAGATGATCCATCAGAATGATGGCTAAGATATATATATGATTCTTCTAGTACGTCTACACATCTTTATTCTAACCAGCCAAGAAATGGATACAGAATATAATGCACTTTGATAGCTACAGTCCATATTTATGAATACACACATGTTGATTCATTTCCTTTTTTTTTTGATAATACACATGTTTTTTTTAGTTGATACACATGTTGATTAGAATAGATGAAAAGCTTCAAAGAAGGGTAACGTATGTACCGGCCAACCACTATATGTACGACGTGCTTACAGGCCTAAACTAGCGCTTGGATAGGGTGGCTCAACACATGAAACTGATAAAAGGTTTACAAATGAGGTGCTTTTGGAGTCGCAACATCAAAAGGTTTACAGTTACTTCATGCTGATAAAATAAAGGTCCATACTATTTTTGCGTTGTCTTGAGTGGACTGTGTGGTGTGCTACAGCTTGCGAATGGGCTCACAGGAACAAATGCACCCCCCCCCCCCCCCCCCCCCCCGACAATGCTTCATCCATCCTTAGTTCACCACAAAACTACATAATTATATTCTCACAACTTTTTTTTTTGGCTTTCCCGCGAAAGTTCAGCACTATGTGGCTCACTACCAGGATGCCCCTTTTTGCCGAGTGCCTGCGGCACTCGGCAAAGGTCAAAATGCACTCGGCAAAACTTTTGCCGAGTGTAGCACTCGGGGAAGCGCACTCGTCTCTACACGGCGAAAACCCCCTTTGCCGAGTGTCTTTTCTCGGGCACTCAGCAATAATTATTCATGAGCAGCTTAAAAAAAATTAAAAAAATATCAAACAAATTCAAAAAATCATAAAATTTTGACATGACACGATTTAGATGACCTATTGTCTATAAAAATTTGTTTGAACTCAAATTCAAATTCGAAAAATCACGTGACTCCAAATCTTATTGACCTACTATAAACTCTATGTCACTTCCTCGGAGATTGTCCGTTTTGTAAACAACATACGTGACAACTTACGTGAAACTTTACCTACTTTTTATCACAACATCCCCATGTGATATCATGACATCCCGACAAATCTCACAATTTTTTTATGTTATTTGTATTTTATAGAATTTTTTAAAAAATTGGGCACACGCTCGTTTTCATATTTTATGAACAAAATGTGCAAAAATTGATTTCATTTTTTGGATACAGCCTTACATTGAACTCATTAACAAGAATATCATTTTTTCATTCACTCGATTCGATTATTCTAATCACTTCTAGTTCAATTTTAGTTTATCACTAAAAATATAATTAAAGAAAATAAGTTACAAAATTTAGAGAACGGATCGTAAAATGTACCAAACTTCAACACGAAGTATAATGAAGTGTATTTAGGCATGGAAAAAATTTTGGTAACCAAAAGTTGAAAAAAATAATTATTTTCCCGAGTGCGCAGAGCAGGCACTCGGCAAAGCCCCAAATGCCGTCACCCCCCCTAACGCCGTTGTCTGTCTTAGGGCGGGGGCAAGGACTTTTGCCGAGTGTCGACGTGCCCTGACACTCGGCAAAAGTGTAATTTGCCGTGTGCTTTGCCTTTGCTGAGTGCCGACTGTCGTGGGCACTCAGCGAAGCCACTTTTTGCCGAGTGTGGTACTTTTGCCGAGTGTATTTTCCTTGGCACTCAGCAAAACATACTTTTGCCGAGTGCCCGATGAAAGACACTCGGCAAAAGTACCGACACTCGGCAGATATCGGATTTCTGGTAGTGGCTCCTTTAAAGTCATTTTTTTCACTATTGAAAGCAATTGAATAATTAGCTAAACACAATAAAAGTTCAGAAAAGAAAGAGTGAATACAAATCAATTATGGGTTATTTAGATGATTTGAGGCCAAGTCAACTTAATCTGACCAAATTCTAATATAGCATAGATTATACTTATTGAAAATAATTTTTTTATAAAGGGGTTGCATATGCACACCCATGCCCTATGCTAGCTCCGCCCTTGACCTGCCGGCGCGCCAAGGCGTGACCCGGCCCGGCGTCGACGTCTCCTGCGCCGGCATCCTCACCTTTCGCGGCGCCCCCGGCTACACGGTGCCATGGCGTCATCCGTCCTCGTTCTCCCAGTCCTCTCCACCGTTGTCGCCCACAGCGCGACCTCCGTGGGCAGCGGGCCTCCACCACCGCCACAGCCGGCGACGAACAACGACACGGGCAGCGCCGACGAACCACATGGCGGAGCTGCCTCCACGCCACCGAGATCCACTTCCCACTCCATCTCCGCCTTCACGGCGCCACCCTCCGCCTCCCACTCCGCTTCCACCTCCACCTCCAGCCGCAGTATGTCAACATTCGAACACATTCTCCAAGCTGCCGACGAGGGAGAGGGTCCGCATAACCTGTATTTTCCTAGTTCCAGCAATTGTTGACCTTCTCCTCGTTGATCTGGACAACGAGAAAGCTACAAATCTTCAGCTGCGCAACAAGCTTGTAGCCAAGAACAAGGAGCTCCATGACCTCGGTGTATCATGCCGCAGGATGGGGCTTCTTCAGATCGAAAACTTTGAAAAGGGCGAGGGCAGCGGAGGCCCCGACCGAGAGGAGGTCAAGCGGGTCAACCGTGAGAAGGAAACCATTGAGAATTTGCTCCTAAAAGAGATGGAAAAGAACAACAGGCTTGAGTGTGAGTGGTGGGCAAATGTGTGTGTGTGTGTGTGCAGGGACGGAGACAAGGAGTGTGAGTGGTGGGCAAATGTGTGTGTGTGTGTGCAGGGACGGAGACAAGGAGTGTGAGTGGTGGGCAAATGTGTGTGTATGGAAGGACGGAGACAAGGGGAGGCGAAGGGGGGCCTGCCCCCCCCCCCCTCCCAACCATCAGTCCATTTTTTTCATTTCTTTTTTTTTTCATTTCTTTTCATTTACAGGTTGAGGCATGGCGCTCCCAACGTAACTGGATGTGCACCACTAGAAAAGTAGAGGAGCTAATGCAGCCATGCAGGTATGGCTCATCCACATTCGTTAGGCTTAATTAATTTTGGTGTTCAGCTGGCTCAACAAATTTTAGTCCGTTGGTGATCCTACTATATTAGTTTTCGATTTTGTGTATACATTTGCAAGCCTTTTCCTGGCTTTATTCAAGGCTTCAAGCCGGGATTTAACCTTAAGATTTTTGTTTGCACTTGTTGATCAATAGGGGTTAAACATATGTTCCAGTCCATTTGGTTGAATTAATGAGGATTGGAGGGGTACCTAGGGTACCCAATGTGCACCCTAATACCCCTTCAAATCACATCTTAATTTATCATATACACCATTGTGATTCAAGTAAGCATGTGATGCCATTGTTCATCACATTTTGACCTCTATACAGCGAGGCTATATGTGATTCAAGTAAACCCTTAGTGTTCTATAAAACTTTGTAAGGAAAGGATGCTAGACGCTTCTGGGGTTATCTTTGCCTGCTCTATATCCAACCTTGTGCACCTTTGTTGCAAGCTGCAAACACATTAAGGCTGGTCCATTATGTTACCGTGAAATTAGAGATTGCCATGAAGGAATTATCAGGTTATTTAAGGGTTTTCATCTTCAAAAATACTTTGCATGCGGCTGGGGTTATCCGATCCAGCTGCACAACTAGTGTAATCCTGACCCATGATGCGTTTGCTAATCTCCGATGGTTTTCACTTGTCGTGTGGTTTGAGTCCGACGACTCAGCCGTACGTATAGCAGTTCTCTTTCATCTTTGGTTTTGCTGACGGCCCTTGTTCAGTTCAGCTGCATATACACATTGTTGTTTCTTGGTGGCATCATGTGATTACGGCAGTGTTATCTAGGTCATAATCACCGATGCGGACAACAGTCCCTTTGCTTTCATTGCGACCAGAACATGTCCTATAGGAGCTTGCCTAGGTGTGGTTTCAACCACCAAATGTTTTCTGGATCGTGCTACTTTTGTTTTATCTCTGTATCCAACCTTTCTCTGGCAGTCGCAGTGTTTGAGCTTTTTTTTTTTTTCCTATTGAATGAAACTGGTATGAGAGAGAGAGAGACCAGACCAATCGATAAAAGCAAGAACGACATGTCCTTTTTTTTAGACAGATGGAGCAAAGGACGTGTTGTGATTGATTTCCGCAGTATTCAACTGTTGTTGGCCAGTGGCCAGTGGCCAGTGGCCCGTGTGCAGCGCGGCAAATGGTCGGGAGCGCGTGGACAGACGCGGCATTGCGGGCGTGGGCGCGACTACGTACGCGGCTACCAGACGTGGCATTGCGGGCGTGGGCGCGACTACGTACGCGGCTACCAGACGCGCGAGGCCCGGCCAACCCGCGTCCAGGTCCCAGGAGCCTATCCCTGGTTACCCAGCCAACACAAGTCACAAGTCGCGAAGGCGCCGGCCGTGCGGATGCTCCGCGCTCACGTCTCGTCCAACTGGCCCCTAGAAAATGGCCCCGCAGCCACCGCGTTATCGATCGGCCGCTGTCCCACCTGCACCGGCTGGCCCCAACGCTCGGCTTTGCTCGCTCCATCGAAACTGAGCGAACGGCACCGAGTGGCAAGTGGTACTGCAGGGACCGGAGGACACACATGACAAGACAATGAACAAGTGGCTGCTCGTCGTGTCTTTGTTCATTTCCCTTTGTTTTGGCGGAGAAATAAATTGCTAGCTAGATACCGCTCGGCCCTGACACGGCGGGGTAATGTGCGCGCGGGTTGTGGCGGCCGCTCTTCACGCTCCGTTCACGCGCGGCGCGGCCGGCCACGCTCGACCACCGCACCATGAGCTTGTCGCGCACACTTTACGGAATAGGTCCACCACGACGCCCCCTCGTCCGTGACAAGTCCGACGACGGGACAACGATGCATCGGAGCTGCTTACATCAGACCCAGCAGGCCTCATGCATCATTCATCCATCCCTCTGGCTTAAGGATTGTTTGGACCCTCATTGCTGATCACATTCCCTGGGGGCTTGGGCTATGAAAGACATCATCACCGCAAATAAAAATTCAGGTAGACCTCTCAAAAACATATCACGGGAACTCCACTATTTGAGTGATGAACACGGTACCCTTTTTTTTCTTCTTCTTTTAGATGGAAAAGAAACGCTTTAAGTTGTAAGGATTCAATCCTTGTTATCCTGTTGCGCCCGTAGTGATGGTTTTCGGGGATAACCCCGTGTAGCTAGCGCAAGAAACGGGAGAGCTTGGCCTCAAGGGAAAAAAATGGCTAATACGCGTCGACACGGTTATGAGACAAACCAAAAAGTTGAGGCGGCTGGACGGGACCGATCAAGTCCAAGCTGATAAACAAAAGGAACGGGGCCGTCAAGAACAAGAAGCTTTAAATCGCGGCCCAACCTCCGGCACGGGCCTGCTTGTGTTTGTGATCTTGTCCATTCCAATGGCTGACCTGATCAGGTCACTACCACGTCCCCGTTGGGTTCGTCGCCTTGCAGAGAATTTCCCCTGAAACATCTTGAACCGTTAAATGCGTACCATGATATCCCCTTCAATTCAGGCGATTTAATCCAATGTGTTCTCTCTAAGAAGCCTTAGAGATCAATCAATCAAGGAAAGCAAACACAGGTGCCTGGAAGAGCTCGCCTGGAAACCAGAAAAGATACTAGTGGGTAAAATTGTGAAGCAGAATAAAAGACCAAACGTATGAAAATTCTTAATCATATTATTATGTGCATCCATAAACTATTCGGATCGCTACTTACGATTGACGCATCATATGGCATCTTATTTGGTAGAGTTCGTTATTGCAGGCAACGGTCCATCTTTTATCACCGACCCGACGAAGGGCTGCGACTCGTGTTTTAGACAGCAGAAAAGGGCAGTTGGTTCTGCAGTCATTCCTCGCGTCACAACAAATTGCGTTCGGCACATCAGTGTCATACCCCAATTTCTGGAGCATGTTGTGCATCATGTATCAGTCCCTGGATCAGTAGCTGGTACGCACAAGAACACAGATATGGTAATCGAAAGCATACTTCGAATAGGTAATTATTATAATACCTGAGATTATCACCTTTAACGGCGGTTCGACAAGGATACGGAACTATCCAAGTCCGTCCGACCGACTAAAGGTGAAGCAGACAATCAGCGGAAACACGGCCCAAGTCTACAGGCAGACTTGAGTGCAGAACGAAAACCCAACGTCGTCGCTTCCTACGAAGGCTTCTCTGACTAAAACCACAAATGCAAGCCAGTGAGTACATAAGGTACTCAGCAAGCCCTACACTACACAAGGGTATATATATACATGCATATTTGGCCCTAGCAAGGGGAAGGCTGTACGGTTCTTTTTGCGGAAAAGCTATTTTTATGCAGGGTTCACTAAAGCAATCAAGGATTTAGAGATAAAAACGGGAGATTTTATTGTCAATATTTTAGGTGGTTGGCCCTGGGGGAGCATATATCTTCCCGCCAGTTCCCAAGTTTTAATTGGGCCTTCTGATCACAAGGATCGTACCGACCCGGCATCCATGCCACACTTCCAAAACACGGGTTGACTACAACCCACTCACACGCCAAGGATAGAAAGAGGTGGCTAATCTCTTATGCGCAGCCATAACGTGCCATATGCCGTGGCAACGTCCATCCGGATGAATCGTTATCCTCTGCAGAGGTTGTACACTTTACCCACGGGCTACGCACCCTTAGCTAGGGGGTACGTAACGCCCATCTATCTTCTCCGAGTAGGCTTGCAAGACCACCACGAAATCACACTCAGGGGCCAGTGACATGAAGGTCACAAAATGGCACGGTACGCCTGTGCAAAGCAGCAGGGTCCATTGTGCTCCTGTAACTTATAACAGGATCCTGTAACTCATAACAGGACATGCGTCATTCCCGTAACACATAACGGGTTCCGCGGCCGGAGCACGGGTACGTTGCCCGAGTCCTTTTCCTGAGCTTCCGTTGCTTCCTCCAGCCTCCAGGTGGCATTACAAGGGTACCAAGAAGGTAAGATGAGTCCTCCCCATCGAGGTTCCGTGGTTGTACGAGAATCATTAGGCCTTGGGTAAGAGAACCGGTCCTTATGTGGCCGGGCAAGCGCCATATCCCACACTGGTGGGCTATCACACTATCCACTTCACCTCATCATTGGCCTTGCCCGCAGTCCAGTCCATCCCATCACCAGCTTCATCCTAACACAGTTGTGCTACTCCCAACCCAAGTATTTACTCACACCACCAAACTCATTTAACACATTTTTGAAAACAAGTGTGTGAGAGGTGTGGCAATGTCGAAACATTGCGAGGGGTCCTAAGCATTTCTATTAACAAGGAGATTGTACCATCATAGAAATGATGGAACTGTCCTAGGGTTATCAGGGAGAGGGGTATCCAAGGGTAATCAAGGATTCTGGTATTCATGCCTATATAGCGGCATTATACCAGCAAGCAAGTAGGTCATAACTACACAAGTAGTAAAATAACAAGCAATGCATATTACTAGAACAGGCTCTATAGGTGCGATGCGAAAATCATAGGTTCAATCATGATCAAGGAGATGTAGAGCTTGCCTGACAAACGCTTTTCTAATCTTCGACCTCTAGGTCTTCGAGCTCTTGTTGATGTCGATGTCTTCAAGTCTTTCCTCGGAGCTTGTGTCTTCTAGATCCTTCTTAAAGCTTGAGCTCTTCTAGATCTTCCTCGAAGCTTGAGTTCTTCTAGATCTTCCTCGTTTCTTGCGTAAACTAACGCATAAAACACTACGTATAAATAAACTACCGCAAAAGAAAATAAAGATCGGAAAAGAACCAGATAAGATTCAATTGAACTCCAATTAAGAACCAAAAGAATCCTTAGTGAAGATCATGAGGCTTGATGCATGCAGGATGCAGCATACTTAATGCAGGGCATATTATATGTCATAGGTGATATACCTGGCCTTGTAAAGGCCATATTCACCTAGACAAGTTATTAGTTAATTATGTTCTCTAACAGATGACATGGGTGCATGGTTATGCAGATGCTCTCCATTTATTGATTACTTTAGGGTGAAGATGATGAGATGCGCAAGGTTGGTTGATGGCGATTGCGTGCATATCTAATATGCAAGCTTCTATATTATTCCTATAAAAGAACATGCATGAGTGCAGGTGAAAGTGTATGCAGTGGGTGTACGTGATTATGCATGACATAAATGCGTGATTGCAGAGAAATCAACAAGGTCAAAGATTAAGAACAAATTGGCAATTAGAATAACGATAAAATAATTATTCAAATAATACCCAAATAAAAGGATATCGATAGGGCTTGATAAGAAATTGGTGATAACATCGGAATAGGTGTTGGGGGCAGGGTTAGGTTTTAGCTTGATTGGACGAGGATTGATCGAGGCTAAGTTCGGAATCGAATTCGGAATATAAAAGGTTACGATGTTTGGAAGCAATACCGCATGAACGATTTATCGTTAGCGGATTAATGAATGAATATGCGGTGTAAAAATGGAGCGGGATGCATGTCGTCATGAGGGAAGTACTAGACGACTAGCTCCACAGAATTGGTTAGGTTTGGGTGAGCAACAATCGTGACATGCGAGTTTGACATCGCACGATTGCCGATAAAAAGGGATGTAGTAGGAGAGGGGGGATTTTAGGACATTGATGATATTTAGGTGTGATGTGGGGTTCCAATAGTGGTACCATGATGTACTACGCGTTTTTACGAATCTGTGAGCGCAAGAATCGCTCAAAACGGAGTTACGGTTGAAAAGATATGGATATTTAAAGATTGGAGGAATTATTTGTAATTACAAAGGACTCTTTTGTAATTACAGAAAGGTTTTAAGGACTTGTTTGTGAGGTCAGAAAGTTTTAGGGGCCAAATTGTAATTATGGAAAAGTTTGGGGGTCAAGGTGTAAAACGTTGAGGGCTAGAACGTAATTACAGAAAAGTTTAGGTACTTTTCTGTAAAAAAAATGCAGGGCTTAAATATAATTACAGAGAAGCTCGAGGGCTTATCTGTAAGATGTTCAGGGCTGGGAATTTCCTGGGTTTTATGGATTTATTTTTGTAAAGGAAATTTGGTTTATTGCGTAGGCTGGCGTCATTAAGGGAAAAGGGTTTATTTTTCAATTGAAAAGTCTGTGGAATGGGTCCACAGGACCCGTGGACCGCGGTGGGGCGGCGGTCCACCAGTCCATGGTGGACCGGGGAGCCCGCGCGCGGCGGCGCTTGGCCGGAATCCTCACTGGCGGCGCGTTCGAAGGGCTAGGGGTGGTGGGACCTCGTCGTGGAGAAGGAGGGGGCGATGGCGGAGCCATTGGTGGCGCGTGTCGTCGACGGGAAGTGGTAGCGCAGCGGCTAGGGCTCGCCGGAGTTGGCCTCTGTAACGGCGTTCGGAGGAGACTCTCGCGCGAGACGGATAAGGGAGGAAGGAGGCGCGGGAGAGGGGAAGAGTGGCTCGGGGAGGCTCACCGCGCACTCAGACTGAGCGGGGAGTGATCGGGGGTGGCCGGCGGCGAGGGATGAGCGGCGGCGAGGTGTGCTCGTCGTCGATCTCCTCGGGTGCGTCTTGGCTGCGCAAGCCGAGGTGAGGATGGGGCGGCGCAAGGTTCTAGGGTCCTTGAGGAAGAGAAGGGAGGGAAGGGGAGAGCTTTCGCGGCGGTGGAGGAGGATGTCACCGGAGGGAGAGAGAGAGGGGGGAAAGAGGATGAGCTCGCGGAAGAGAGGGAGAAGCGATGTGCCGTGCGATTTTAAAGACAGGGTTCCTTGGCGGCGACGGAACCCTCCGGCAGGGCCCGGGAGCGGCGGAGGCGGGTCGTGCCGGGGCCCGGGCGCGCGGCGGTAGGGGCCGAGCTCGGTGGCGCGCGCCGCGTGGGGAAGACGCTCCCGACAGGTGGGGTCCACCTGTCGGTGGGAGGAGGCGGGAGCGGGCCGTGGCTGCGTGGAGTGGGCCGAAGCAGGCTGAGGGGAGGAAGAGAAGGTTGGGCCGCGTCGGGCTGGCGCAGAAGGAAATGTGAAGAGGTTTCGGCCCGAGAGGGAGAAAGGAAAGGAAAATTGGTTTCCTTTTTCTGGAATTTGAATTTGAAGGAATTTCAAATTCAAACAAAAACGAAACTTGATCAAAACCTCAAAACAAATCCAATAAAGTTCAGAAATGCATATGATGAAGTTTTATGCAAGTTTAAAATTCCAAAATTTTGAAAATCAACATGGGATTTAATTCCTACTTTGATTTTATTTGGTGTAAATTCAAAAAGTTCAAAATTTTAATTTATTTTTAAATGAGACAAACACTTGAGCACATATTTTATTATTTGGAAAATTTCAAATTCAAAACTAAGTTTGAATTACTTTAGTGAAATTTTATTTCGAAAAATTCGTGTCAAGGTAAGGGTTTAGAAAAGGTTCAAATTTGGAGTGATTTTTATTCCTTTTGAATTTACTTTATTTATTTATTTCATTTTAAATTGTTTTTATTTTGGCTCCAAAAAGACGGGTGTTACAGATCTACCCCACTTAAAAGAAATCTCGTCCTCGAGATTTTGAAAAGTCTTCTGGGTGACGTTGACTCGTCTTGCGCTTTTTCGCTTGATGGTGGTAACCTTCAGAACTTCGTTGTAGGCTTCTTGACGTCGAGAGTTTTGATAGCAGGTCCTCTTTTATCTTCATGTTTCTTCGGTGTTGTAGATCGACGTGGCGATGACTCTTATGTCGGGGTTGCTTATGGGGTACTACCCCACTTAAAAGAGTTTGAGCTCGGGGTTCTGAGGACAACTGTCCATTATTGCTCTACTTATCTTATCCAAAAGGGTTTAGGCTTTTCTCATATTCCATAAGTGGTCTTTTCCAAACGCCTGTATTTTCAAAATACTTTCCAGGGTAGGTTTGTAGGGGGCTTTTATCCCATTCTGGAAACAAATCATCTTCATTGGTGTAACACAAAGGTCGCTTTTGACCAAGGCTCATAAATTATACGGCCTTTCATCGTTCTGCAGAGAACTGGTTTCTCCATAATTCTGAAGATTATACTTCATTGATTTTTCCAAAACGTAGGGGTACATCGAGGTATTTACTTTATTTATATTTCATCACTCTTACATAGAGCATGTAATCCTCGATACCCTACATTAAGGTGTGGCAGGTTGGCGTTCTGAACAGGGTCGTCATTCCAGGTTCCTGCGTTCGAAAGGTTCTGGACAATCTGCTGCAAAGTGCCCATGGTTTCTGCATATGTAGCACTTCTGATTTCCTCGTGGTACTTTCTTTTCTGGTGATCCGCCTTTACGCTTATGAGCGTTGGATCTTTTAAAACCAGAGGCCTTCACGCCTATCTTATTCTTCTTCTTCCTTTGGTGACCCTGTTTCTGTGGAAACTTACGTTTCTGGACTGCACATTCTTCTTTCGGATTACTTCGCTGGATTATAAGGCCTTTGCTCTTCTCTTGATCTGCCAGTGCTTCTTCAAGTAAGATGGCTTTATTCATCAGTGTGTTAAAGTCCTGGTAGTCGTGAGTGACTAGGTGCACTCTCATATTAGGGTTAAGGCCTTTTCTGAAGCGACTCTGTTTCTTCTGGTCAGTGTTGATCTCGTCTGGGGCATATCGGGCCAACTTCATGAACTTTCGAATGTATTCATTCACTGTCATGGATTCTTGTTTAAGGCTCCGAAACTCATCTGCCTTAATGTCCATTATTCCTTCTGGGAGGTGATGGTCGCGAAAAGCTCGCTGGAATTCATTCCACATAATGTCATCTTGTTCTGCAACTGTCTCTTTGTAGATATTCCACCATTCTTCAGCAGCTCCAACTAACTGGTGGGTGGATAGCGCTACTTTCTCTCGATCATTGGTTGTTACCAAGCAAAGTTTCTTGGTAATGTTTTTGAGCCTATCATCAGCAGCTAAGGGATCATCTTCAGTGCCATCAAAGACAGGTGGTCTAAGCTTCATGAATTCTGTCATCGTGGAACTGTTTCCATGATTATTCTGTTGTGCATGAGAAATGACCTCGAGGAGTTGAGTCTGCCTGGCTATCACTTCTGAGATGTTGACTGGAGGGACGTCATTACTATTCTCGGATTCATTTCCAATGGTCTCTTGAGGGACCTCTTCATTGCGGTGCTCTGTTTCAATTTCCTGGTCATGGGCTGTTGTGGACCTTCTTTCATTCTGATTGCGTTGTTGCTGGGTGGCTGGTTGCCTTCTTTTGTGGATGCCACCTTTTGCCTTGTTCTTGCGGCGGGTTTGAAATCTGACAGACTTCTTTGGCGGCATCCTGGTTGCAGCAGCAGGGGTTTAGGCATAGGTTAGGGAAGGGATTTGGTCTTAGGCTGTTATTAAGCTTGTTATACTTATTACTGAACTGTTGTTGGTGTCATTATGATGTTTAGTTTGATTATTGGTTAAGAGCACACAATCATAGAAAAACCAGAAGCCAAATCAAACAAAAAACCAGCGAATCACACAAACAACGTGATTTATTTGTTTTGGTCTCATGTGTTTGCGCTCTACAAACGAGGTTTAAGGCTTTGAGGGTAAGATGGCTATCGATTTTGTTTGTTCTCAGAACTCGACCAATAGTCCGTTGTCCAAAAGAAACGAGAGGGTCATATGACTTGGTCGGATAAAAGGAAAACTGTTCTCCGCATCTTTGCGTTAAAAAGGGGCTTCGTTGATTTGATGTCTAGCATTACCCAAGCTCTTGTACTTATGATTATTGCATCTCAAAGGTTGATTTTCTGAACTCGCATTCCATTCTTACTCAAGGCATCGTTACCTTTTACTGTCTTCATACAGGACCATATCTCGAGTACGATATAGATTCTAGAGATGACACTTCTTAACATTATTGTTACTACTCCTTGTGTCCAGGGAATTCGGGGCAATCCGCTATGAGATGCCCACGCTTGTGGCAAGCAAAACATGTCCGATTTGTTTGTGCTACCTTTTGGTTAACCATGGGTGGCAGAGTTGCACCACTTGAGCTTTGATGTGCGTTGTTCAGTTGGTGAAAGGCATGACCTTTTACTTTGTTTCTTGGCTTCTTTAGCCTTCCAAATGTGGCTTGTCCACATGCTTGACTATTGTTCTTCCTTTTCTGGTTGTATTTGACTCTATTGCTCATGAGCTGGAGGGCTTTTGTAAGGTCGGTGGCTTCTTTTCTGACCTTTTTCAGAGACTCTTCCAGAGTATTCATCCTTTCAAGGATACTCGTGGCACCGAAAGGTGACTTCGGGTACGTACCATCCATACCATCCATATTATTTCGAGCCTCTTGCTCTTGGTGCTTTTCTGGTACTCCAGATTGGACTTTTATAGACGGTACTGGGGCATGAGGTACTTCATTCTTCATATTCGTCTCTGTGGATTTGGCTTCATTGACAGGTTCGTAGTAGGGGCAGTTGGCAATCTTATGTCCGGGATTGCGGCAACGGAAACATGTTCTCTGTGATATAGTGCCCTTAGCAGCACTGCTTTTGGTCCTTGGCTTAGGAACCATATAGGGCATGCGGTAAACCTGGTTGTCCACTTTTGCGGTCACATGGTTCTGGTTGTCCATTGGGTTAAAGACTGTTGCACACAGACACTTCTTGGTTGAAGCTCTTCTTCTCGAGATCAAGGAAGCAAGAGGTTTTTAAATAGAGAAAGGGGGAGGTTCTATGGAAGATTTTGCAAATAGTTTTGAAAATAGTCCTTTTCGAGCGCGTCTAATCCTAGGTTTTTGTCCTACAGTCAAGTATTGCTCTGATACCACTCTGTCATACCCCAATTTCTGGAGCATGTTGTGCATCATGTACCAGTCCCTGGATCAGTAGCTGGTACGCACAAGAACACAGATATGGTAATCGAAAGCATACTTCGAATAGGTAATTATTATAATACCTGAGATTATCACCTTTAACGGCGGTTCGACAAGGATACGGAACTATCCAAGTCCGTCCGACCGACTAAAGGTGAAGCAGACAATCAGCGGAAACACGGCCCAAGTCTACAGGCAGACTTGAGTGCAGAACGAAAACCCAACGTCGTCGCTTCCTACGAAGGCTTCTCTGACTAAAACCACAAATGCAAGCCAGTGAGTACATAAGGTACTCAGCAAGCCCTACACTACACAAGGGTATATATATACATGCATATTTGGCCCTAGCAAGGGGAAGGCTGTACGGTTCTTTTTGCGGAAAAGCTATTTTTATGCAGGGTTCACTAAAGCAATCAAGGATTTAGAGATAAAAACGGGAGATTTTATTGTCAATATTTTAGGTGGTTGGCCCTGGGGGAGCATATATCTTCCCGCCAGTTCCCAAGTTTTAATTGGGCCTTCTGATCACAAGGATCGTACCGACCCGGCATCCATGCCACACTTCCAAAACACGGGTTGACTACAACCCACTCACACGCCAAGGATAGAAAGAGGTGGCTAATCTCTTATGCGCAGCCATAACGTGCCATATGCCGTGGCAACGTCCATCCGGATGAATCGTTATCCTCTGCAGAGGTTGTACACTTTACCCACGGGCTACGCACCCTTAGCTAGGGGGTACGTAACGCCCATCTATCTTCTCCGAGTAGGCTTGCAAGACCACCACGAAATCACACTCAGGGGCCAGTGACATGAAGGTCACAAAATGGCACGGTACGCCTGTGCAAAGCAGCAGGGTCCATTGTGCTCCTGTAACTTATAACAGGATCCTGTAACTCATAACAGGACATGCGTCATTCCCGTAACACATAACGGGTTCCGCGGCCGGAGCACGGGTACGTTGCCCGAGTCCTTTTCCTGAGCTTCCGTTGCTTCCTCCAGCCTCCAGGTGGCATTACAAGGGTACCAAGAAGGTAAGATGAGTCCTCCCCATCGAGGTTCCGTGGTTGTACGAGAATCATTAGGCCTTGGGTAAGAGAACCGGTCCTTATGTGGCCAGGCAAGCGCCATATCCCACACTGGTGGGCTATCACACTATCCACTTCACCTCATCATTGGCCTTGCCCGCAGTCCAGTCCATCCCATCACCAGCTTCATCCTAACACAGTTGTGCTACTCCCAACCCAAGTATTTACTCACACCACCAAACTCATTTAACACATTTTCGAAAACAAGTGTGTGAGAGGTGTGGCAATGTCGAAACATTGCGAGGGGTCCTAAGCATTTCTATTAACAAGGAGATTGTACCATCATAGAAATGATGGAACTGTCCTAGGGTTATCAGGGAGAGGGGTATCCAAGGGTAATCAAGGATTCTGGTATTCATGCCTATATAGCGGCATTATACCAGCAAGCAAGTAGGTCATAACTACACAAGTAGTAAAATAACAAGCAATGCATATTACTAGAACAGGCTCTATAGGTGCGATGCGAAAATCATAGGTTCAATCATGATCAAGGAGATGTAGAGCTTGCCTGACAAACGCTTTCCTAATCTTCGACCTCTAGGTCTTCGAGCTCTTGTTGATGTCGATGTCTTCAAGTCTTTCCTCGGAGCTTGTGTCTTCTAGATCCTTCTTAAAGCTTGAGCTCTTCTAGATCTTCCTCGAAGCTTGAGTTCTTCTAGATCTTCCTCGTTTCTTGCGTAAACTAACGCATAAAACACTACGTATAAATAAACTACCGCAAAAGAAAATAAAGATCGGAAAAGAACCAGATAAGATTCAATTGAACTCCAATTAAGAACCAAAAGAATCCTTAGTGAAGATCATGAGGCTTGATGCATGCAGGATGCAGCATACTTAATGCAGGGCATATTATATGTCATAGGTGATATACCTGGCCTTGTAAAGGCCATATTCACCTAGACAAGTTATTAGTTAATTATGTTCTCTAACAGATGACATGGGTGCATGGTTATGCAGATGCTCTCCATTTATTGATTACTTTAGGGTGAAGATGATGAGATGCGCAAGGTTGGTTGATGGCGATTGCGTGCATATCTAATATGCAAGCTTCTATATTATTCCTATAAAAGAACATGCATGAGTGCAGGTGAAAGTGTATGCAGTGGGTGTACGTGATTATGCATGACATAAATGCGTGATTGCAGAGAAATCAACAAGGTCAAAGATTAAGAACAAATTGGCAATTAGAATAACGATAAAATAATTATTCAAATAATACCCAAATAAAAGGATATCGATAGGGCTTGATAAGAAATTGGTGATAACATCGGAATAGGTGTTGGGGGCAGGGTTAGGTTTTAGCTTGATTGGACGAGGATTGATCGAGGCTAAGTTCGGAATCGAATTCGGAATATAAAAGGTTACGATGTTTGGAAGCAATACCGCATGAACGATTTATCGTTAGCGGATTAATGAATGAATATGCGGTGTAAAAATGGAGCGGGATGCATGTCGTCATGAGGGAAGTACTAGACGACTAGCTCCACAGAATTGGTTAGGTTTGGGTGAGCAACAATCGTGACATGCGAGTTTGACATCGCACGATTGCCGATAAAAAGGGATGTAGTAGGAGAGGGGGGATTTTAGGACATTGATGATATTTAGGTGTGATGTGGGGTTCCAATAGTGGTACCATGATGTACTACGCGTTTTTACGAATCTGTGAGCGCAAGAATCGCTCAAAACGGAGTTACGGTTGAAAAGATATGGATATTTAAAGATTGGAGGAATTATTTGTAATTACAAAGGACTCTTTTGTAATTACAGAAAGGTTTTAAGGACTTGTTTGTGAGGTCAGAAAGTTTTAGGGGCCAAATTGTAATTATGGAAAAGTTTGGGGGTCAAGGTGTAAAACGTTGAGGACTAGAACGTAATTACAGAAAAGTTTAGGTACTTTTCTGTAAAAAAAATGCAGGGCTTAAATATAATTACAGAGAAGCTCGAGGGCTTATCTGTAAGATGTTCAGGGCTGGGAATTTCCTGGGTTTTATGGATTTATTTTTGTAAAGGAAATTTGGTTTATTGCGTAGGCTGGCGTCATTAAGGGAAAAGGGTTTATTTTTCAATTGAAAAGTCTGTGGAATGGGTCCACAGGACCCGTGGACCGCGGTGGGGCGGCGGTCCACCAGTCCATGGTGGACCGGGGAGCCCGCGCGCGGCGGCGCTTGGCCGGAATCCTCACTGGCGGCGCGTTCGAAGGGCTAGGGGTGGTGGGACCTCGTCGTGGAGAAGGAGGGGGCGATGGCGGAGCCATTGGTGGCGCGTGTCGTCGACGGGAAGTGGTAGCGCAGCGGCTAGGGCTCGCCGGAGTTGGCCTCTGTAACGGCGTTCGGAGGAGACTCTCGCGCGAGACGGATAAGGGAGGAAGGAGGCGCGGGAGAGGGGAAGAGTGGCTCGGGGAGGCTCACCGCGCACTCAGACTGAGCGGGGAGTGATCGGGGGTGGCCGGCGGCGAGGGATGAGCGGCGGCGAGGTGTGCTCGTCGTCGATCTCCTCGGGTGCGTCTTGGCTGCGCAAGCCGAGGTGAGGATGGGGCGGCGCAAGGTTCTAGGGTCCTTGAGGAAGAGAAGGGAGGGAAGGGGAGAGCTTTCGCGGCGGTGGAGGAGGATGTCACCGGAGGGAGAGAGAGAGGGGGGAAAGAGGATGAGCTCGCGGAAGAGAGGGAGAAGCGATGTGCCGTGCGATTTTAAAGACAGGGTTCCTTGGCGGCGACGGAACCCTCCGGCAGGGCCCGGGAGCGGCGGAGGCGGGTCGTGCCGGGGCCCGGGCGCGCGGCGGTAGGGGCCGAGCTCGGTGGCGCGCGCCGCGTGGGGAAGACGCTCCCGACAGGTGGGGTCCACCTGTCGGTGGGAGGAGGCGGGAGCGGGCCGTGGCTGCGTGGAGTGGGCCGAAGCAGGCTGAGGGGAGGAAGAGAAGGTTGGGCCGCGTCGGGCTGGCGCAGAAGGAAATGTGAAGAGGTTTCGGCCCGAGAGGGAGAAAGGAAAGGAAAATTGGTTTCCTTTTTCTGGAATTTGAATTTGAAGGAATTTCAAATTCAAACAAAAACGAAACTTGATCAAAACCTCAAAACAAATCCAATAAAGTTCAGAAATGCATATGATGAAGTTTTATGCAAGTTTAAAATTCCAAAATTTTGAAAATCAACATGGGATTTAATTCCTACTTTGATTTTATTTGGTGTAAATTCAAAAGTTCAAAATTTTAATTTATTTTTAAATGAGACAAACACTTGAGCACATATTTTATTATTTGGAAAATTTCAAATTCAAAACTAAGTTTGAATTACTTTAGTGAAATTTTATTTCGAAAAATTCGTGTCAAGGTAAGGGTTTAGAAAAGGTTCAAATTTGGAGTGATTTTTATTCCTTTTGAATTTACTTTATTTATTTATTTCATTTTAAATTATTTTTATTTTGGCTCCAAAAAGACGGGTGTTACAATCAGGCTCGCAGCAGTAGCAGTCGACCCATCCATGAATCACACCCCGCTTGATGCAAAATACCAGGTCACAACTCACAGTCCATGTTCTTATCTAACACTGCAAATCAACATCGAAGCCCAGCTCATTCTCCGTGACCTGCTCATCAGATTGCAGCCCAACAGGAGAAGTAGGAGAGGAAACAGGCAGCCCAGCAGGCGAAGGCACACACGGCTCGTCGGGAGAAGGGGCACGCGGCCCACTCTGCAGGGTCTGTGGAGATCGCGGCCTGCTTTGTTGGTGCGGCCCGTTAGTATCTTCGGTCTGCTCCCCCCCAGATCTAGCCTAGGAGATAGCTGGATGTCATAATCTCCTATCAGGCCAAGATCACCAGGCCTATCAAGGACAACAGTGCTAATAGCTAGCTCATCTAGCATTGGGTCTTCTACTCAAAAAAAAATCTAGCATTGGGTCTGGTGCAAGCCCATGGCGGAAGAGATAAGCCAGAGAGCTCTGCTGGCAGACCTGTACTGCAGCCGACAGAGGCAAACCTGTGTCCACCTGCAGCTGGGTCCTGGCCTCCTGGGATGGCTCTATCTGCCCAGGCAGCGTGCTCGGCCGGTCAAGGAGCCTCCACGGTCACTATTGTTGCTCAAGAATTATTGGTTGGAAACTTGGAATCAGTTACTAGTTATTAGGATCTTCGTTGGACAATTTCGTCTTAGTTACTGCTGCACCATTGTTCCCTGTTACTTCCAGGAAACTAACTAGTAGTAGCATGATAGGCAAGAGGCAGATTGGTGGTAGCGTTGCTGGCCATGAATCCATGAGCACTAGCTATACAACAAAGCTTCATCGATCTGACCGCACGCACGCACGCACACTCTCGTTGCACGAATAGAGCTATAGCTTTAGTGTATTTCTGGTAACACACTGCATTATTGCTTGTTGAGACTCGCAGCAGCGTGCAGAGGCTGCAGCCTGCAGGTGCCCGTGAGTAAAGTAGAGAGTCTCAGCAGGAGCTTGAGCTTGCACGTGGTCTTCATTCATGGTGCATCGACACCTACAGTAGTCTAAATAAAGGCATTATCGTGGAAAACAAAAAATAAACAAAGTTCAATTAAGAGATGATACCATACATTCACTACCTAAGAAACTGACATAGGTGACGGGCATCCAAGCCGTCACCCTATGCCGTCACTGACTACAAGAGAAAGGTGACAGGCTTATGTCCGTCAGCTATAAGAAGGTCATAAGTGACGGACATCTCATGTTATCCGTCACCTATCTGAGGGTATAGATGACGGACTCTCATGTTGCCCGTCACTTATATGGTGCTGTTTGGATGCATTTGGGTTAGGAAAATGGAAATGGGATGGGAAATGATAGACTGGGTTAGGGTTGGGGTTACGAATTTTACATCCTAATCCCATGTTCGGATACATCAAGCCGGGATATGGAAATAGGCATGGGTCCCATGCAATATTTTAATCACCAGCACACCTTTCGTCCTCGTCCATATCCATTGCTTTCCTGCCCTGTGTTCTCTCTCCTTCACGATAGACAGAACAAAAATCAACCAAATCCAAATCGATGCCGGATGTGCAGTCCATGGTGGCGCCTATGCTTGGTCCGCAACTCGCTTAGCAGGTGGCAGATCTTGCGAGCAAGGCACCAGCAGAGCACAAGAATCTCCAGGATTCCTCTGCGGGCAGCGAGTTTCGGTGAGTACTGCTGCGAGGTGTCGCGGAGAAGAGGAAGCACCGGGATGACAGAGCGGAGGGAGAAGCGCTCGGAGGTGTCGCTGCTGCGAGGTGGCCGGCGAGCTCGTAGTGGCGGGCAAATTTCCCTGCTCAACCCACCTCCCCCGTCGGGTTTGAACCAGTGGGAAATGAGGGTCTCATTTCCCTTTCCTTAGCTCACTCTATTTCCCTAACCCAGGATCCAAACAATGGATTAAACATATCCCACCTCATATTTCCTTAACTCAAGCATTATTTCCAGGAATCCAAACAGCACCTATGAGGTTACGGGTGACGGGTATCTCATGTTGCCCGTCACCTTTCCTGTGTATTAGGTGGCGGGCTTCAGTGTTGCCCGTCACCCATTAGTAATTAAAAAAAATGGAATGGGAATGGGAATGGGCATCACAGGGGATATAATATTCTTTGGAGCCAAATCTTTGGGAATACACTATTCTTTGGAGTCAAATCTTTGGGGATACACTATGAAAGTAAAGCAGTTCAACAAGAATTTAAGCTACCACACTAAATTACAGGTTCAGAAAATTGAAACTGGATAAAACTGAGCAGAGTTCTCCAGGGACTCTGATGGTGTCTAAGCTCTCTATTTGCCTTCAGCTAATGACCACTACAAGAATTAAACTTTTTCCCGACAATATACTTGCAAGTGGCCTACAGTTTTAGTATATTTGGTTAACTACTTTGACACTGTGGGTGTTATTGTTGTCGGGAATGAGATTGTAGGTAATTAACACAAAACCATTGGCAAACATATGCAATTGTGCTTGATCACCGTTGGCCACTCAGTTAAAACGTACTGAACCCCAATCACAGTCGGCCACTGGAATAAGGACTGTCGGCAAATAGTGAATATCTTGCAGTGGACTCTGTCTTAGATAAAACAGTGTAATAATAAGAGTGCATGGTTCAGCAGCAGCAAAACAATGGGTAGGTCATTGTAATTGCTCTTTATTTGCATGTCTGCAAAGTAGATATGTTCAGTTTAAGAAATATCAGTTACATGAAGCTAGAGGCAATACCAGTAGGATTACGTGTTTCAGTTACAAGTTCAGTTTACAATTTTAACACTAGAAAGAAACCAGCCGTTGAACACATGCTCTGCTAATGCCAATGATTTCTACTAATGATTATAGAAGCAACCGTTTTAACATATAAAAACCTGTAGCAGGTAAACTGGATCAGGTTAGCCCTGCAACCAATATAATTTAGCATTTTGCTCAGCTCAGCATTGCTTATATGATTAGTTAACAACTGGGCACTGGTTTATACTTTTAGTTGAGAAGACAAAGTACTGAGGAAGTAATGTCTTAGTGAACAAAAAGAAGCACAGGAAATCCACACTTACCTGAACAAAAAGAAGCACCGGAAATCCACACATTCTTGCCCGCTCAGTTGAGATGGCTATGGCTATAATATCTTCTGCGTGCATCAGTTTACCTGAACAAATAGAGTGAACATTCTAAGTGATATCATCAACTGCTAGAGTGAACATTCTAAGTGAACAAATATTTACCCTTTGCAAGATAAAGGTAACCATTTCACTTTTAAAAGAATAATTACCAGACCACAAAGGAGCAGTGAACTAAATAGGTGTCAGAACAGGGTATATGGTAGCATGAAATGGTAAAAATTGAATTCCAGATAACTTCATTACTTGTTAGAGAAAAGTTCTTTTTGCCTCCCTCAACTATAAGGGGTAGCGCAATCTACACCCTAAATTACAAAACCGGGTAACCGCAGTCCTCTAACTATAAGGGTGGGTGCAATTCACCTCCCTCGACGGTTTTCAGAGCGGTATTGTCCAACGTGGCATAGTGGGTCCTACATGTCGGGTGCCACATCATCATTTCATTTCTTTTCTTTTCTTTTCTCTCTTCCTCTCTTCTTCTCTTTATTGACAGGAGCGGGAGCAACACGGCGCCGCCGCCACCGCCGGCGCACCTGGTCCACCCCGTCGCGCGCGGCGTTGCAGACATCAAGCGCCTTCACGGCGCGCTCCCCGAACTCCGCCACCAACTTCTCCGCATCCAAACGCTACTCCCGCTCATCAACCGGCGCCGGGCCATCCTCCGCGACATGGCGCGCGCGCGCCCGACCCGAACGAGGCGGCCATGGGCTTCCAGCTCAGCCCCTAGCCGCCACCTCCGCCGCCACCTGAATCCCCCGCGCGGACGCCTATTTGGGCACTGTCGATGTGCTCCGCACCGCTGGTTGTTTGTGCGCGTCATCTCTGCCGCCATTACCGTTGCTAGCCAGAGCTCGCTGCACCGCCGCATCGCTTCACCCCAGCTTGACATAAGCCCACCAATGGAAGCGCCTTGAACCCCTCTATTATTCCCAAGAAACACCATCCAAAACCGTCCACGGAGCTAAGAGTAATCTGATATTTACTCCGGCAGTCTCGCCGACGACCAACTTCGACGCCGGCCTGAAATTCGTCGTCTACGGTGAGACTTGTCGCGCAATTCTTCTTCCATTGCGTGCGAAACTCATCGTAGCACCTCTCTGATCCCTTTGCTTCTTGGTTATTCCCAAGAGGTCCGAGCAGTTCGTGTTTTCCCCCGCCGCCTTGCTCCGGCCATGTCCGCGCTCGCCGCCAAGAGCAGGGAGCTCAAGCGGTGCGGGGAGACCGCGGCGCGGGCAAGAGGGGCGGCAGCGCGAGCGGGAGGGCCGGCGGCGCGGGCAGGAGGGGTGGCGGCGTGGGCGGGCAGAGGCCGGCGGCGGGGGCAGGAAAAAATTAAGGAAGAGAGGAAGAGAGAAAAAAAAGAAAAGAAATGATGACATGGCACCCGACATGTGGGACCTACTATGCCACGTCGGACAATACCGTTCTGAAAACCGCCGAGGGAGGTGAATTGCACCCACCCCTATAGTTGGAGGACTGCGGTTACCCGATTTTGTAATTTAAGGTGTAGATTGCGCTACCCCCTATAGTTGAGGGAGGTGAAAAGGACTTTTCTCTACTTGTTATGATGATAGGGTATTGTAGATAAAACACCTTATGTGCATTAGCTGAAGAAGCCAGAGGATTGCAAGTATACCTATCCTCGCAAGTATACCTAATTCTTCCAAGTAGTACTCGCTAGGTATGGGCCTTATATATACTACCCTGCCAATTAAATCT
The DNA here is from genome assembly GCA_007726485.1 of Eragrostis curvula. Classification (NCBI taxonomy): domain Eukaryota; kingdom Viridiplantae; phylum Streptophyta; class Magnoliopsida; order Poales; family Poaceae; genus Eragrostis; species Eragrostis curvula. The sequence goes on along the minus strand of CM017441.1, from coordinate 47,609,439 downwards.
CTGCAGCTGAGGATGCATGCCCGCATTTTCTTAGAACTCCACACCATGCGGCGTTTATAGCAAAACACGTAGTGTGTTTACTTACTATTCCTTGAATTCATTTCAGTGGAATTGACGTTTCATGTACAAATTCATTTGACTCTTATCTCACTGGCTCTCCCATCCATTTAATTTATTTTGCAGAGCAAAGTGCATCACACACTCTTGGCTAGCTAATTCATCGAGAGAGAAACATGCATGTGCTGCTAACTAGGTCTAAATAAATTTACCAAATAACTTAAGCAGTAAATAAATCAGGGCATCAGTAACTGGCCAATATATACTAGCTACTACAAAGGTGCAGCCATACTTCACAACTGATCATGTATTACATTCAAGAGTAATTTCAACATCATATCATATAGCTGATCCTTTTTTGTTTATAACTGATTATATCATATATGATCAAAGCATATTCTGGTAACATTGCTTCAATATTATTGAGCAGCAGAAGCATCCTCCGTGACCGCCCACGGTAGATCGAGCCTCTGCACGTCTCAGCAGGTGTGCGCTTACATACAATTGCACCGATGCAGTGGCATGCTCGACATGCCTCTCTGTTTGATCATGGTGAAGCAAATGGATGAGACAAAGCACTCGCTTGGCCTTTTACCCTGCCAAACATGCGCTAGTGGATGTGTAAGCTAGCTCATGCTCAAATCATAATTGAAGCTCACTTTTGATATGACACATCGATCTCGCAAATCCTTTTGAATTATTAGATCAGATCTAAGCGAAGCCCTAGCTCCTACCTAGCCTCACGTTAATTTAGGCACATGCATGCAGCTATATATATCTCCAACAATCATAATGCTAAGCATCCTGTATAAGTATCTTGTTGTCCATCTTATATCCTGATGTCATGGTACGGTCACATAGTAGAATTACTAAGTGTGTTAGTTACTTGATCGATACATTTGGCGAAATTTGAGTACATCATCAACAATAACTAATAACTTGAGAATGTTTTTTTTTGAGAGAGAACAAGAGAGGCTCGGGGCTCTACTGATTATAATATATTAAAAGCGACGGTAACTTGAGAATGTTACCGTCGTATATGTCATGCTTCCCCATAAAACTATTTAGCTAGGCCCAACAAGAGGCATGCAGGACGATCGGTAGCGTGCCAACATCACTACACATTTCCTAAAAAAAACAAATAAAAAAATAATCACCACACGCCTAGGCCTTATCCTACACCCTGCCAAAGATCTACAGATACACATACACGGTCACTGGTCTCTCTCAAAAAAAAAATGCACGGTCTCCCTTCCTTTCTCGTCACTAGGTGTCACATGCTCAGAGTGCGTTTTCTTTTCCAGTAGTCCTCACAACCATGCGTTTTTGGTACACCGATCTACTACTCCTTCAATTGATTTCAGTGTTCAGACGTCCATTTCATTTCTCTTGCTGAGAAAGTGCATCATATATACACAATCATTAGATAGTAATTCAAGAAAAACTTTACCTGTTTGGGCAAAACAAGTCATAGTCCTTGCTATGTGATACTCGACCTTTAGCTATACGGGGGCCAGCCTAGCTATGTTATCCTACCTTAATCCACACCGAACAATCTCTTCATGTTGATCCATCAGAATGAATGATGCCTATATATCAAAGCGAGATGATTCATCAGAATGATGGCTTAGATATGATTCGATCTTCTAGTACATCTACACATCTTTATTCTAACCAGCTGCCAAGAAATGGATACAGAATATAATGCACTTTAATTTGATATCTACAGTCCATATCATGAATACACACATGTTGATTCTTTTTTTTTTTTTTTTTTGATAATACACAAGTGTCCAGTGCCCGTACGGCCGAGTGGACACACAGCCTAACCAGAATGGAAGGATGTGACACGGGGGGTCACGTGACACGTGTCGATCTGGCTGACCACCAGGCACAAGCCTTAACCAACGGCTGCGCGTCGTCTCATGATCGCCACTCATGAAACTCGACCGATGGATTGGTTGATGAGCTTTCTGCTGGTTGTGATTCTGACCTGCTGATGATCTCCGATGAAGGAACAAAAAGGTCTAAAGAATGCAGCGCTACCTGTTGCCAGAACTTTTCTAACCCGCATTTTACTTTTGGAGTCTTCTGGTAGTGCAAGATTTTAAGTCCCATCAAGGTGTACATCACACACAGTTGCTCATCAATGCATGTATCTCCGCGTCGTAGCTGGCTTGCATCTCCTGGAGCTTTTCTGGATCAACTAGATGCTCTCCATGCCGTAGCTGGCTTGCATCTCCGCGTCGAGATATTTCGTGCTCGCATGCATGATCGAGTGGCTGGGCTGGCCAAGCCCGTCCGCTCGCATGCATGTCACTTGATCGCAATCTTTCGTAGCCTTTTATCTGCAGTGTAGTGTTCTTCCGTATTTGCTATCTAGCAATACAAAACTAGTGTAAAGGAAGCATGGCTAACACACGGCCGGGCATCTAGACTTCTGACGATGAACTTGGTGATTTAACCTGCATTTAGCTTCTCATTCTACAAACAACCAACAAACAGGTCACAGGATCAAGAGAGAAGGACGCTGATTTAACTTGCATTAACTTACTACTCAGCAAGAGAATCTGGTAGTGCATGAGCGCGTTTTCTTTTCCAGTAGTCCTCACAACCATGCGTTTTTAATACACCTACTTACTACTCCTTCAATTGATTTCAGTGTTCAGACGTCCATTTCATTTCTCTTGCTGAGTAACTGCATCTATATACACAATCATTAGATAGTAATTCAAGAGAAACGTCATGTGCTGCTAGCTAGGTCTAACGCAGGAAAAATTCATCATGAAGGAGCGATAATTTGGTCTATGTAATTCTTCAAAAGGCCATCAGCCACTTTTGCACATAAATTAAGTGTGGCTTGCTTTTACTGATTTGTTTGTCCCGTCTGATAACACAACAGTGGAAGAAGGAACACAACACGCATGCTATGATTCACACCACCACAAAATGCTCAACCCCAGAAAACACAGCAGTAAAATCTACAAGGTTATATATATCAACTTTGTTAAGAAATAACATAGTCTGGATTCATATAAAGCTAACGGTCCATGCACATAAAGATAGTAGACTCCAATATCATCCGGTCTACAAACAAATAACTTGCAAGGCTAGAGCCGATCATGTGAACGATTAGCTGGATTAATGGTCTACAGAATTTACCATCAGTACTTGCTAGTAAAGAATTAGTGCAAGATGAAGGGCATGGATGGGATGGGAACTCACAGTTCCAATTCTAGCAACAGCTACATATATAGCCCCCCTGATCATCGGGCCTTACTCGTCATCTGAAAAAAGTTGTCCCAGGATGAGGACGATGAAGCCAATCAGATCCAGCACCGCGAAGAAGACGTCATACGCGATGGTGTCCATCTTGACTGAGTGGTTTTCTGGGGCGGCGGCCAACCACGACACTCATGCAGAGGTTCGCCGCGCGATGTAGGCGAGGACCAGGCTGCAGCGGCCGGAGAGGAGCCCCAGAAGCGCGGCGACGGCTTGAACCCCACTGACCCACAGCTGGGCGCGCTCGAGGGCCTCCACCTTGGCTCCTGCCGCGTCCGTCAAGTCGATGCACCAACGACCAACGAGAGCTGGAATTAGCCTGCAGGGTCGGAGGACCCCCCTTCCAAGTTTGGCAAAAGAAACAGCTAGAGCAGTCTATTCTTTCTTTTGATGCGTGCTACCCCTTTCCTTTTGATCTTGTTGCGGTGTTATGCACTGAACTGTAGCGGCTAGCTAGCTAGGTATCTTTTCTTTACGTTGTGTCAAGTGTGTAATTCACATTGTTATGCACTGAATCTAGCTAGGAGTAATGAATGCACTTTGTTTGCTCATCTTTGAACAAATGAACTCTACCAAGGACAGAGAATATGATGCTTAATTTGCACTGCTCTCCAAGTCTCAGTCCTAAGATCACATGCAGTGCGTTGTGCATCAAGAATGGGCCTAACAGTCCATTTCCATAGTTGTTATCACATTTACTGAAGATTACGAATTCCTGACCTAGGAAAGTTGCAATTGTACATACAGTCCGAAAGTCTGAACGAACGGATCGGAAGACAACAAACCAAAGGTGCATCGAACAGAGACATGTAGTAGTGTCGCTAATAGGTTTATTAGAGCGCAGGCGATGAGGTTCATTAAGCATGCATGGATGAGCTGATCCGTACGTGCATGCAATGGTCGCCACACGTGCAGGGCACTAGCTAGTAGGTGCATGCTTTGCTCTTTGCCAAGAATGGAGGTGAAAGGAGAGAGCGCGAGATCGAGGGGGTAGAAGGAGCGAGCATGCAAGATAGCACATCCTAACGGCCTAACTTGCATCACCGTCCATGGATCGACACGTGGGTACAGAAGAAATATCTAATGCAAAGCATCGATCGATGTGATTTGATGTTACCTGCTCTTTTTCATCATCTCCCATTGCAATGGAACGCCAGCCACTTGCATTGTCAACAGCTAGCTTGTGAATTCCATGCATGGATGCAGAGTGACGAGCTAACACACACGGCCGGGCCCGGGCATCTAGTTAGACGTCTGACGATGAACTTTGTGATTTAACCTGCATTAGCTTCTCATTCTACAAAACAACGAAACAGGATCAAGAGAGAAGGACGCTGATTTAACCTGCATTAGCTTCTGTCGTGTGGCTGTCAGTCAAGGCTCACGAACCAGCGTTTCAGCGCCGCTGCGTGCATCCTGATCGATTCCTGCTTGTGCTGTGCGTTGTACTACTTGGAACATGCTTTGCACAAAGATGTCTCCTACGGCAGCGCGCAGGTGCACAAAGATGTCGTGACGGCGTGCAGAGGCGGACGGAGTTGCCGGGTGCGGTTAATTACGTACGAGTAATTCGATTATTTATTTCCAAAGAAAAGACATAATGTGTCAACGTCTGGTTCGCCCTGTGGAGATATTCGGTGCTGTGCACCCAGCACCAGCAGAAAGAACGCATCAGTGCAGTGTGGTGCTATAGTGCTATAAATACAGCACCGGCCGCCCTCCACCACCTCCACTCCACCTCCGCGTACAACTCTGCGCCGCCCGGATCGACTCCTCCTTCTCCAGCACCGGCCAGCTCCGCCACCCCGCCTCCTCCTTCTCCGGCTGGCCTCGAAGCGCTCCGGCCGGGAAGCCAACCACCGCAGATCAAGCCCACCTGCCGCCGCGCCAAGGCGGCGTCGACGTCTCCGGCGCCATGGCGACGACGTTCTCCCGCTCCGTCCTCGTCCTCCTCCTCGTCTCCGCGGTGGTCGCCTTCAGCGCGACCTCCGCGGGCAGCGGGACTCCGCGGCCGGCGACGACCTCGCCGCCCGTCGGCATGATCACCCGTGCCCGAGGCGGCGTGGCCCGGCGGCTTCTCCTTCGCGGCGGCGCCGGCCGGGTCTCCGTCGAGCTTGACGCGCCACCCGCCGCCTCCGTCGAGCTTCCATCAGGCCGCCGAGCTCTGCGTCGGCGCGCTCCGCCTTCCCCGCCTCTCCCTTCCCCTCCGCCCCCACCTCCGACCACCTGCCCGGCATATTGTCAGCAGCCTGCAGACAGTTCGCTGAAAAAGTTCTCGCACCTACCCTTGGCCGAGCGCCTCCGGACGGCGGCTGCTTTCCTGGGCCCTGCCATCTTCGTGATGATCACGGTCGCCGTCGTCGTCCACTGCTGCGGTCGGCGCGCGACTCGCTCCGTGGTGACGGCCGCTGTGGCGGCGGCCCGGCAGAGGGCAAAGCAAGAAGCCAAAGAAGAGGAAAAGAAAGCCCTCGAACACGAGAAGAAGACCGTGCGCCGTCTCCGCAGGCAGATTCTTGCGAAAAACAACGAAATCGAAGACCTGGGAGAGTCCAGCCGCCGAATTGGGCGTGATCTCGTGGACACGGGATCGACCAGCGGAGGCCCTGACCTAGAGGAGCTCGCCGACGACCTGAAAAAGGCGAATAGGGACAAGGAAACAATGGAGGGCCTCCTTCTGAAGGAGATAGAGAAGCGGCAGAGCGTTGAACTTCGGGTGCGTGAGCTCGAGGCGGCGGCGAGGATCGAGTAGCTAGCTAGCATGCTAGCGAATATTATCAGTACGTTGTTCTCCTATACCTTGAATAAAAGCGTGCTGTGAAGGGTGGAGATCTTGTTTGGATGAACAAGATGCAGCGTTTTTCGTTTCTTTTGGTGCAGGCTTCCTTTCGTAGCTCAATTGTGTAGGATAGCTTGGTGTAAATTAATTGGTGTGGTTAGCTTCAGCTGAATGTTCAACTTGTGCTGGGTGGTTTTGTTGGAGCAGTAATTAAGATCAGGCTGGGTGGTCAAGCTTTGTAATTTGCAGTTTGTTGCCCGTTCGTTAAGTCTTGCTCTGTGAGACACCAATTCTCAAATTTAAACCTGTGACTTGATCTCTGAATTTGTGAATCAATGACAGCCAAATTATGGGAGCATGGTTGCTGTAAGTTTGGAGGTCCGTGCCCCATTTTTTATGAGCATGCCATGATATTGTTCAGATCCCCATACAAAAGGTGCCTATCCGGACTTCGTACAACAAAAGACGTTGCTTCCTGCCATATTCTAGCCACTGGTTCTTTCATGGTGGGGATCTGTGTACAACGAAAAAGCTACGACAAAGTAGTGGCTTGAGCTAATGATCTGGACGTCCACATCTCATTCTCTCGGCCGTAGATCACGTGGCTGCTAATCTTAGGTAAAGCGTCGCTCGTCTCGCCTTGTTGTTACCATGGACAATGGATCCTCGGCCGCTGACGAACAAACTAAAGATCTATTAGAGAGCATCTTGTGTATCGTCTTTTCTAAGTATCATCTAAACACAGCTACCGTAGCCAGTATACTGTTGTTACTCAAGAATTATTGGTTGGAAACTTGGAATCAGTTACTAGTTATTAGGATCTTCGTTCGACAATTTCTACTTAGTGCTGCACCATTGTTCCCTGTTACTTCCAGGAAGCTAACTAGTAGTAGCATGATAGGCAAGAGGCAGGTTGGTGGTAGCGTTGCTGGCCATGAATGAAATCCATGAGCACTAGCTATACAACAAAGCTTCATCGATTTGACCGCACGCACGCACTCACCCTCGCTGCGCGAATATGGCTAGCAACAGGCCAGAGGGTGGTATATCTATAGCTTCAGTGTATTTCTGGTAACACTCTGCATTATTGCTTGTTGAGACTCGCAGCAGCGTGCAGAGGCTGCAGGCGCCCGTGGGTAAAGTAGAGACTCTCAGCAGGAGATTGAGGTTGCACGTGGTCTTGATTCATGGTGACGTTTCAATGTACATCTTCATTTGACTCTCATCTCAGTGGCTCACTACGGGAAACCCCCTATTTGCCGAGTGCCAGAGGCACTCGGCAAAGCCAGTATTACACTCGGCAAAAAGTTTGCCGAGTGTAACACTCGGTAAACACCGGACGGCAAACAGCTCTCGGCAAAGCCGGGTTTGCCGAGTGCTTTTTGTCGGGCACTCGGCAAAGATTTTGCCGAGTGTCAAAAAGGCACTCGGCAAAATAAAGTAACGAGACGGAGGGTAACACCGTACGCTTCCCAGTCGCCTTTTGGTAGAGCGACTGGAGTGTCCTCGTCACACCACCCTTGCCCACCATCTTTGATCAATCACCTGCAATTAACAAGATTAAATCCATCAGTATTTCGAAATATATGCAAAAACAATATAACATGTAATAGAAAGTAACATAGTATTGCAAAAATTAAATTAACTACTACGGGCCATACATGTATTAGAAATAATCATCAAGATCAGGATCTTGTGCATTGTTTACCTCATCATCACTATAATCATCAAGGTCCATATCATGTTGCACGTGTTCTGAAGGCGGAATGTCATCGTCGTCTAAATGTAATCGCTCAAGTAATTTCAAGTCGTTCGCATTATGAACCTCATCTCCAGCATCGTCATCAACAACCGTTTCATTGTCTACTTCCATTTCTGTAGCATCTCACCTCAAATTAATGAGAGGTTTGCTAACCAGGATCTTAATCGGGGGATACTTGGCGAAGCAAGTATGCATAGACCACACATATAAGCATAAATAAAATAATTTTACATTAAGTTCAGTTATTACCTTGGTTCCATAATTAACATAAGATATCCAGTTCGAAGTTCGATTTATTTTACATAAAAGAGTTCGAAATCCGATTACATAACACGAGCGGAAGCGAAACACACGACGATCCATATATACAATGAAACCATGTCCGGCCCGTAGACACGATCTCACTCACCTTGCTCCTGGCTGGGAGAAGAGGGAACCCACTCAATGGACCAGTCCTTGGCCGGTTCACCCTCCCACACTATTTTACCACAACACCCGCAGAAGTTGCAATTTGGAATACCTGCAGTAAAATTTTAAACAGCGAAACCCTGAGCAACTAATACTCAGCAAGTCTTACCCGTCAAATTGGCCATCTAAGACCGACTTCTAATATGCAGGGGGTTGACCAGGGGGTGAAATTTAATTGCAAAAATGGCACTAATAATTGATCTTTATTTTCATATTTTAGCCAAATTTAAAAGGGTTCTTGCATTAATATAAATATTAGCAACCTAACTAAGCAATATATGGTTGCAATACAATTAATTGAAGTACAATAACATATAAACACCATCATGTACACTTCTTACTACGATGTGACACAGTGAACAAGTGGTACTCCATAACCGCGAGGGACGGCGATTCAAATCGATTTACACCTGCAGGCGAAACCCGATATACACGACGTACGCTACTCGAAAGAGCCACGCACGGCAACCTTTTACAAGATACCATAAAGTCGAGCCGCTTAACCCATTCTCGAGTTTGCTCTTGTGTTCTTGCTCTTGTGTGCAGCTATGAAAAGAGCCGACAAGCGGCTCATCAATGTGTTGAAAAAGGCGACAAGCTCAAACCCAAGTCACTCTCGATGTGGCACATATCCATACCCCTCCATTGAGCTCATGCCTAACTTGAGAAAGTTGGCATGAAGAGCTTCAAAAGGATCACATGGAGAGGTAGACCACAATGAAAATGACACATCGAGACTCCTCTTCGACACCAATCCCATCTTGGTGTGCGAGAAGGAGAAGCAAGCCTACAACACTCATGAAACCGTGTCTATGCTCACCCATGAGCACATGACCCGGAATTGCTGCACAAGGAAGGTATGAATGCCAACTTTGCCCATGATTAGAAGCCATAGGGTGGGATGATTTTGCTTGTGTGGTAAGATCCCTCCTACTTGCCATACAGTTTAATGCACCCTGCTAGTAGTAGACAATGGTTTTACTTTGGTTCTTCCAGAATAAGTATTACCTGCTTTCATGGAACAATCTTAGTCTACTACTAGGCTCTCATAAGCATTGCTTGCAAGACTTGTTTCTACAACTCCTGATCTTCACAAGCATGCTCTTTGGCAAAATATCACATCCTACCTTGTGCCTGATGCATGAATGGCTTGCTATGACTTGTGTTCCTCAAGGCAATCTTAGACCTATCTATGAGGATGAGCATTGTATCCTTATGCCATGGTTTACAATATCAAAATCTCTCCTATGCAATGCATGATTGAGAAATGGTTAGAACTTTTCAAGTGGTTAGAACATGTTGAGTGCACCTCGTTCATTGCTCACACCGCTTTAAGAAGTTGTATCGTAACTTGTATCTTTTTGCGTTCTCCTTGCATGATAAAATAAAAAGTTGAAAATAATTTAAAATCGAATAAAGAAATTAAATAATGAAAAGTACACGAATAAACTAGGCGTTTTTATTTCCCTTTCAAACATATCATGCGCCTTGAGTTATTGTGCTGAATTCAATAAATTTAGGCTCCCCGGTCTTTAACCCCGGTAGAGTCCTTTTTGCTTCCACCTTCTTTTTGTTTGTTTTGAATAAATAAGCCAGGTACAAGAACAAGTGTGGGGGAGATCTCTCGAGTTCTTCATCACGCACACATTCGAGATCTCCCCACCAACACGATGCACAAGCTCGCACTGATCGACACATACAATGGTGGAGTCATCGGGCACAAGAAAACAAAGTTCGGTCGAACCTTTGGTTCAATCAAATATCCCATGATCCCTCTAGGTCTCCACTTCATCCAAGGCGATGGTTTGCGCATCCTATCCTACTACTCTATCTCCCTAGTTCATGAGTTAAAATGTTCTTTTGGGTCAATCACTAAAATTTAACTCAATGATAAAACAAATCTTGTGTTATCCTCTCAACAAACATACTTCTATCTGGTTGGCCTGCATACTCTTTATTCCTCGCATCATACACCTGTTGCTTGTGAACACCAATCTCATAGGAACCCATGCTTATCTAAGTTGTTGGCGAATGAGATATGGTTGGATGAAATAAATCATGCTTCTTCTGCATAGAGTGCTTGGGAATTTATCTTGCAAAATTTTAAATCCATAGCTTTGCACTCCTCAATGATCTTATATTCCCACCAGAGCCAAATAAGAATCACTTTGAAAACCTCTACAAATGCTACTTGTTATTGCTTTGAGCTTTGTCAAATTGTGCGACCCTTGTGAGATGCTTGTCATACTTTCTTGATCAAGATTTCGTGCACATACACCATTATCATAAAACATGCTAACCTTCTACACTGGAAGTTAGCAACACCATTTCCATCCATCCACCCACCAAATAAATACTCCATCTCTTGTTGTTGATGTCTCTCTCCAAACATTCTTGCAAAAAGAGACATGGCTATCGAAAGAAAAAAAAAAGAAAAAGAATGCTCATTTGCATGAGCATGAATAAAGAAAGACATGCTCAAACAAGTTGAGCACGATTGAAAAAAAAAAGAGAGAAAGAAAAAAAAACGAAGAGAAGAGAAGAGAAAAGAAAAGAAGTGATAGCCATGTTCTCAAAATAAAAGTCAATCAAGAGAGAAACATCATAGCATCAAGGAGTATCCATCTCACTCCACCCCATTCCATTCACCATACACATATCCACACACATGCACATTCTTGATCAGATTGTATGACTTGTTTTCTCTTTGGATCCACCCTTTGACTTTGCAATATAAGTGATACAAGTATGCCCCTTTTCATCCCTACCAAGCTCCACAAAAAGCCTTTTGTAGAAGTAGGATGAAAAAAGGTAAATACATTGCCTTGGTGAGGAATCAAACACATTGAGCTATCTGAGAGTTATCATTTGAGGAGTACAAGCTATGTTTTTATTTTGAAAATTCTATCAAAAACCCAAGTTACTCAACAGAGGGGTATTGATGACTTGAATCAAGACCATTCCATTCCTCAACCGCCCAAGATAGCATGTTAGCCACTTCAAAGTTCACAGGTGCAGTTATGGCTTGGAATAACTTGTATGCTAGCATCATACCATAGGAAGTCATGCTTTATCTTAATCTTCCACCTTCACTCGAGGACGAGCAAAGGCTCAAGTGTGGGGGTCTTGTTGACGGTCGTTACGGCACGATTTTGACCGTCAAATACCTGCACAAATGGAATCAAAGTAAACACCAAACATAGTGTTAGGGCTTAAAACTAACAAATTCCACAAGTCTTGGTGAGATTTTGAGTGCAGTTGCATTTCATATCAAAAGGAGGGAATTCACATCAAGAAGGCCACAACACATCACTCCGAGAAAATCAGCACAGGCAGCCCAACAAGATATAGATCAAAAGTCATACAAAACCCAACCAACTTGGGCCAATGCACGAAGATCATTGAACAAGACATCAAGGAGGACCCCTCGGCCAAAGCCCAAGGCCAAATGGGCCAAGGGGGGGTCGGCCGACCTGCTACAGTGGCCCCTCTGGCCCATCTTTGGCCAGCTGGTCGCCACCGCCTTCCTGATGTCGGTTCTGCCTGCATTTAATGCCCAAAGGCGGTGGGTGAGGCGGTGGAGGCCCCAAACCGACCTACTCAAGCCTATAAATAGAGGGGTACCCCCTCCCACACAGAACACACAAGAAGGAGAGCCTCATTCCACTCCCAAGGGCCTAGAGCCCCTTGTATACTAGTAGAGTAGGGAGAGAGTAGGGTAGAGGAGAAGGGTGGTCCTCCCTTTGTGAGGACTTAGCCCCAATCTTGTATCTTTGAGAATACTTCTTTATAATAGTCATTGTTCGTCGTTCGTTCATCGATTGTTCGTCGTTCGTTCATCGTTCGTCGTTCGTTCATCGTTCGTTCGTCGTTCATCGTTCGTTCATCTTCATCATAAGTAGGTATTCTTGATCTCCTATTGGATTGTGTACTTAGTGTTTAGATTAAGTTCTTTCTTTACTTGTTTACGGGATCATCGCTCCGCAAGGAGTGCTCTAGTCTTCCAAATTGGTACCAGGCCGGGGCTAGAGTAGTGATCGATAGCATAGACGTGGTGTCTAGGCTGGAAGTCGCCTTTGACCGCTGTGTGCTCCACGGTTTGTAGAGGTAGGTGGCAGGAAGTGACAGCCCTGTCCATCCAAAGGAACCCTCCACGTTCGGGTACATAGTAGAGCCATTAGCCGGAGTGGCTTGGCAGACCAAAACCTAAGCCGGTGCTCGAAGTAAGCAATTAGAGACAGGATTTATCTTTTGCTAAGAAACTCATCCATAGGAATCCTCTCTACCCAAATCTACCGCTCTTCTTCGTGTCCTTGGACTAATTAGACTAGAAGATAATCACACACCGTTCCTTTGGGAAAATATAAATAACGATACCCTTGAATACTCACGGGTGAAGTGCTACAACGGTATTCCGTGCGCTTGCGGATTTGTGTGTGACGTAAGAAATACCAACAAGCATTTCTGGCGCCGTTGCCGGGGAACGGTTTTCGTTTTTGTCTTCGAACCTAGTTGGTCCTCGTATTGTATCTTTTTATTTATCATTTCTTCTTTTATTGCTTTTCCTTTATCGATCATCACATTTCACCATCTATCCTATCATCATCATTTCCCACTTACTTGAAAAATACCAAAAACATATATCATGGAGCCACAACCTACAATCCAATCATTCTCTGCTCCACGGGGTGATCTCTTAGAGCCACCATCATCATCACACCCAATTTCTTCATCTGGCTATGAGTTTTGCCCCGATTATATTTCAATGATAAGAGGTCTATCCTTTTCGGGTTTTAAACATGAAAATCTTTATGAACACTTGCGAGAGTTTGAGCATTTGTGTTCATGCCGATTGATCCATGGCATGACACAAGAAACATTGAAGTGGAAGTTGTTTCCCTTCTCCCTCAATGGGAAGGCGAAACAATGGTACACTTATACCGCTAAGAGAGTGAACGGTGATTGGAAGGAATTGCGAGACAAATTTTGTCTAGCGTTCTTTCCCGTATCTCGTATCACTTCTCTACGAGCGGAAATAATTAACTTTCGACAAGAAGAAGAAGAGACCTTAAGTGCATCTTGGATCCGGTTCTGTTCATTAACAGACTCCGGACCAGAATTGTTGCTCCCCAAACCAGTTTTATTGCAACATTTTTATTCGGGATTGAGCAACAATACCGCACTTTATCTTGACACGGCCGCTGGTGGATCTTTTTCTCATAAGACCATAGCGGAAGCGCATGAACTTTTGGATCGAATTGTGGAAAACACACCTTTTTCCGCTGACTTACCAGATGAGCCGGAGTCAAAAGATGAGGAACTCGTTGTGCCAAAAACAAAAAAATTGGTGCCTACAATGGTAGACCCAACACCCGAGTCCTCATCTGACACAAGAACAATGATAGAGGAAGATGAACCTCTTGAGTTCCCTTTTGAGTTCGAGAAAGGAATTTTTGAAAATTTTGGAAACACCTCGAACTACATTTGGGAAAAGATGCCTCCTACTCCTCCCGATCCTCTCAAGGAACCATTCCTCAAGGAGGACATGAAGGAACGTCTTGGGAAAACCACTTTCACCACCACCACTCAAAATCCTTGGGTGAAACCTCATCTCGATCATGAACCACTCGAGCAAATCAAGTTCATATCTCCAATCCCGCCGCTCGAGCATACTTGGTATGAGGATGCAAAGTTTTCCACCCATGAAGAGGATGAGTTGAATGAAACTCTTCATGTCTCTGAACCCAAACAATCCTCTTCACCATTCGAACCTTTTCCCTCTGGCCCTTCATGCACCGTTCTTGATGTTGATCAAGAAGTTCTTGAAAACAAACCTTGGGCCATGGAATTTCACGAGGCATCGACTCTAGAATCCAAAGAGGAATCTTTGAGTGAGCATGATAGCTTTTTCCTTGAACAACCACATGATACATGCTCACATCATGAGTCTCTAGAGCCAACACCCGTTAGTGCCAAAACCACTTTTGCTACCTACAACCACTTTGTTCCCTTGTTTTGCTACTTGTTCTTTAAAATGGTTGTAGATGCTTTTGTTTATCATAAATATTGCAAATATCGTGGTTGTATGTTGGTACTAACCATGCAGATCATTCTCCGAGACGAGATAATTCATGATCAAACTCAACGTGACGGGGGAGAGTCTTGCTCGTCTGACTTAAAATGACGCTGCCCTTGTCGATAGGATAATCGACAATTATCTTTTATTTGCTTCCTTGGATTTCCACTTGCATTCTTTTGCATCTTTGATTTTACCAACAAATTGCATTTTTTTTAATTCCCAATTGCATACATGTTTACTTCTCCAACTCATTCTTGCATGTTTGATTATTTATTTGCATTCTTGCATGTTTGAATCCTTCCAACTCATGTTTGGGATTTTTCAAACCACTTTGCATTTGCACATTCAAATAAAAAAAATTTCCTTTGAGAGAATAAATCTAGTAAAATGAATTTGAGACAATCTTTTGTTGGAAAATGCTTTGAACAAAATTTTGAAGGAATTTTGGCACAGCTCCCCTTGACTTTTCAGCATATAGCCATTGTGGGACTGTTGACCAAGTTGGACGTCATTTGTTTATTTTTGGATGCAAGGGTGTTTGGACTCTTCAATTTCATTTCATTTTCACTCAAGCACCCTTGCAACAAAATTCTTGCTCTTGCATTTCCTCAAAGTTTTCATTATATTTTGTCTCAAGTTCAAGAAAAAGATTTTCTTCCTTCTTTTGTTTTTTCCATTTGCATTTGGAGTCTTCCAAAATAAACTTCTTCTATGTTGGAATCTTTTCCAACTCTTCTTTATTTTTCTTTGAAATCATTCTAAAAAAAAAAACAATTGAGACGATTGTTTTTCAAAAAAAAAAAGAAGGGTAATAATTTGAGAGCTTCTCAAACTCTCAAAGTGACAATTTTGTTTTATCTCAAACTTAAGAAAAAGATTTTCCCTTTTCTTCTTTTTGATTTTATTTTGCTTTCTTTAGTTGCGAAAAAAAAAGAGCTTTGCGAGAGCAACCGACAAATGGTCCACATTGCTTAAACTAACGTAACCCATTCTCGAGTTTGCTCTTGTGTTCTTGCTCTTGTGTGCAGCTATGAAAAGAGCCGACAAGCGGCTCATCAATGTGTTGAAAAAGGCGACAAGCTCAAACCCAAGTCACTCTCGATGTGGCACATATCCATACCCCTCCATTGAGCTCATGCCTAACTTGAGAAAGTTGGCATGAAGAGCTTCAAAAGGATCACATGGAGAGGTAGACCACAATGAAAATGACACATCGAGACTCCTCTTCGACACCAATCCCATCTTGGTGTGCGAGAAGGAGAAGCAAGCCTACAACACTCATGAAACCGTGTCTATGCTCACCCATGAGCACATGATCCGGAATTGCTGCACAAGGAAGGTATGAATGCCAACTTTGCCCATGATTAGAAGCCATAGGGTGGGATGATTTTGCTTGTGTGGTAAGATCCCTCCTACTTGCCATACAGTTTTATGCACCCTGCTAGTAGTAGACAATGGTTTTACTTTGGTTCTTCCAGAATAAGTATTACCTGCTTTCATGGAACAATCTTAGTCTACTACTAGGCTCTCATAAGCATTGCTTGCAAGACTTGTTTCTACAACTCCTGATCTTCACAAGCATGCTCTTTGGCAAAATATCACATCCTACCTTGTGCCTGATGCATGAATGGCTTGCTATGACTTGTGTTCCTCAAGGCAATCTTAGACCTATCTATGAGGATGAGCATTGTATCCTTATGCCATGGTTTACAATATCAAAATCTCTCCTATGCAATGCATGATTGAGAAATGGTTAGAACTTTTCAAGTGGTTAGAACATGTTGAGTGCACCTCGTTCATTGCTCACACCGCTTTAAGAAGTTGTATCGCAACTTGTATCTTTTTGCGTTCTCCTTGCATGATAAAATAAAAAGTTGAAAATAATTTAAAATCGAATAAAGAAATTAAATAATGAAAAGTACACGAATAAACTAGGCGTTTTTATTTCCCTTTCAAACATATCATGCGCCTTGAGTTATTGTGCTGAATTCAATAAATTTAGGCTCCCCGGTCTTTAACCCCGGTAGAGTCCTTTTTGCTTCCACCTTCTTTTTGTTTGTTTTGAATAAATAAGCCAGGTACAAGAACAAGTGTGGGGGAGATCTCTCGAGTTCTTCATCACGCACACATTCGAGATCTCCCCACCAACACGATGCACAAGCTCGCACTGATCGACACATACAATGGTGGAGCCATCGGGCACAAGAAAACAAAGTTCGGTCGAACCTTTGGTTCAATCAAATATCCCATGATCCCTCTAGGTCTCCACTTCATCCAAGGCGATGGTTTGCGCATCCTATCCTACTACTCTATCTCCCTAGTTCATGAGTTAAAATGTTCTTTTGGGTCAATCACTAAAATTTAACTCAATGATAAAACAAATCTTGTGTTATCCTCTCAACAAACATACTTCTATCTGGTTGGCCTGCATACTCTTTATTCCTCGCATCATACACCTGTTGCTTGTGAACACCAATCTCATAGGAACCCATGCTTATCTAAGTTGTTGGCGAATGAGATATGGTTGGATGAAATAAATCATGCTTCTTCTGCATAGAGTGCTTGGGAATTTATCTTGCAAAATTTTAAATCCATAGCTTTGCACTCCTCAATGATCTTATATTCCCACCAGAGCCAAATAAGAATCACTTTGAAAACCTCTACAAATGCTACTTGTTATTGCTTTGAGCTTTGTCAAATTGTGCGACCCTTGTGAGATGCTTGTCATACTTTCTTGATCAAGATTTCGTGCACATACACCATTATCATAAAACATGCTAACCTTCTACACTGGAAGTTAGCAACACCATTTCCATCCATCCACCCACCAAATAAATACTCCATCTCTTGTTGTTGATGTCTCTCTCCAAACATTCTTGCAAAAAGAGACATGGCTATCGAAAGAAAAAAAAAGAAAAGAATGCTCATTTGCATGAGCATGAATAAAGAAAGACATGCTCAAACAAGTTGAGCACGATTGAAAAAAAAAGAGAGAAAGAAAAAAAACGAAGAGAAGAGAAGAGAAAAGAAAAGAAGTGATAGCCATGTTCTCAAAATAAAAGTCAATCAAGAGAGAAACATCATAGCATCAAGGAGTATCCATCTCACTCCACCCCATTCCATTCACCATACACATATCCACACACATGCACATTCTTGATCAGATTGTATGACTTGTTTTCTCTTTGGATCCACCCTTTGACTTTGCAATATAAGTGATACAAGTATGCCCCTTTTCATCCCTACCAAGCTCCACAAAAAGCCTTTTGTAGAAGTAGGATGAAAAAAGGTAAATACATTGCCTTGGTGAGGAATCAAACACATTGAGCTATCTGAGAGTTATCATTTGAGGAGTACAAGCTATGTTTTTATTTTGAAAATTCTATCAAAAACCCAAGTTACTCAACAGAGGGGTATTGATGACTTGAATCAAGACCATTCCATTCCTCAACCGCCCAAGATAGCATGTTAGCCACTTCAAAGTTCACAGGTGCAGTTATGGCTTGGAATAACTTGTATGCTAGCATCATACCATAGGAAGTCATGCTTTATCTTAATCTTCCACCTTCACTCGAGGACGAGCAAAGGCTCAAGTGTGGGGGTCTTGTTGACGGTCGTTACGGCACGATTTTGACCGTCAAATACCTGCACAAATGGAATCAAAGTAAACACCAAACATAGTGTTAGGGCTTAAAACTAACAAATTCCACAAGTCTTGGTGAGATTTTGAGTGCAGTTGCATTTCATATCAAAAGGAGGGAATTCACATCAAGAAGGCCACAACACATCACTCCGAGAAAATCAGCACAGGCAGCCCAACAAGATATAGATCAAAAGTCATACAAAACCCAACCAACTTGGGCCAATGCACGAAGATCATTGAACAAGACATCAAGGAGGACCCCTCGGCCAAAGCCCAAGGCCAAATGGGCCAAGGGGGGGTCGGCCGACCTGCTACAGTGGCCCCTCTGGCCCATCTTTGGCCAGCTGGTCGCCACCGCCTTCCTGATGTCGGTTCTGCCTGCATTTAATGCCCAAAGGCGGTGGGTGAGGCGGTGGAGGCCCCAAACCGACCTACTCAAGCCTATAAATAGAGGGGTACCCCCTCCCACACAAACACACAAGAAGGAGAGCCTCATTCCACTCCCAAGGGCCTAGAGCCCCTTGTATACTAGTAGAGTAGGGAGAGAGTAGGGTAGAGGAGAAGGGTAGTCCTCCCTTTGTGAGGACTTAGCCCCAATCTTGTATCTTTGAGAATACTTCTTTATAATAGTCATTGTTCGTCGTTCGTTCATCGATTGTTCGTCGTTCGTTCATCGTTCGTCGTTCGTTCATCGTTCGTTCGTCGTTCATCGTTCGTTCATCTTCATCATAAGTAGGTATTCTTGATCTCCTATTGGATTGTGTACTTAGTGTTTAGATTAAGTTCTTTCTTTACTTGTTTACGGGATCATCGCTCCGCAAGGAGTGCTCTAGTCTTCCAAATTGGTACCAGGCCGGGGCTAGAGTAGTGATCGATAGCATAGACGTGGTGTCTAGGCTGGAAGTCGCCTTTGTACCGCTGTGTGCTCCACGGTTTGTAGAGGTAGGTGGCAGGAAGTGACAGCCCTGTCCATCCAAAGGAACCCTCCACGTTCGGGTACATAGTAGAGCTATAAGCCGGAGTGGCTTGGCAGACCAAAGCCTAAGCCGGTGCTCGAAGTAAGCAATTAGAGACAGGATTTATCTTTTGCTAAGAAACTCATCCATAGGAATCCTCTCTACCCAAATCTACCGCTCTTCTTCGTGTCCTTGGACTAATTAGACTAGAAGATAATCACACACCGTTCCTTTGGGAAAATATAAATAACGATACCCTTGAATACTCACGGGTGAAGTGCTACAACGGTATTCCGTGCGCTTGCGGATTTGTCTGTGACGTAAGAAATACCAACAAGCATTTCTGGCGCCGTTGCCGGGGAACGGTTTTCGTTTTTGTCTTCGAACCTAGTTGGTCCTCGTATTGTATCTTTTTATTTATCATTTCTTCTCTTATTGCTTTTCCTTTATCGATCATCACATTTCACCATCTATCCTATCATCATCATTTCCCACTTACTTGAAAAATACCAAAAACATATATCATGGAGCCACAACCTACAATCAATCATTCTCTGCTCCACGGGGTGATCTCTTAGAGCCACCATCATCATCACACCCAATTTCTTCATCTGGCTATGAGTTTTGCCCCGATTATATTTCAATGATAAGAGGTCTATTCTTTTCGGGTTTTAAACATGAAAATCCTTATGAACACTTGCGAGAGTTTGAGCATTTGTGTTCATGCCGATTGATCCATGGCATGACACAAGAAACATTGAAGTGGAAGTTGTTTCCCTTCTCCCTCAATGGGAAGGCGAAACAATGGTACACTTATACCGCTAAGAGAGTGAACGGTGATTGGAAGGAATTGCGAGACAAATTTTGTCTAGCGTTCTTTCCCGTATCTCGTATCACTTCTCTACGAGCGGAAATAATTAACTTTCGACAAGAAGAAGAGGAGACCTTAAGTGCATCTTGGATCCGGTTCTGTTCATTAACAGACTCCGGACCAGAATTGTTGCTCCCCGAACCAGTTTTATTGCAACATTTTTATTCGGGATTGAGCAACAATACCGCACTTTATCTTGACACGGCCGCTGGTGGATCTTTTTCTCATAAGACCATAGCGGAAGCGCATGAACTTTTGGATCGAATTGTGGAAAACACACCTTTTTCCGCTGACTTACCAGATGAGCCGGAGTCAAAAGATGAGGAACTCGTTGTGCCAAAAACAAAAAAATTGGTGCCTACAATGGTAGACCCAACACCCGAGTCCTCATCTGACACAAGAACAATGATAGAGGAAGATGAACCTCTTGAGTTCCCTTTTGAGTTCGAGAAAGGAATTTTTGAAAATTTTGGAAACACCTCGAACTACATTTGGGAAAAGATGCCTCCTACTCCTCCCGATCCTCTCAAGGAACCATTCCTCAAGGAGGACATGAAGGAACGTCTTGGGAAAACCACTTTCACCACCACCACTCAAAATCCTTTGGTGAAACCTCATCTCGATCATGAACCACTCGAGCAAATCAAGTTCATATCTCCAATCCCGCCGCTCGAGCATACTTGGTATGAGGATGCGAAGTTTTCCACCCATGAAGAGGATGAGTTGAATGAAACTCTTCATGTCTCTGAACCCAAACAATCCTCTTCACCATTCGAACCTTTTCCCTCTGGCCCTTCATGCACCGTTCTTGATGTTGATCAAGAACTTCTTGAAAACAAACCTTGGGCCATGGAATTTCACGAGGCATCGACTCTAGAATCCAAAGAGGAATCTTTGAGTGAGCATGATAGCTTTTTCCTTGAACAACCACATGATACATGCTCACATCATGAGTCTCTAGAGCCAACACCCGTTAGTGCCAAAACCACTTTTGCTACCTACAACCACTTTGTTCCCTTGTTTTGCTACTTGTTCTTTAAAATGGTTGTAGATGCTTTTGTTTATCATAAATATTGCAAATATCGTGGTTGTATGTTGGTACTAACCATGCAGATCATTCTCCGAGACGAGATAATTCATGATCAAACTCAACGTGACGGGGGAGAGTCTTGCTCGTCTGACTTAAAATGACGCTGCCCTTGTCGATAGGATAATCGACAATTATCTTTTATTTGCTTCCTTGGATTTCCACTTGCATTCTTTTGCATCTTTGATTTTACCAACAAATTGCATTTTTTTAATTCCCAATTGCATACATGTTTACTTCTCCAACTCATTCTTGCATGTTTGATTATTTATTTGCATTCTTGCATGTTTGAATCCTTCCAACTCATGTTTGGGATTTTTCAAACCACTTTGCATTTGCACATTCAAATAAAAAAAAATCTCCTTTGTGAGAACAAGTTTGATAAAATGAATTTGAGACAACCTTTTGTTGGAAAATGCTTTGAACAAAATTTTGAAGGAATTTTGGCACAGCTTCCCTTGACTTTTCAGCATATAGCCATTGTGGGACTGTTGACCAAGTTGAACTTCATTTGTTTATATTTGGATGCAAGGGTGCTCGAACTTTTCAATGACATTTCATTTTCACTTAAGCACCCTTACAACAAAATTCTTGTTCTTGCATTTCTCCAAGTTTTCATTATATTTTGTCTCAAGTTCAAGAAAAAGATTTTCTTCCTTCTTTTGGTTTTTCCATTTGCATTTGGAGTCTTCCAAAATAAACTTCTTCTATGTTGGAATCTTTTCCAACTCTTCTTTATTTTTCTTTGAAATCATTCTAAAAAAAAAAACAATTGAGACGATTGTTTTTCAAAAAAAAAAAGAAGGGTAATAATTTGAGAGCTTCTCAAACTCTCAAAGTGACAATTTTGTTTTATCTCAAACTTAAGAAAAAGATTTTCCCTTTTCTTCTTTTTGATTTTATTTTGCTTTCTTTAGTTGCGAAAAAAAAAGAGCTTTGCGAGAGCAACCGACAAATGGTCCACATTGCTTAAACTAACGTAACCCATTCTCGAGTTTGCTCTTGTGTTCTTGCTCTTGTGTGCAGCCATGAAAAGAGCCGACAAGCGGCTCATCAATGTGTTGAAGAAGGCGACAAGCTCAAACCCAAGTCACTCTCGATGTGGCACATATCCATACCCCTCCATTGAGCTCATGCCTAACTTGAGAAAGTTGGCATGAAGAGCTTCAAAAGGATCACATGGAGAGGTAGACCACAATGAAAATGACACATCGAGACTCCTCTTCGACACCAATCCCATCTTGGTGTGCGAGAAGGAGAAGCAAGCCTACAACACTCATGAAACCGTGTCTATGCTCACCCATGAGCACATGACCCGGAATTGCTGCACAAGGAAGGTATGAATGCCAACTTTGCCCATGATTAGAAGCCATAGGGTGGGATGATTTTGCTTGTGTGGTAAGATCCCTCCTACTTGCCATACAGTTTTATGCACCCTGCTAGTAGTAGACAATGGTTTTACTTTGGTTCTTCCAGAATAAGTATTACCTGCTTTCATGGAACAATCTTAGTCTACTACTAGGCTCTCATAAGCATTGCTTGCAAGACTTGTTTCTACAACTCCTGATCTTCACAAGCATGCTCTTTGGCAAAATATCACATCCTACCTTGTGCCTGATGCATGAATGGCTTGCTATGACTTGTGTTCCTCAAGGCAATCTTAGACCTATCTATGAGGATGAGCATTGTATCCTTATGCCATGGTTTACAATATCAAAATCTCTCCTATGCAATGCATGATGGAGAAATGGTTAGAACTTTTCAAGTGGTTAGAACATGTTGAGTGCACCTCGTTCATTGCTCACACCGCTTTAAGAAGTTGTATCGCAACTTGTATCTTTTTGCTTTCTCCTTGCATGATAAAATAAAAAGTTGAAAATAATTTAAAATCGAATAAAGAAATTAAATAATGAAAAGTACACGAATAAACTAGGCGTTTTTATTTCCCTTTCAAACATATCATGCGCCTTGAGTTATTGTGCTGAATTCAATAAATTTAGGCTCCCCGGTCTTTAACCCCGGTAGAGTCCTTTTTGCTTCCACATTCTTTTTGTTTGTTTTGAATAAATAAGCCAGGTACAAGAACAAGTGTGGGGGAGATCTCTCGAGTTCTTCATCACGCACACATTCGAGATCTCCCCACCAACACGATGCACAAGCTCGCACTGATCGACACATACAATGGTGGAGCCATCGGGCACAAGAAAACAAAGTTCGGTCGAACCTTTGGTTCAATCAAATATCCCATGATCCCTCTTGGTCTCCACTTCATCCAAGGCGATGGTTTGCGCATCCTATCCTACTACTCTATCTCCCTAGTTCATGAGTTAAAATGTTCTTTTGGGTCAATCACTAAAATTTAACTCAATGATAAAACAAATCTTGTGTTATCCTCTCAACAAACATACTTCTATCTGGTTGGCCTGCATACTCTTTATTCCTCGCATCATACACCTGTTGCTTGTGAACACCAATCTCATAGGAACCCATGCTTATCTAAGTTGTTGGCGAATGAGATATGGTTGGATGAAATAAATCATGCTTCTTCTGCATAGAGTGCTTGGGAATTTATCTTGCAAAATTTTAAATCCATAGCTTTGCACTCCTCAATGATCTTATATTCCCACCAGAGCCAAATAAGAATCACTTTGAAAACCTCTACAAATGCTACTTGTTATTGCTTTGAGCTTTGTCAAATTGTGCGACCCTTGTGAGATGCTTGTCATACTTTCTTGATCAAGATTTCGTGCACATACACCATTATCATAAAACATGCTAACCTTCTACACTGGAAGTTAGCAACACCATTTCCATCCATCCACCCACCAAATAAATACTCCATCTCTTGTTGTTGATGTCTCTCTCCAAACATTCTTGCAAAAAGAGACATGGCTATCGAAAGAAAAAAAAAGAAAAGAATGCTCATTTGCATGAGCATGAATAAAGAAAGACATGCTCAAACATGTTGAGCACGATTGAAAAAAAAAGAGAGAAAGAAAAAAAACGAAGAGAAGAGAAGAGAAAAGAAAAGAAGTGATAGCCATGTTCTCAAAATAAAAGTCAATCAAGAGAGAAACATCATAGCATCAAGGAGTATCCATCTCACTCCACCCCATTCCATTCACCATACACATATCCACACACATGCACATTCTTGATCAGATTGTATGACTTGTTTTCTCTTTGGATCCACCCTTTGACTTTGCAATATAAGTGATACAAGTATGCCCCTTTTCATCCCTACCAAGCTCCACAAAAAGCCTTTTGTAGAAGTAGGATGAAAAAAGGTAAATACATTGCCTTGGTGAGGAA
This sequence comes from Eragrostis curvula, assembly GCA_007726485.1. Classification (NCBI taxonomy): domain Eukaryota; kingdom Viridiplantae; phylum Streptophyta; class Magnoliopsida; order Poales; family Poaceae; genus Eragrostis; species Eragrostis curvula. The sequence continues at coordinate 47,585,146 of CM017441.1, read as the reverse complement.
TCAAACACATTGAGCTATCTGAGAGTTATCATTTGAGGAGTACAAGCTATGTTTTTATTTTGAAAATTCTATCAAAAACCCAAGTTACTCAACAGAGGGGTATTGATGACTTGAATCAAGACCATTCCATTCCTCAACCGCCCAAGATAGCATGTTAGCCACTTCAAAGTTCACAGGTGCAGTTATGGCTTGGAATAACTTGTATGCTAGCATCATACCATAGGAAGTCATGCTTTATCTTAATCTTCCACCTTCACTCGAGGACGAGCAAAGGCTCAAGTGTGGGGGTCTTGTTGACGGTCGTTACGGCACGATTTTGACCGTCAAATACCTGCACAAATGGAATCAAAGTAAACACCAAACATAGTGTTAGGGCTTAAAACTAACAAATTCCACAAGTCTTGGTGAGATTTTGAGTGCAGTTGCATTTCATATCAAAAGGAGGGAATTCACATCAAGAAGGCCACAACACATCACTCCGAGAAAATCAGCACAGGCAGCCCAACAAGATATAGATCAAAAGTCATACAAAACCCAACCAACTTGGGCCAATGCACGAAGATCATTGAACAAGACATCAAGGAGGACCCCTCGGCCAAAGCCCAAGGCCAAATGGGCCAAGGGGGGGTCGGCCGACCTGCTACAGTGGCCCCTCTGGCCCATCTTTGGCCAGCTGGTCGCCACCGCCTTCCTGATGTCGGTTCTGCCTGCATTTAATGCCCAAAGGCGGTGGGTGAGGCGGTGGAGGCCCCAAACCGACCTACTCAAGCCTATAAATAGAGGGGTACCCCCTCCCACACAGAACACACAAGAAGGAGAGCCTCATTCCACTCCCAAGGGCCTAGAGCCCCTTGTATACTAGTAGAGTAGGGAGAGAGTAGGGTAGAGGAGAAGGGTGGTCCTCCCTTTGTGAGGACTTAGCCCCAATCTTGTATCTTTGAGAATACTTCTTTATAATAGTCATTGTTCGTCGTTCGTTCATCGATTGTTCGTCGTTCGTTCATCGTTCGTCGTTTGTTCATCGTTCGTTCGTCGTTCATCGTTCGTTCATCTTCATCATAAGTAGGTATTCTTGATCTCCTATTGGATTGTGTACTTAGTGTTTAGATTAAGTTCTTTCTTTACTTGTTTACGGGATCATCGCTCCGCAAGGAGTGCTCTAGTCTTCCAAATTGGTACCAGGCCGGGGCTAGAGTAGTGATCGATAGCATAGACGTGGTGTCTAGGCTGGAAGTCGCCTTTGACCGCTGTGTGCTCCACGGTTTGTAGAGGTAGGTGGCAGGAAGTGACAGTCCTGTCCATCCAAAGGAACCCTCCACGTTCGGGTACATAGTAGAGCCATTAGCCGGAGTGGCTTGGCAGACCAAAGCCTAAGCCGGTGCTCGAAGTAAGCAATTAGAGACAGGATTTATCTTTTGCTAAGAAACTCATCCATAGGAATCCTCTCTACCCAAATCTACCGCTCTTCTTCGTGTCCTTGGACTAATTAGACTAGAAGATAATCACACACCGTTCCTTTGGGAAAATATAAATAACGATACCCTTGAATACTCACGGGTGAAGTGCTACAACGGTATTCCGTGCGCTTGCGGATTTGTCTGTGACGTAAGAAATACCAACAATGCTATGATGCAAGTGCAACATGCTGGCAGGGCCATTCATCAGGTTTTTGCATTTTGGTCCCTAGTGATTTACACAAATTACTTTGGATTTAGGAATTTCCTTACACGCAAATAAGGGATTCTTTTCTAAATTCATTAAAAAGGGTTCTGGAAGATCTAAAATTACATTTGTATTTTTATTTAGCATCTTCATCCTAGGTACAATAACATATCCAAACTTTGGCGCAAAAAGGTGCAGGAATAAAATAATAAAAACGATTCTTCTAGAAACTGAAAACTGAAATTACTCCTAAAAGAAGGTGCATTTCAAGATACCACTTGGTGGGATGTTCAGTGAACCTATTAGGAGTGCGCATGCCAAAATTAAGAATTTTGGCACTTACAGATCTTTTTATAAAAATTATTTCATGATTCTTTTCTTTGAATTGTATAACATTAACGGAGACGAATTCAGATGTTTATGTTGTACCACTGGATAGTTCTGCTCATAAGGAAACCAACAAATTTTGTTTTGGATTTTTCTGAGCTGTATTCGAATTTCTATCGATTTTACAAGTTTGACCAAAATTCTGAGAAAACAAAAAGGAAAAAGAAGACGCGGCACTGTAGCAGTGCCATGGCATGGCGGGTGCGCGCGCGACAGGGCGACGGCGAGGACGCCGTTCCGGCTAAACGGCGGCGAGCCTCACGCGACGGTCAACGGCAACGTGTAGAGGGCAACGTGGCGATCCTAACGCAGTTGGTGTGCACGTGCGCGCGGCCGGAAAGAAGGTCGGCGGCGATGGCGGCGGCGGCAAGCGGCGGCGCGCGGTGTTCCGGCGAGAGGAGGCAGCGAGGGAGTGAGTTAGGGCGCGCATGAGCTTCACGGAGTGAAGGAGAAGCTCACCGTACCACGTGTGCACGTGGAGGAAGGCCGGAAGGGGGACTTCGTCGGAGGGGCGGCGCGGTCCGGCGAACGGCGGCGAAGAAGAAGGTGATTCCGGCGATTCCACTGCGTGAAAGGCGACGAGGTCAGCACTGGGGTGTGCGCATGTGAGGTGTGCATCACCCAAAGCGAGGAATCGAGGAGTGGCTCACCGAGATGGTCGAATTTTGCGCGGAGCTTGACGACGTTCACCTGGCGGCCATGGTCGGACTTTGCGTCGATTCTCTCTGCAGGGTGGGGGAACTTGGGGTTTGTGTTGGGCGTAGGCTAGAGGAACTCGTGGCGAACGTTTTCTCTGTTGTGACCGAGCTCAGAGAGGGACGGGGGTGGCGGCGAGCTCGAGCTCAGTGGGGAGGCGGCAATGGCGGCTCGTCACGGGCGGCTGCTCCTGGCGTGTGAGCTGACGGAGAGAGCAAGAGAGAGCGCAAGCTGGAGTCCAGGGGAGGTTGAACCGGTCCTCGGCGCTGTGCTGCGCTGACGGCGGCCACAGTTCCGGCGGTGTGGGCAGAGAGAGAAGCGCGCGCGGCGGCGGCGACACCCGACGCTACAGTGCGATTTTCGAATTTTTCTTTTGAATTTGCACGTGCTGATTTGATTTGATTGAAACCAAACTTTACTGTGCTCCAAAAAATCTGATAAAATCAGTTCTGGAAGGTTTCACTGAGATGAGGAACAAGTGGGTTGGATGTGGAACAAATGAGGAACTTTGATTTATTTGAGCCCACTTCTCTTAGGTTGGTCAGCACATACAGCATGATCGTGCGCCACTCTGGATATGTCAAGTTCTTCTTGGTCGCTTCACCTCCGCGCCCGTATTGCCCTTGGAAAAGGCTGAGGGTCGATTCATTTTCGTCAACGTTGTAACGAGAGGGTGGAAAATGCACACTCGGAAGGTTGTCAGAATAGTATTTTGTTGTGAAGTTTGACACCTCCTCCAGAACGTGTGCCTCTGCAATGGAAGCTTCAATTTTGCATTTATTTTTACATTTCGTTCGAAGAACCTTTTGGCACCGCTCAATTGGGTAGCACCAACGGTTCTGCACAGGCCCCCCCATTCGAGCCTCATACGGAAGGTGCAAAATCATATGCACCATCGGAGTGAACAAGCCTGGTGGAAATATCTTCTCCAACTTACAGAGCAACACAGGCGCAATTTTTTCCATTTCTGCAATCACGGAAGGTGATATCTCCTTAGCACAAAGCTGGCGGAAGAAATAGCTCAACTCTGCCAGCACTTGCCACACATGTACAGCCGTTGGATCCTCGGTAAGAACGGAAGGTACCTTAGGATCTTCACGGGTACCGTGAGCTGCCTTTTTTGCCCATCACCCGCGTCTACCTCCATGAACCTAGAGGACCCACACTATGGACAGTATTTTGCTTCTGCATGCTGTTTCCTGAATAAGACGCATCATTTCGGACAAGCATGTATCTGCTCATATGGCATCTTAAGTGCACTAAGCACTTTCTGTGCCTCATACATGCTCATTGGTAGAATGTGACTTTCCGGAAGCAGGCTGGCAACAACTGTCAACATAACATCGAACGCGTTCCGACTCAAGCTAAACTGGGACTTCACGGCCATTAGACGTGCAATGGCATCCAGTTTTGAAACCCTGGTATGCCCGTGAAGAGGTTTCTGTGACGCTTCAAACATGTCATAGAAGCGCTTTGCGGACTCCTCTGGCTCCTCCTCCCCCCTAGGTTGTTCACGGAACTGGGCTTCCTGATAGTCCTGTAACATGTCCTCCACCCCGCCATCAGCATCACAATCATCGACGCGTTGTCTCACGACCTCCTCCCTCAATCTATGGGCTTCACCATGGTAGACCCACCGGGTATAGCCCGGCGTAAATCCATAGTTACCAAGATGCAACCCCATCTCCTCCTCTGTCTGCTCCCTTGTGTTGCCGCAACGGCTGCAGGGACACCAAGTCTTTCCACCTTTGCTGACATTGGCAAATGCTTGTTTCAAGAAAGCAAGGGTCTTGTCAACCCATTCACTTGTTTCAGAACCCTTCCTTGGACGGCCCGTGTACATCCACGCACGGTCATCCATCTTCTATCATATGACGGAGCAATGTCTAATAGGTGAAGATAGGTCCTAATCCCACCCGACAATGCGTAGATGGGGCTAGTTTCCAAGGTCTACTCCGGTCCGAGACAGAATTTCGGCAGCACCTCCCCGCTATTCTCCAAATACACGTCCTGGGAGGGAGATTGTGTATCCGGAGAACAACAGGGAGGCACGGCCGAAACTCTGTCTCAAACCGGAATAGACAATGGAAACTAGCCCCATCTACGCATCCTCGGGTTGTCCAAGAAACGTGGACAATTCGAAATAGATACGGTCATAGATATGCAACCCTCGGGCATATCTCCAACTGTATCTATTTCGAACGGGAGACGCCTAACTAGGTTACGCGTTACCTACAAACAGAAATGGAAAAAGGGCGGGGGGATCTTTTATGTCTCACCTTGCTGTCCTGCAAAGTGACGAGTGGAAGACGGTGGAAAAGCCTCTCCTATCCTGCAAGGAACGAAATATAAAGCCGTCAATTCAAATTTCGACAGCACCTCCCCTACACGGTGAGGTTCCCAAAACCTGAAAGAAAATAACGGCGCGATGGCCGGCAACCACATCCAACAAAACACCGGCGCGATGGCCGCCAACCATATACATGACATACACATGATTTTCAATTTCAACCACATCCAAAAAAACACCGGCGCGATCCCATGATTTTCAATTTCAACGACATACACATGACATACACAATGGTCGATCAAATAATTGATCCAATTGACATACACATGACATACCACTTGATCCAATTGAAACCACCATATTTCTCGTTTCCAACCTATTCCTCAATTTCCTATTTTCATTATTTTCCTATTTTCATTATTGACCAAGCTATCCGTTTCAAATATTGAGAAAAAAAAAACAAACAAGAAATGGCTTTCCTATTTTCATTATTGACAAAGCCAGAAAAAAAAAAGAAAAGAGAAGAAACTTACCTTTCCTCGACGTCGACGGTGAGGGAGCTTGGGGGCCGGTGGAGGGCGTCGGGGGCTAGACCTCGAGCAGGGGCGGCGGTCGTTCGGTGGTGGAGGAGGAGGAGGTGGCGCGCGGGTGGCGCGGGGAGGCGGCGGCGCCGGCGACCCCGGGGTGGAGGAGGAGGTGCGGTGGAGGAGGACGCGCGGTGGTGGAGGAGGAGGAGGTGGCGCGCGGGTGGCGGGGTCCGGGCCGGGGCGCGGGGAGGCACGGGGAGGCGCGGGGAGGTGGCGGCGTCCGGGCCGGGGCGCGTCGCGTGGGGAGGAGGCGGCGGCCGGGGCGCGGGGTCGCGCGGGGAGGGCGGCGGCCGGGGCGGGGCGCGGGGAGGCGGCGGCGGCGTTCGGGCCGGGGCGCGTCGCGTGGGGAGGAGGCGGCGGCCGGGCCCGGGCGCGGGGTCGCGCGGGGAGGGCGGCGGTCGGGCCGGGGCGCGGGGTGGCGGCGGCGTCCAGGCCGGGGCGCGTGGACGCGGGGTGGCGGCGGCGTCCGGGCGGGCTGGGGCGCGGAGTCGCGCGGGGAGGAGGCGGAGCAGCGGTGAGGAGCAGTGGCGGCGGCGGCGGCCGGGGAGGCGCAGTGGAGGCGCGTCGCGTAAAAAAGCGGATAAGGCCGGGAGAGGAAGAAAGAAAGCGGCCGCGCGGCTAAGTGCTAGATCCAAAGGTTTGCCGAGTGCTGGATCCAAAAGCACTCGGCAAACAAAACGGCACTCGGCAAAAATTGTTTGCCGAGAGCCACGGGAACGGCTCTCGGCAAACATTTTCAGCGGGATCAAAAAAAAAATTTAAAAATCGAAATAAATTCAAAAAATAGCCAAATTTTGCCATGATACATTTCATATGATCCTTTACCTATAAAAAATAGGTTTAAGGTCAAACCATATTGTGACCGTCGTTTTGGTTCGAAATCTAAACTATCACTTCATAAGTTTATGGATCTTCTTCGAGAATGCTTCTGTTTGTAAACAACGTACATGACAACTTTTGCGAAACTTTTTTCTACAATTTATCATGGTCTCCATGTATGATTTCATGATACCAACGCGAGTCTCGTAATTTTTGGACTTTGTTTGAATTTTATAAAATTAAAATACTATTCACCCATATCGTCACACTTATATTTTATGTACAAGATGACTGAATTTTCAGTTCATTTCATGGTTGACACCTTACATTGGACTCAAGAATATGAATATAAGCTTTCGTGTGAACATATTTTATTATTTGAACCACCTAAAGTTCAAATTTGAATTATCTTCAATATATACTTTATATGTCATAAACACCTTAAATATACCAAACGGATCGAAAAAATCACCAAACTTTCGCATGAAGCACCATTGATACATACATCCACCACGAAAATGGAAACTGTGGGAAAAAATGAAAAAAAAAATATTTTGCCGAGGGCCCACGTTAGGCACTCGGCAAACAAATAGTTTGCCGAGTGCCACTAACGGAGGCACTCGGCAAACTGTTTGAGTACCGTGTGTTCAATGTTTGCCGAGTGTCTCCTGTTTTGGCACTCGGCAAAGTATATGTTTGCCGAGCGCCTGCGGCTGGGAACTCGGCAAACACAAGAAGTGCCGTGTGTCATACGTTTGCCGAGCGCGGAGCCTCTGGCACTCGGCAAACAGGTGGTTTGCCGAGTGCCCGATAAAAGGCACTCGGCAAACTATGTTACACTCGGCATATGGGGGCTTTCCCGTAGTGGCTCCCATCCATTTAATTTATCTTGCAGAGCAAAGTGCATCACACACTCTTGGCTAGCTAATTCATCGAGAGAGAAACATGCATGTGCTGCTAGCTAGGTCTAAATAAATTTACCAAATAATTTTAGCAGTAAAAAAATCAGGGCATCAGTAACTGGCCAATATATACTAGCTACTACAAAGGTGCAGCCATACTTCATAACTGATCATGTATTACATTCAAGAGTAATTAACATCATATCATATAGCTGATCCTTTTTTTGTTTATAACTGACTATATCATATATGATCAAAGCATATTCTGGTAACATTGCTTCAATATATCACTGGTCTCTCTCTAAAAAAAAAAAGCACGGTCACTGTCTTTGTTCATGTTTCCCTTCCTTTCTCGTCACTAGGTGTCACATGCTCATGAGCGCGTTTTCTTTTCCAGTAGTATGTCACTAGGTCCTCAGAAGCATGCATGCCTTTTTAGTACACCTACTTACTACTCCTTCAATTGATTTCAGTGTTCAGACGTCCATTTCATTTCTCTTGCTGAGCAAGTGCATCATATATATATATACACAATTATTAGATAGTAATTCAAGAGAAACGTCATGTGCTGCTAGCTAGGTCTAACGCAGGAAAAAATCATCATGAAGGAGTGATAATTTGGTCTATGTAATTCTTCAAAAGGTCATCTGCCACTTTTGCGCAGTTAATTGTGGCTTGCTTTTACTGATTTGTTTGTCCCGTCTGATAATACAACAGTGGCAGAAGGAACACAACACGCATGCTATGATTCACACCACCACAAAATGCTCAACCCAAGAAAACACAGCAGTAAAATTTACAAGGTTGTTTGTGTGTGTGTGCGCGCGCGCGTCAACTTTGTTAAGAAATAACATAGTCTGGATTCATATAAAGCTAACGGTCCATGCACATAAAGATAATGGACTCCTATATCATCTGGTCCACAAAAAAAAATAACTTGGTAGGCTAGAGCCGATCATAACGATGATTAGCTGGATTAATGGTCTACAGAATTTACCATCAATACTTGCTAGTGAAGACTTAGGCCAGTCTCAATGGGGCCTTTCATTTGCATTAAATTCTATGCCACATATGCATTTTTTGCTGACTTGGCAAGGTAATTATAAGGAAAGAGAAGGCAAACTTTCATTTCTTGTGAGAGGTCTTTCATTCTAATGAAATGAAGGTGGCTCTCTTTCCTAAAATTTGTCTTGGAAACAATGAAATGAAAGTTGCCATTGAGAGTGGCCTTAGTGCAAGATGCAGGGGATGGATGGGATTGGAACTCACAGTTCCAGTTCTAGCAACAGCTACATATATAGCCCCACTGATCCTTAAATATTCTGATTTCAGATATTTCCTGTTGTATGCATACACAGAGAAACAACATATATCTAGAAATAGAGTTATTTGTTAGTGCAGATAGCCAATTAGGGTGAATAAATAATCCTTTCCCCTGTATTAACATTCATCTCAAATGGAACCAGACGTTCCTAATGAACATATACTGCGGCAACTTTACCCTGATCTAGCTGTAGCATTATATGGTCTTGCATCCTGTTATTGACATTTACTTTTCCTCTAGCCGTCACATATTGATTATCCCTAAACATGGATGATTCTACATCAGCAACGCACCGATCGATTTGTTTTAGCATATCGTTGATTAAATCACAAGCTTGTCAATACGAAGCTCTGAAGGAAGCATGGATGTATAGCTCGCCAACGGTCCGGGCCGGGCCGGCACGGCCCGAGCCCGTCACGAGCGGGACCATTTCTTTGACGGGCCGGCACGGACCTTATGATTCATGGACCGGGCTGGGCCGGCATGGCGGGCCTCAGGTCAAGCCCAAGCACGGCCCTAGCCGTGTTAGACGGGCCGTGCCGTACCGCGGGCCAAACGGGCTGGGCCGGCCCTAGGCTAAAAATGTAGTTTTCTCCCTATTTTTTGATTTTTTAATGCAAAATATGACTAAACGGACCGGGCCGGGCCGTGCCGTGCTACACGAGCCGCGTTGTGGGCTGAACGGGCCAATCGATAAACGGGCCATGTTGTGCCGGCACGGCGGGCTTGCGCCTAGACCCAAGCACGGCCCTAGGTGGGCTCTGGGCGCTAACACGGCCCTCCTATGCGACGGGCCGGGCCGTGCTCGGACCGGGCCAAAATTAGTGGGCCGCGGACCGGCCCTTTTAGCACGGCCCACTGGCCAGCTATAGAGGAATGCCATAAAACTGAATTGATGTGAGAGTGTTGCAAACCTGTAGGAGTCCAGGATCTTGCCCTGGCTATCCGGATTGACCCACTCGAGCAGCGGCGTCTCTTTTCCCACTGACCAAGATTGTATTGTCCAATCAAATTGCATCGCTCTCGAATCTTTGAAGTGTGACATGAACACGTTGTGACCAACCTTTTTAGAAAATGGAATTACATTCCAGCCTCTGTGTACCCGCAAGTGCACACAACTTGATTTATTACAAAAAAAACCCTTAAAAAAGAAGAATGATATAAATTTAGTACTAAATGTTGCCTGCGTCTAATGTCGATCTCCCATCACCTCTGCATATTATTGCCCAGGTGATTGCTCGCTACTAATCTCTGCCATGCAATCATAAGTGACCACCGCACGACGGATTGCCGAATCCATCGTCGAGGGAGGGGACAAACTAGGTGGCTCGAAGCATAGGAGTGACGGTCTTCTCCGACGGTCTGGCAGCCAAAATTCCAGCCGCTGTCGCCTCGATCTACCAAGCGGGCAGATCCGGCCAACACCGGCCGACATCTCTTGTGCCTTCGATTCACCGATTATTTGAGCACGAAGGTGAGCATCAAGACATCCATTTGAAGTGGAATATGGCGACATGGAGCCTTTGAACCTAAGAGGTGTCATGGTAGCTTCTGCCCCAGCATTGCCGCAGAGCAATTTTGACCGCCGTCAAAGGAAGCGGCCTTCCTCGTCTATGACACTTCTCTTAATGCGGTCGCATTCGTGGATCATAAATGCATCCACATCAACCCGTTAAGGTGACAGAAACTTTACGGTGCATCATACTACTTAGAGGAAGGAAGTAGTACAAGTCTAATTTGATCATCCATTTTCATAGGTATTATTGTAGTTGTGTGAATCATCTTATTATGAGAGTCATCGTCACATCGAATCGTTAGATAAAAAAAATTGAAGCCAACCGAGAGGCACGGCCGCCGGCGCCGGACGACGCACACACGCCACGCCGCCACAGATCAAAGGCGACGAGGTCTCCTGGGAGTCTTTCGCCTCGCCGGTTCGTCGCCTATCTGTTTGCAGCAGTGCTGATCCAAACTTGCGATCAGCCAAGCCTCATTATGTGATTAAATGGAAACGTGGACGGATACTGCCGCCGGTTTGAAAAATTGTCTTGGCTCGCCACCAGCGGTGCAGTCAAGGGGGATTAAGAACCCGCGCCGCCGCATTGTTCTTGAGTGTCGACCATTCCCGGTGAATCCTCCTCCCTCAGAAGTCATCACAGCTGTGAACCGAGGAGGCGCCGTCATCTTCCGGATTGTGAACGTGACAATATCGATTGTTGAATCCATTGCTAGAAATAATACAATGCAACGTGAATGAGTATCTCAAACCTCTCTGGATAGCGCTTCATGAGCTTCTTCGATTGCTTCCCCTGTGCGTTCATGTGGACAAAATTTCTATTCAGAACATGAGATTAGGCGAGTCGGATGTGCCAAATCTGCCCAATGCTGCGACCAGCTACAATGCTTTTGCATCGATTTTTGTGATTCTAGGCAATACTATGTTCTGCGAATTGACGTGTCAAAAATTTGAATTAATTATGTAGCTATAACCAAATTAAAGTTGTTCATGTCCCTAATCAGAGGCGCCGCCGCCACCTTCCTAGCTGTGCACAGGGAGGTGTCTATCGTTGAATCCACAGGGAGACGCCGCATTGGCAATTCATGGCGGACGAGTCGACATTGTCACATTCTGTTGACGCAAAATCCGGTCAGCACACCGAAAGCACTAGAATGTGCGGGTCGCGAACAGACCGAACCGAGGTGAAGGCGCCCAAACAGATTAGAATGATTTTTAAGGCTTTGCCTGAATCGGTTCAAGGGGATATATCACGATTACGTTGTGAAGGACGGCTAGGTTTATGAGCAAACCAGCAAAGAGATAACCAACGCACTTATGTGGCGAAGAATGACTAGTTTACCAGCAAACTAGCAAAGACCGCCGAAGCTCTCGCCCGGGAGGGACCCCGTCAGGGCGTGGATGTCGCCGGCATGCCCTAAGTTGACAAGCAAGCCTAAGACGTCATCTCTGGTCGTGGAGATCAGTAGACGAACAGCAAAGAGAGGTTGAAAAAGTAGGGCAAAGGGAAAAACATGATAAAAGTAAAATAGATTGATTTGTTCGATTGCTGCCCCTTTTAATCGGCCGTGAACCCTTTTAATTTATAGGGTGGCCTGGCCTTCTGCCTCAAGTTACAGCAGCCAAATCGGTTACGTAAAGAAATAATACTAAGCTATAATACTAAGCTAGAAGCTAATCCGATTCATTACTTTCTAAACCAAATAATTCAATATTATTTTATCCGGCCAGGTTGCTTCTGGTATGATAATCCTTCTCTCGCACGTGTATAGGAGTCCTGGTTGAGCCAAGCTGAGAAAATCAAGACGATCGCATTGCTGGCCGAACATCCAACTTGCTGGACAAGGCAGACAAAACAACAGCCGCCTGGTGCCCTCGGCCTGAGTTACGGGAAGGGACAGACAAAACTGATCCCAAATTTCTGGAAGACACAAACAAACTGGAAATTGTCTGGAGTATACAGAAACTTCTAAGTTCTTGGCTCAGCTGCACAATTGCTTCCATCAACCTGCAAGACACACGCAACATCCTAATGCAAGACAAAATCATTAGCATCGGCCAAAATACACCAACAAAGATCCAATCCGGCTATTCAATTAATTAAGCAACTAATCAAGCCGGAAATAACTAAAATGCCAATTTTGGGTGTCAACACATTCACAATCCGAAAGGTGATGGTGCCTCCTCAGTCGCAGCAGTTGTTCGATTTGTGGCCCTGCCACCTGGATCCGGTGCAAGGAAAAAAATGAGCACGCAAGGATCGATCAGATTGGGAAAACAAATTTAATTCTTCCTTATTTTTTCTTTTAGATCTACAAAATTACTAAGATGTCATTACTTTATTTTCTAACAATACCGTTTATGCTCGTTATACCACTTTAAAATACCACCATACTACTATGGAAACTTTAAAGTAATATAAATTGCATCTGACGGTCAGATTCTAAAAGATAGACGACCCATGTTGATTTGAGTGCACCATAAAAGTTCTCTAAGGTGAAGCCATCCGATAAGCTAAACCAAATATATGGGCCGTCAGATACAGACCAGATCCGGCAAACTGATGAATCTGGAGGGCAGATGTGAGTTAGTGCACTCCACATATGTTTTCACAGTCATCAAGCCACCGAAAATTTTCATTAAGGATGGCGACAAAGCGCGGCGGTGTTTCCTGTGGGCTGGTGAGCAGCAACTGCAAGGCGACAAGTGCAGAGGATCAGTTCGGTGAGGGTGCGGCGCCCGCCGTCGAGACGTGGAGTGTTTTAGCAGAGCGTTGTGATTCCCTGGGCTATGGTTTGAGTGGTGCAACCCCAACAAACCGTGGCATGGCATGGAGCTGCCAGTAGTCAGTAGATGAGGTTGACCGGGCTAGCTATGTTCAGGGCGGCGACACGGTTTGACGGTGCACAACGGAAAGAAAGCTAAATTCTGGACATTAAGCTGGCTCAACGGGTTTAGTGCTTTATGCCTTTTCCCGCAGCTCTACAAGCACACAAAGATGAAATATCGCACCGTTGCCGATGCAATGACGGATGACCGCTGGGTGCTGGAATTAGGATATAGCACTCGATACCACAGCGCCGCTTTTGCATCAGTATTTTCAGTTACGGACGCTGGTGGATGAGTGCATTTTGATGCTTAATATGAAGCCGAAGATGAGATGGTATGGACACGCACAGCGGATGGGCAATATTTAGCAAGTTCAGCATGGAAGTTATGGGCATCCTAAATGCAAATTGTACCTCTGGTTCCTGATTCAGAACAAAGTTTGGACCGCGGAGAGGCTGTAACAATGAGAGTCCCTAGCTAGCTATCCCGTGCAAACATGCCATCTTTTGCCATTTGGAGATATTCAAATTTGTCCATGTCTGTGCCGCGCGTCCACCCATGCGCACACAAAAAACACACAAAGATATAAAAGAGAGAAAATTCCTTGTGTACCATCCAAAATACTTCCGATCCCTTCTCTACCATCAAAAAACTTGCAAACCCCTATGTACTATTGCTCTAATTTTTGCTGCCCCTATGTACCATCGCCGTTAGCAAAGTTTGAGAATCCATCTAAAAAAGCTAGCCCCACCTGTCAGTAAATCCTAAAATGACTTCTCCTGCCCCTGCCTTCTGTTTGCTCGGACACTTCTCCCTCCCCGAGCCTTGCCCCGTCTACTCCCCAACCCAAAGATCGAATCAGTGACTGGAATCAAGGCGGCAGTAGCGAGCAAGACGAAATTTGGGTGGCAGCAGCCAGCAAGACATGCACGCCCAGCAGCTACGAAGCATGCGAAGCTGAGGTACCCGCGGCGCATGCGAAGCTCAGGGGCTGCTGAGGCGCGGCCGGGCAACGCTGATAACGGTGTGGTCAAAAGACCTATTTTGCCCAACCTTAGTCGTACTCGCCCGCCCATGTCGCGCCTCTCGCACGGTCGGGTGCCACACCCTGCCGCAGCGCAGCTGCACCCAGCCTCCGCGCTGCCGCACCGTAGTTCCGCCTGACCCCTCGCGTCACGCCTTCAAGTGCATGAGATCCTTATGAGCGTGGACACCACCATGGAGCTTGGGCTTGACGTGCAACCCGGACGCGTCGTGCAGCTGACGCCCCTCGCGACGCTGCGCGCCCTGCCTTGCCCCTTGCGAAGCGCCGCCCTGCCCTGTCGCGCGGCCACGCCCCTCGCGACGCGCCGCCCTTCCCCGTCGCACCTCATCTCCACTTGCGCGCCTTACTGCGTTGCGGGTCCACCCGGCCGCCGCACTGCCGACGCCCCTCACGACACGCAGAGCCGTTTGGGCACAAATTGACAAGGGTGGTACACAAAGGCAGAGAAAATTACAGTAATGGTACATAAGGGATTGGAACTTTTTCAATGATAAAGAGGGGACTGAAAGTTCTTTGGATGGTATAGAGGAAAGTTTGCCTATAAAAGAAATTGAGCACGAATATCAAAGAAACTAGAACATATATTTGTATGGTTTTATTGGTCATGTCCTGAATTCATGAATCAGTACACCGATGATTTTAAGATAACCCATTCTGAGAGAGAGAGACAATCACTGTGAACGCCCGGTTTTACAGACAGGACAATGCACAATGCACTCCTTCCTCGTGGGGTAACACAAATGAGACTTGTCTGGATCCGGCGCGCAGCAGTAGCAGGTAGACGTACCTAAACAAGCACGCTTGGCGCAAAATACCAGGTCGCAATCTTTGCTCTCATCTAATAATGATGACGTGTTGTTGATTGCCGCGACACTAGCACTTGCATAGCTAAGCCTTCCTTCGGCATCCAGTTCTTGAGGATGATTGGCTGGTGCAATATTTATGTTTATCGTCATCAGCATGCAGATCCGTATAGCAATCACATGACACAAGATGAAGAATTTATGCTTTACCTAATACAGGTGATACAACAACCATAATGAACAAGAACTTTGTAACCAGGCCCGCCACGCCACCGTTGCACCTGCCCATCATATTGAAGTTGGTCTCGACTTGAGTTGAAGAGCAAGGGGGACATTGCATCAGTTTATATAGTGAGGGGTCTGACTACACATGGAAAGAGGTATCGAACACTAGCAATTCTCGATTACTCATTTCCAAAAAAAAACCTCAGCAATTAGTACGTAACAATGGTTATTAATTCCCATTATTTCTTTCCAAATTCTCGGCAATTCCTTTGGCAGGACCTTCCGATTCCTTTTTGGCACCAATCATCAATGATAATGCTAATGAATTTCCTATTATTTCTTTTCAAATCATCATCAATTCTTTCAGCCCATTCCTTTTTACCACCAATCATCACTAATAATAATACTTAATTCCCTATTAATTCTTTCCAAATTCTTGGCAATTCCTTCAGCACGACGCCAATTCCTTATTGGCATCAAACATTATTTCATAATGGGGAATTGTATTCTTACCCTCACTTTGTACTCTAATTGTGATTTTATCCTCAAATTTTTAACTTTATGATTTTAGCTCTGTTTTTTCTTTTGCAATTACACACTACAACACAGACACTCATAACAAACCCACCTTTATGAACGTATATATGCAAACTCTACCCCTATGAGCATTTCTAAGCCGGCAAATTTTTCAAGGTTGACGATGCCATCATTGGTATCTTGCTATTTGACGGTCATGTCGCCTACCATTGAAAGCAAAACGTCATTAAGTGTTAGAACTCTCACGATGAGTAGAACCGAGGACCTAACATGTTACTGAGCCTCTTACGACCACTAGACTACATGCCCTTTCGCTTACCCCTAGTTTTTCAACCTGGGCAACTCCGGCTTCATGTTGCAAAACCATATGTAAAATCACAAAGTCAAAACATTTTGAGTAAAATTGCAATTAGAGTTAGTGAAGGTAAAAATACAACTGTCCTACCCATAATAATGCTAATTAATTCCCATTATTTCTTTCCAAATTAATGTAGCCACATATGCCAGGATTTATTTCCGTTGCCCAAGCAAGCTATTGCTGGGCGAGGACATGTTGCCAGTTGAAATTTGAAGATGCGGTGTACATGGATCGATACAACATGTCGATCGAGCCAAACGAAAGCAGAAGCTCTGGTACGGGTTCAAAAATGTGCCTCCTCTGTCTAATAATCGCTATATGTACCGTGCCCCGTGCATTTGTTTGCATTATGGTTAATATGGAGGAACTTTTCAATGTAAACATTAATCAAATAGTAAATTGTACGGAGGTCCTTAAACTTATCTCGCTGAGTCACTCAGGTCCCTATACGTACTTTTAAAATGCAGACTGATGATCCTTAAATTTGTTGCATTGTGTCACTTAGGTACACGTGCTTCTAAAATGCAAACTAATGGTCTTTAAAATTGTCCGCGGCTGTCTCATTTGGATTTGTGAAACTCAGCAACATGTTCAGAAATTTGCTCATGAAGTAAATGCAGCTGTAAGGACCGTGTGACCGAGAGGAGGGGGTGAATTGGTGCATACTATCGATTTTTTTCCTAACACAAATCACCCACTCAACTCCTAGCAAGTAGTTCTAGTGTATATAAAGAGGCACACTAAGAAGAGTCCTTAATCTAGTGAACTAGTGATAGCATATAACACAAGCACAAAGATATGGACTAGTTCACTAGGCAAGAGCAAACCTAAGATAAACTACAAGCTAGACAATCAAGCACAAGGCACTAGATGATCTACTAACCGGTAAGCACGCTAAAAAAGAGTCCTTAGATCAACTAGCAAGCAAGCTACACATGAAGTCCACAAGCAACCATATGATAGAAACAACTAGAGAGCATATGGATGAACCAAGTTGTTGGGGATAGCCATATATACCATAGGCTAGAACTCCCCATTTTGTGTACAAAGATGCCAATGTGTGTAGGTCTAGGACCCATTTGTAAGGTCTATGGGTTTCATTGCAGCATCTAGGGACCTCTTTGTAAAGTCTGAGGACTTATTTGTAATATTTATCCCCACCAATAGAATAAATGAGAAAGAGCCATCCCACCTCCCCTATAAATACAGCCCAAGGGCTTGGGGGAGAGGACTTTTGGCCATTGGCTCATATGCTTTTCTCTCTTGGCCCATTCCTTCTTTCCCTTCGGGGAATCTCCGTTTATCTTCGTTCTCTCTATGTTCGGAGGTGAAAACCCCAACATTGGCGCCCACCGTGCTCGGCACGAAGTTTTTTCAGTTTGAGAGAGCGAAGTGACGGAGAAAAACCAAAACACTTCGAAAAAACCAAAAGGCTTCGGATTCACTGTAGCAAACCAAATCACTTCGGCCATTAGCGAAGCTTTTTTCTCTATGGCACACCAAATCACTTCGGGTTCCGAAGCATATCAGCATACGCGCAAATGAATTTCCGAAGGTCCAAGCAACGAAATCTGCACAGCATTTATTATCCACCGAAGGTCATGTTTTCTTTATTTCATTATATAATATTACCTCTTATCTGCACTTTGGATTTTCCATGTGAATAATTTTCTAACCAAAATGCCCCCTGCATGGCTTGCAGCGAATCTTCATTGAAAACAATATACCGGAGATCAAGTGCGAAATACTAGATTGATATATATGGAGCTTCGTCCTTAATTCATCAAGCGAAGCTTTTTTGCAAATATAATGGCAAGCAAAGCCGTGTGTTGCTACTTCGTCTAAGTACATCCACCCCAGACGCTAATTAATGACATACACCCCGGAGGTGCAAGAGACAAGCGAAGCTCACCTGGGCAATTTCATAAACGAAGGTCATGTTTCTCGTCGACACTGTCAATATGGAGACAAACGCTGTTCTGGTTCTAGACTTCAGTTTTGCTAGTCGCTTCGGCTTTACGATCATTTAATATATTTCACCTCCGGAGATATTTCAGGAAGCTATGTACAACCCATAATGGGGCTTCGCCAGTTCATCAAACCTTTGAATCTTTCTATTATCTTGTTTCCTGTGGAAGCAAAGCTACTCGCTACGTTGGTCATAATTCATACTTCCTAAGATAAGTAATATTCCCCAAATAGCGAAGCATATGCTTTGAGCGTTGATGCGAACTTCGTCTAAAGTTCGCCACATCAACAAGGGTTTCAAAACCCTTAGTTTATAAACCTTCGAGATAATCAACTCTAGTGCATCTCTTCGGCTTATCAAGTGTAATTAGGCCGAATATAAAAAGCCCAAGAGGCCACGAAATGCCCAAGAGGCAAGTTTCCTTTCTTAAAAAAAAAAAAAGAATGGAAACGAAGGTTAAAGACACCTTCAAAAATCCCTAAGGGGCTAAACATCATTGTGTGTTATTGAAGTTTTCACTTCTTCTTCTCTGAAACGAGAAGCCTTCGTTTTGAAGTGCATAACACTTCGTTTTTAAGTTCTCTTCGTGAGAAGAGAAGCATTTAGCTTCGTTTTGAAGTTTTCACTTCTTCTCTGAAACGAGAAGCCTTTGTTTTGAAGTGCATAACACTTCGTTTTTAAGTTCTCTTCGTGAGAACAGAAGCATTTAGCTTCGTTTTGAAGTTTTCACTTCTTCTTCTCTGAAACGAGAAGCCTTTGTTTTGAAGTGCATAACACTTCGTTTTTAAGTTCTCTTCGTGAGAAGAGAAGCATTTAGCTTCGATTTGAAGTTTTCACTTCTTCTTCTCTGAAACGAGAAGCCTTCGTTTTGAAGTGCATAACACTTCGTTTTTAAGTTCTCTTCGTGAGAAGAGAAGCATTTAGCTTCGTTTTGAAGTTTTCACTTCTTCTCTGAAACGAGAAGCCTTTGTTTTGAAGTGCATAACACTTCGTTTTTAAGTTCTCTTCGTGAGAAGAGAAGCATTTAGCTTCGTTTTGAAGTTTTCACTTCTTTTTCTCTGAAACGAGAAGCCTTTGTTTTGAAGTGCATAACACTTCATTTTTAAGTTCTCTTCATGAGAAGAGAAGCATTTAGCTTCGTTTTGAAGTTCAAAACCCTTTGTTTTGAAGTGCATAACACTTCGTTTTTAAGTTCTCTTCGTGAGAAGAGAAGCATTTAGCTTCGTTTTGAAGTTTTCACTTCTTCTCTGAAACGAGAAGCCTTTGTTTTGAAGTGCATAACACTTCGTTTTTAAGTTCTCTTCGTGAGAAGAGAAGCATTTAGCTTCGTTTTGAAGTTTTCACTTCTTCTTCTCTGAAACGAGAAGCCTTTGTTTTGAAGTGCATAACACTTCGTTTTTAAGTTCTCTTCGTGAGAAGAGAAGCATTTAGCTTCGTTCTGAAGTTTTCACTTCTTCTTCTCTGAAACGAGAAGCCTTTGTTTTGAAGTGCATAACACTTCGTTTTTAAGTTCTCTTCGTGAGAAGAGAAGCTTTTAGCTTCGTTTTAAAGTTTTCACTTCTTCTCTGAAACGAGAAGCCTTCGTTTTGAAGTGCATAACACTTCGTTTTTTAAGTTCTCACTTCTCTTCGTGAGAAGAGAAGAGAAGCATTTAGCTTCGTTTTGAAGTTTTCACTTCTTCTCTTAAACGAGAGGCATTTCACTTCGTTAAGAAGTTTTCACTTCATTTTGAAGCATACCACTTCGTTGTGAAGTTTTCACTTCTTCTTTTCTCACGAAGAGAGGTTTCACTTCGTTTTGAAGTACAACACTTCGTTTTGAAGTTTTCACTTCTTCTTCTCTGAAACGAGAAGCATATCACTTCGTTTTGAAGTTTTCACTTTGTTTTGAAGTCCCCACTTCTCTTCGTGAGAAGAGAATCTTTTCACCTCATATTGAAGTTCATAACACTTCGTTTTTAAGTTCCTACTTCTCTTTGTTTTGAAGTATATCACTTCGTTTGGAAGTATTTCACTTCGTTTTAAAGTTTTTGCCTCTCTTGATTGAGAAGAGACGCATTTCACTTTGTTTTGAAGTTTCCACTTCACCTTTTCTTCGAAAAAAAGAAGCAATTCACTTCGGAATTGAAGTTTTCACTTCACCTATGCCATTACTTTGGCTCGAGGGGCTCGTCGTCATCGACTTCACCTTCGCCGTTACTTCAGCTTGAGGGGCTCGCCGTCATCTTCGGCATCGTCATCGACTTCACCTTCGCCGTTACTTCGGCTTGAGGGGCTCGCCGTCATCTTCGGCATCGTCATCGACTTCGCCTTCGCCGTTACTTCGGCTCGAGGGGCTCGCCGTCATCTTCGGCATCGTCATCGACTTCCCCTTCGCCGTTACTTCAGCTCGAGGGGCTCGCCGTCATCTTTGGCATCGTCATCGACTTCACCTTCGCCGTTACTTCGGCTTGAGGGGCTCGCCGCCATCTTCGGCATCGTCATCGACTTCACCTTCGCCGTTACTTTGGCTCAAGGTGCTCACCGTCAACATTGGCATCATCGACAACACGACATCGACTTCGCCAACTGATGTACATCTACTTCGACTACAACATCGTCGACTTCGACTACATGAGTGAAGCTTCTCTCACGTACACCAGCCAAGAGGGGCTAGGGGTGGTACCGGAGGATCATCACCCAAAAAGTGTTGCCTGATGCACGTGATAGAAAACTTCAAGGTACAACATCAACCTTCGGCCACGACTACTTCGACTACTTCGTCTACAACGGCTTGGGGTGGTACCGGAGGATCAGGTCACTCCAACCGCGACTACGACTACTTTGTCCACATCAACACTTCGAGCGACAAAGATGAGGATCATCATAAAAGCCGAAGCCCTCATCATATGAAGCTACCAAGTGCAGAAGTCTAGAGTCAACTCATGTATGAACCCGAGTGTGTGCGTGCTCTTTTCTCCATGCCCTTTTTTCCCACCGGGTTTTTGGGATGGAGTTTTTAGTGAGGCGCCCACGGGTTGGCTACTAAGGACAATCCTTAGCGCCAGAGTTTGAGTTGTAGATGGCCTCTTTGAGTAGGGGCATCTATTAGGTCTTGTTGTGCCGACCAAGACCAAATAGATGAGGGGCTGGTGTTGGGGATAGCCATATGTACCATAGGCTAGAACTCCCCATTTTGTGTACAAAGATGCCAATGTGTGTAGGTCTAGGACCCATTTGTAAGGTCTATGGGTTTCATTGCAGCATCTAGGGACCTCTTTGTAAAGTCTGAGGACTTATTTGTAATATTTATCCCCACCAAAGGAATAAATGAGAAAGAGCCATCCCACCTCCCCTATAAATACAGCCCAAGGGCTTGGGGGAGAGGACTTTTGGCCATTGGCTCATATGCTCTTCTCTCTTGGCCCATTCCTTCTTTCCCTTCGGGGAATCTCCGTTTATCTTCGTTCTCTCTATGTTCGGAGGTGAAAACCCCAACACAAGTAAATAACTAGAGCAACAAGTAAACAAGGCAATCTCAACTACTACTAGCAAGCATGATAAAGACAACAAGTAAATGCAAGTAGTAAAGAGAAAGGGATAGAAATGCTCATGATATTTCCCGTGGTATCGGGAGGATGGCGCCTCCCCCTAGTCCCCGTTGGGTCACTCCCGCCAGAGTCTCGACCCCGTCCCTCCGCTCGATGGCGATCCCTTCTAGAGCATTCTTCACCCTCCGAGGGCGCTCTCTTCACGTAGCTTCCCGCCGGCAACTCCGGATGCTTCTCCGAAGGTAAGGATCCACACGTGATGCGGTCCAAAGGGCGTTCTCTTCACGTAGCTTCTTTCACACGGGAAGCTCAAAGACCGTGTACAAACTTGCGGCGGCTTCCACACTCCTTGGCTAGCTCACCACCGACGCCTAACCGGTCTAGGTCTTGCCATAGACCAAGAGTAACAACCCAAGTCAGCCCTCTAGAGCACTCACTAGCCTTGAGATCATAGGATGCACATGGTGTCACTCTTCTCAAGCACTTGGATCACTCAAATCCCTCAAAGTGCTTCTTCTTCCTTCACTTGGCTTCTTGACAGCACCTTCCCACCTTTGGACTGTCCAAGAGCACCTCAAAGAGGCAAGCAACCAGCTATTTATAGGCTCAACCCACGAAACTAGCCGTTGCAACAAACTGCCCAGATTTCTCTGGTCACCGTATGGTACGGTGACTGTATCATACGGTGACTATCCAACGATCGATTGGGACTTCACTTTTCCTGCGAGAAGCACTGTTCTCTTAGTCACCGTATCATACGGTGACTAGCACCGTATCATACGGTGACTACTTCTTTCCAGCTTCAGCAACTCTTCCATTTTGCACTTCTCCTGGAAACCATACGGTGACCCATCGTATCATACGGTGACCATCATACGGTGACTCTACCAGAGATTCTCCTTTTCTCTGGATTTTTTTGTTCATAGTCACCGTATCATACGGTGACTCTTTTTCCTTCTTCGACTTCGTCGATTTTGCAGTTCCCCTGGAAACCATACGGTGACCCACGGTATCATACGGTGACCATAGTACGGTGACTCTACCAGAGACTCTTCTTTCTCTGGATTTTCCTGTCCATAGTCACCGTATCATACGCTGACTATCACCGTATCATACGGTGACTGCTTCTCCTATAACTTCTGCTGAGTTGATCTTCATTGATCTTCTCCCTGCAGTCACCGTATCATACGGTGGCTTTTCCTTCAGCTGGAACTTGATCTTCTCCATTGATCTTTGCTTCCAACACCTTCTTCCTTGGTTCCTGCACTCTTCCTCTGCAACCCTAGCGACTGAGAGACACACCATGCATCCGAACGATCTCTACACTAATGTTTACCGAAGAGTACCAACTCGAACCCTCTTGATAGTCCGGTTTTTCCTATGGGCTCAAGCTAACATCTAATCAAGCCAACACTTGCTTGAATCTAGCATGTCCTTAGCCTTGATCCATCTCCTCGACCGTGACTCCATCAAGTCCGTCCATGAGTTGACGAGGCAACCAATCATCCTTGACTTGAGGTAAGAGGTTGGTTTGTGTCGTACTTGCTTCCATGTGACCTAAGGATAAGATACTCAAAGCATATGTTAGTCAGATGCATGGTTCTCATCCAATCACCAAATTAAAACATTCATATCTTGGGGTTTCCAACTAAAAATGGCCATGAAGCTTACAGCAGCCTTGTGGCAATACCAAGACAAGATTGTGTTGAGAAGCTTGACATCAAATTCGGGTACGACAGCTTGCTAGTTGATCATGTTAATAGTTGGGTTGGTTACGCGAAAGGCATGTAGTCTAGTGGTTACAAGAGCCTCAGTAGCATCTCAGATTTTGGGTTTGACTCCTCATGGGTGAGAATTTTATGGATTTAACAGCGTTGTGCTTTCAATGATAGGCGACGTTCCCATTCATAAGTACGATTGCATATCACAAGATTTGCCCCCGGGCGAGGTGGTCAGATGGCAAGAACCGAACTGGGATAACTTTGCACCCAAAAAAGTACAGGTCTTCTTTTGGATCCTTTGAGAACGTGCGCCTTCATCCACGGTCGCGGCGCTGTCCCGACCCCAAACTGCATGTTCTGCCCGACTGAGCTAGAGACCATTAGCACCTGTTCGTTACTTGCCCAGTCATCAACAGTTTTTGGTTAGCTATCCTACCCACCACAGACAGGGGCAGAGCTAGACTTGAAGCATGGGAGGGGCCAAACAAGCTCCAATACTCAGATTTCAAGCATGGCAGGGGCCAAATACTAAAAAAATCATTAGCAAAATCTAATGCAAAATATTGATCTTTAGTGTAAATCTTTGAATCATAGGGGGGGGGGGGGGGGCATGGCCCCTGCCAGGCCCCCCTTGGCTCCGCCACTGACCACAGGCAGCTTCACCAATATAGCTCTATGCTACTCGGTTGTCTATTATGAATTCGACATTTTGACTTATGTGATGGACTAAGTACTATTCTCTTGTGTTAATATCCTGAGTTGCTTGTGTGTTGTTATTTGCTATGAGTGGTTGCCTTGTCTGGTGGGAGTTGATATATATGTTGTTATGTTGGGTCGATGTTCCCGCCTTTATCACCGGTTACTGACCGCTACTGGCATATACTGTCCGGATTGGTTCATTTTCGATTGACCGAAACTGTCCCATTCCCGGCTTTCTCGTTTTCGTTTCCGTCCGGCGATGCAAATGCGGAAGTGGAAATGGTAGGGCTGTTTTCCTACCGTTTCCGTACATTTTCAGCCCAAGGGCCAATGCCCCCCCCCCCCCCCCCCCCCTTTCCCTTCCGCCGCTATGATCCAAAAGCATACACTATGCCTACATAGATTTTACAAAAGTATCTTGCATTTGGCCCATGCTATATGTGAAATCAAGTGATATAGCTTGCTTGGCCCCTGGCAAGTTTCAGACCAAGCTCCGCCCCTCGGACCCACAGAGGAGCAGCAGCCGAGGAGTTAATTAACCTAGACATTGAGCCCATGACTTCGGGTTTTAGTCTGACTTTGGTGTTTAGCTCCTTTTTTTTTTCCTTCGGGGTTTAGTGCTTGTGCAGAAGCCGTGTGTGGTTGCTTGCGCCATTGATGTAGGCATGTTGCGTCTTTTTTCCTTCCAGTATGGTCGTGTTAGTAAATAAAAATGGCACCGTTTTATGAAATAAAGATGGATAATTGTTGGAGGTGACAATATGATGGTGTAACCCCTAACATTTACAATAGCATAAAATTTAGTCCTTAAACTCCTACAGTTCTGAAACTCTGAGATGGTTGACAATTTGGAAACAAAAATGTCAACCAAAAGTGCTACCAATCATACAGTTTACCCCTCAGAAGAAATATCAAATGCAGAGGATGCTGACACCATTTCCCCGATGTGCCATAGATTATATGAATGCGGCGGTTATCTGTTTTTTAAGTGTAAAGTCGCAAAACAATGTTGGCATGTGTCGAATCTAGTGAAAAAGCAAGAAACATGCGTGTGACCAAATTATTGTGCTTCTATCCAAACAACAAAACAATGGATAAAAAAAATATACTAGTCTATTTGGGCAAGCCTCCAATATTCTAGAAAAGCAGTTTTTCTAACAAAATTTCGTGTTTAGTAGCCCTAGTCTCAAGGTTCAAGAAGCATGTCCAAAAGGCACATGCTTTATGTGTGTGAGCGTTCTAGTTGGTGGTGTG
Organism: Eragrostis curvula; assembly: GCA_007726485.1. Lineage (NCBI taxonomy): Eukaryota > Viridiplantae > Streptophyta > Magnoliopsida > Poales > Poaceae > Eragrostis > Eragrostis curvula. The sequence continues at coordinate 47,559,994 of CM017441.1, read as the reverse complement.
TTTGCTTTGTGATCCAAACCTGAGGTCCTTGTGTCGTTGATTCAATCTCTGGTGTGAATCGTCATTTCTTGCTCCCTTTGAAATACTAAATTTGCAAAATAATTATAAACTTCAGAGGACATGTCAAAGCACAGAGATGTCGGTTGCTACCACTAGGCTGAGGTGGGCTGATTGAATCTCCGCCAAGGCGGCTCTCGAATGTCACATGTGGAGTACTTCTATCTAATCTAAACCAATAAAGAACCAGTAGAGAGAAAAATACTTTTGACCTGCCACGTTTTACCTACCTGTATATCAACCAATGATTTAAATCCCGCCCCCTAATCACAGCCGCTAGATCAAAAATATGGGCCCACCGAGTCACCAGATTGTCACCCGAATGTCACCAATAACGCAATTTGCACACGTTTCAGACCCCTTCCCGACGTCTAAACTCACCGAATAAATTGTTTACCTGCCCACCGTACCCTTCTTCCTGATTGCCGGCCACTTGATTTCCTTCCTTCCTCATCCGCATCGTAAGCGTTTTGCTAGCCACCCGCACGACTCACACCCGGTGATTACGTTCCAGTTTCCTAATTCGAATTTATTTCCATTCCATGCATCAATCTATTCTATTCCCCTTCCTATTCCTCTCCTCCCGTGGGGGTGAGCTGAGGGCGCCGCCGCCGCCAATCCACCGATGACGCACCGTGCTGCATCCCACCAATCTGCTCCATCGGCGCCCTTTCTCCGCCCTAGCGTGCCACGTCTCCCATCGGACGATGACGATCTCAAGCGCCACAACGACGATGACGACGTCCTCCCACGGCCCGCCGCCTCCTCAACAACACGCCGCCATCCATTCTAGAACCTAGACCGCCACATCAATGGTCCATCTCGACGGCGGCAACAGGTTTGCTTCGCGTTCTGCTGGACGGCTGTCGTGCCACTGGCAAGGTACGCAACCAATTTCATTTTCTGATCTCATATTTTAGCGTGATAGTTATCTTCATCACTCATGATCGCTGTGGGCAGTCATGGGATCCGAACCTTGGGGTTGTCCCTCTTTTGCCATGGCCGCTGGTAGCAATCCTGAGCGATGGAGTAGTAGGACCTGTGCCATGTATCTCCGCTGGGATCGAGAATCGCTTGTTGTGACCTGCTCCGTTGGACATCATGGGTCGTATTTTTACTGTCGACAACTGTTTGGTACATAGGCATCAAGCACGATCTTTCTCACTACATGTTTTTATGCATGACACAGATAAATGGATCTTGAAATGGTATATGCATGGTTTATAGTTGCTGAACTGTACAAGCACAGCACAGTTTTGAACCTTTGATGCAATCCTAAATAGCAGTATCAGATTCATGGACCGTGCTATCTATTTTTTTTTTTTTTTTGCCTGTCAGGTCGGGATTTACATCAACTAGCCACTCCAAGGCTTTAGTCTGCACATGAACGTTCAATATTAGTTGTTGTGGATGCAATGACGCTTCGGTCATGCCGGATAAGTTTACTCTGCACATGAATGAATGCTGAATGAATATTCAGGTGAGTTTATAGCGGTAGAGCTGCCTTTTCATTCAGTGCAATATATGTTCATCCTCTCATTCACTTTACTGTACACATGAATAATCAATCTTATTCGATCGTGTCACAGCGTTGTCCATTCTAAATTAACTTTTGGTGGTGCTTCAATATTGATTTGATAACTTAGTTCCATAAGCACAGTACAGTATGTCAAGTTGTTCTTCGTTGAATTTACAAGAAACAAAATTATCATCCGTTTATTTATTTGATTTGTAGTAAGCCTGTAATGGTTTGGAAACCAACACCTGAAATATACCTAGAAATTACACTAAAATTAGATACTTGCATTGTTGAGTCGTGTCGATTGCTCAGCAAGGACAGATCGATGTCGCCATCCTGTTATTTATTTGCAGTCCGTGAGGAAGATGTGCAGCTCGTCATATATAGCTGGTGGTGACCAGCCTCCCGACCTCTGGAGAAATCATCATCGATGGATCCGTTTGTGTTGTGTGTCAATGACGTGCTGGGGCTTTTATTGTGCCTCACCCCTCGGCCATGCAGTTGAAACAGAGGAGGCACGTAAGAACAACCTTTCAGATTCAGTAGCAGAGTAGAATGGCATCTTTGACGACTATGGAGATCTATGGTAATTTCTGTTCACCCGTATTTATCTGAAATTCCCCAATTATCATGATTTCAGTCGCCAAGCATTGTTTTTTCCTTCTGTTTCCTTGTAAATTTGTAGTCAGTCTTTTCTTTTGCCATTTTGGCTCTTTTTTACAGTTCTTTTTTCCTTCTGTTCTTTATATTAATAAAAAAGCACACAGTAGGGGCCTCCTTTGCTGTAGTTTCGGTTAAAAAAAAGCATTGTTTTTTTTTCACAAATACGCAAGAGAGTTGTGTATCTTTGTATTAGAGAGGAAAAAAAGGTCCCCTACATACTATGCCACATCACTCCGGAGTGAGGTATGAGGGGCGGATTACATGATTAGATGAAACCAATAAAATACACACAAATTTCGTGAGACCTGACCAAGGCGTAGCCCATCAAGAACTGTTAATTATGTGATTTGATTTGACCTCACTATTTCGATATGTTTGCCATGCAGGAGAAAAGCCGATAATTATAACCTGCTGTGGTGCCTGGCGTCCAAGTGTTGTTCATATACATGGGGCCTATATGAGGAGTAGCCAAACATGAGTAGAGTTTCAGGAAGTCAGGTGAGGTCAGATGTGAGTTCTTTTGTTGTTGAGTCATGCTAGGAAAGGCATATCTCAACTTTTCTTTGTTCACCATTCTTTTGCTGTAGATTCCGCTGACATTGAATTCACATTGCAACTAGATGTGAAAGATGTTACAGGGGTTGCTTATCAATTTTTGATGGAATGCCCGTGCATGCTATGGTTAGTAATTCTGAATTTTTTCTACAACTCTGTTAACCTGTTTCTATGTTGAAATTCAAAAATTGTACAGTCTATTCGTACCATGTTTGGAGTAGATTTAATCAGAGGGTGTTGTTCATTACTTGGCTTCAGTTTTCAAGCTATTGTTTTTGGCACTTGGTCAAGGATTGCTTACAGGATCAGTGATGCACTGATAAATAAATTGTGAATCAATGTCCATGATTTTTAAGTAAAAAATTCCACAAATTGATCGTTTTTAATAATTAACTAGTACTAATGCACGTGCGCCACGCACGTGATCAAAATAATACGTCACTTGGCAGGAACATCGGAATTTTGTGTGACTTTTTTACTTTTCTTTTTAATTCGTTTGGAAAGAACCACCTTGGGTGATCACAAGTTACACTATATTTTAGCTTGAACCTAACACTCACAACGCATAGAAGGTGCCAAAATATGGTCTTAACGATAAGTAATGTGCAAAAGTGCTAGCAAAAAGTTTACACATGTGACTTTCATTGCTTCACAAGAAGAAAAAGTGTAACAACTCGGTCTTCACTTTTTTGTCGTCCTACACAATGGGATAGAGACAAACATCTCAAACTAAATTTCTAGCTGGATAGTTTCGGACTCGCACATGAACCACACAACTGTTGTTTGAAAACTTCAACTATATCATTTGTCTCATTGCAGTATCCCATCATCTGAGCAGCAACAAAGAATGAACATTTAATACGCTCTAAAAAAAGAATGAAAATTAAGTGCTGCTACAAATAGTTTTAGGACCCTGTTTCCATACTAAAGTAGAAACTAACTGAGCAAGAAAATAACAGTTTCTGCCCTCAATCTCTTAGAAAGCTACATCCTTGTGAAAGGGGTCTTGGCCTAGTGGTTAAGGCAACCGAGTAGCACCTTTGAGGTCCTGGGTTCGACTCCCGGTGGGAGCGAATTTTCTAGGATTTAACGGCATTTGTGCTTTCAGGTGGGAGCGAATTTGTGCAGGGTTCACCTGTCCAAGGAAGTAGTAAATGCCGTTAAATCCTAGAAAATTCGCTCCCACCGGGAGTCGAACCCAGGACCTCAAAGGTGCTACTCGGTTGCCTTAACCACTAGGCCAAGACCCCTTTCACAAGGATGTAGCTTTCTAAGAGATTGAGGGCAGAAACTGTTATTTTCTTGCTCAGTTAGTTTCTACTTTAGTATGGAAACAGGGTCCTAAAACTATTTGTAGCAGCACTTAATTTTCATTCTTTTTTTAGAGCGTATTAAATGTTCATTCTTTGTTGCTGCTCAGATGATGGGATACTGCAATGAGACAAATGATATAGTTGAAGTTTTCAAACAACAGTTGTGTGGTTCATGTGCGAGTCCGAAACTATCCAGCTAGAAATTTAGTTTGAGATGTTTGTCTCTATCCCATTGTGTAGGACGACAAAAAAGTGAAGACCGAGTTGTTACACTTTTTCTTCTTGTGAAGCAATGAAAGTCACATGTGTAAACTTTTTGCTAGCACTTTTGCACATTACTTATCGTTAAGACCATATTTTGGCACCTTCTATGCGTTGTGAGCGTTAGGTTCAAGCTAAAATATAGTGTAACTTGTGATCACCCAAGGTGGTTCTTTCCAAACGAATTAAAAAGAAAAGTAAAAAAGTTGCACAAAATTCCGATGTTCCTGCCAAGTGACGTATTATTTTGATCACGTGCGTGGCGCACGTGCATTAGTACTAGTAAGAGGAGGAGATGTCTTACAGTGTTTGCAGATAATATGGGCCGTTAATTGCCTCAAATATAACGGTCCATGATTAGAGGTACCAATCAAAAGGTATTAAAGTATTGATGAAGGTACTTAAGTAGGCAGGGTAAGTAAGTAAATTTATCTTTTTGCATTATAGAAGGAGAGGAGCAGAAATTAACTTCTTCCAAAACAAATCGGTAGGCCATCCAATAATCACATTACATTCCTAATTTACACTTTTGCTATGATTTACTTAGTTTCAAAAAATTACTAGTTGCCGTAGCTTGTGGGATTTCAAGAACACGTCAACACCCTTCTTATAGTCATGGTAAGGCAATGAGTTCACGGGTGCTTCTAGCCATAGAAGAGCACATTGTAGAGATCAGAAATGAGTCCTGGTGATCTTCATGTGTCCTTCTCATGCATCTTCTCCAAGACTGCGATCTCAAGAAATTCGATCGAAAAAATAAAATCATGTAAACCATAGTATTTTCATGTAAGCAATTACATGTGTTACTCAGAAATCATGTAAACCATATTATTTTCACGGCCAATTACATGTGTTACTCAGAATTATACGTTTACATGTTTCCAAGAAAATTTACGGGATTTTTCTCTAACTCTACAAATGGATTAGAGAAAACTGATACCTTCTATTATTGTTGCGTCAATTACAATTTAGGCATCAACTGTTGGGTTAGCTGTCATGCGTGATTAATATTATTTGCTAATTTATTACCCTCTTGCCATAAGTCAGCATATCTTTTATTCCATACCTTGTCCTTCTATTAATCAACGGTCTAGATTTGATACCTCTCTATACCTCTAGATACCTCGCAAACACCGTAAAATTTCTATTTAGGCATCTCCAATAGGTATAAACTCTGCTGCATTGCCTCAACCCTGCACGAATCAATCACTGGTAATGGGTCATCCAAGTTTGCAAAGGTGTCTCATGCCAGAGCCTTGGGAAATTCAATTAATTCCTTTTTCCTTTTTCCATAAATTCACTTAATTCTATTTTCCTTAGGAAGTTCATAGTAAATTAAATCTGGCCCAAAAAAAATATAAACAGTTTCTATAATTTCTTCTACTCAAGATCCACGACTTGCTATAGTTAGATTTCCCTGTCAAACTGATATTCAAAATCAATTCTACATCTTTGATACTTCGTAGTTAATTAATCTGAACTCCGTTTGACGCGATTCTTGTCGCGTTAGCATTGTCTTTGCGAGATGTCAGCGAAAGTGATGCATATCTAAGGTGATGCTCCAATTAAGATTTGAGTGTGACCTAGCTTACACATCCAGCAGCACATGTTTGGAAGGGTGAAAGACCAAAGGGAGTGCTTCGTCTCATCCATTCTCTTCACCATCATCAAACAGAAAACCGTGTTTTTTTGTAGAAACAGAACGCCACGTTGAACGTACCACATGCATCCGTGCAATGCAAGCACAACTGCGGAGACGTGCAGATACTCCTTCTACCATGGGTTACATGCCTCAAACTTTTTCCTAGAAGAAATTCAAATGAAATGATCACGGACACCTTTTACACGAAAGAACAAACCAGCAGAGCATGATTGTCTGCTTGTGAGACTGAACTGCATGACGCAACACTGAAATATTGAATTGGAATGCGTGGAGTGTATTTTCTCTACAAATTAAAGTTGGCTTGCACAAAGCATGTTGAAAGTCTGGAACCATCATCTGCTGCAAAAGTCATGCATGGATTTAGAAACTACAATTCCTAGACAGGTATGCACGGAGAAGTCTATGGTCAGCTCCTCAGGAAGCGCAGCAGTTGCAATTCTCCGTGGCTTGCGCTGCGCAGGTGCAGTTCAGGTTCCGTGTGGCTTGCGCTACTATGCAGCGACACAATTCGTACTCCTGTGACTCCTGTCTATGGGCTCGATGCTCGGCCTATGAGCAGGCCGCGACGGGCTCTATGGGCTCTATGAGCAGGCGCGGCCGCGAGGTGCATCCGGATGAAGGCGACACCGGCGTCGGCCTGGCCATGGCAACGCACATCCAGCGACCGCTCTTAGAGGGACCAGCAATCAAAACACTCGCAGTGTTCAGAAACAGGAAGAGACATACAGAGAGAGCTGCAGAGGTGAGGTTGGCACAGAGGAACTGAGCCTCATCTGCCGGTTTGTTGCGGAGGTGCGGCGAGTGGGTTGGTCGGCAGGGCAGTTGCGACGGGGGTGATCGCGGTCGCCGTCGGTTGGGGAGGCGCCGGAGGTGGACAGTCGTGAGGTTGTCCCATGTAGTCGGTTTAGAATGGGAGGAGGAGATGACCGCCATCTGTGCGCCGACCATTGCCGACGCCGCAGGGTGTTAGGCGGTGGGGATTTGTTCGAGGGAGACGACGTTCACTATGAAATTCTGGCCATCCTCATGGATTCCGTCCGGGATCTAAGAAAATAATGCGAATTGATAGAAGCAGAGAAAAGGTCGATTACCATTGTTTCTTTGATCTATCTGGAGTTCGCTGAAGCTGATTTGATTCTCGTCTTCTCGTTCGCTCTTCGCTGGTTATGGCGGCTGTGTAGATTCTGAAGAAGACTCCAGATATGAACGGGCTGGCATGAAGTTTCTCGAGGAAAAATCTTTGGACGTTGCTTGCTAAACGGACGGCATAAAATCACCAACCAAACAGGGGCCGGAGAACGGCACGGCTTTTATATATAAATATAATATATTATATAAACTCCTACAGATCTGAAATTATGAGATGGTTGACAATTTGGAAACAAAAATGTCAACCAGAAGTGCTACAGTTCATATGGAGATTGGCCCACAACAGTTTAACCCTCAGAAGCCACGTTTTCAGATCGGTCTTCCAAACCTGATCGCCTCAGGACCCATCAGGACGATCAGGCGATTAGTCGATGATTAATCGGACGAGTTGATTTCTAATCGGTCCGAAGTAGGGTAGGATATTTGTGTGATTCACTTACTTCTTCATCCTCATCTGCTTTAGATCCAGGTCAGAGCCGAGTTCCACTTCCATCTCCACCAGCATCTTCATCCTCGCCATAGCTAGATTTGCTTCTGTTCAGATCCTTTGAGCTAGACGGCTGAGAGGAAGGAGAGGGAGGCGACGGCTGAGAGAAGGAGAGGGCGACAACGGGTGGGACGAGCCGAGGCGGCAGCGGCGGCTGCGGGAGCGAGGAGCTAGGCGCGGCGGCGTGCCCGCACTGGGATGCGTGGCTGGAGCGGGGAGTTTCGATGACCAGAGACGTAGAGAGAAGTCAGAGCCCTAGTGAGCCGAAATTGGCTGGCCCAACTTTGTAGCACCTGGGCCATAAGTGTGCCTGATCGTCCTCGATCAATTTGGACGGTTAATCATGATTAATCGTTGATTAGGCGGACGATTAGGATTCTGATCGCCCTGATCGAGTCGGACATGCTAATCGAGTGCAGCCAAGCGATCAGGACGACTAATCGCGATTAATCGGACGAGTTGAAAACGCGGCTCAGAAGTAATATCAATGTAGAGGTACGGATGCTGACACTGTTTTCCCGATGTGCCATGATGAATGCGGTGGTCATCTGTTTCTGAAGTGTAAAGGAGTAAAACAATTGGCTTGTTTGGCAAGCTGTTTTGCAGCTGTTTTACTGTAACGACTGCTGAAGAAATAACTGCGAACACTATAGCGGCTGCTAAAAAAATAACTGGAACACTATAGCTGCTGAATTGCAGCTGCTGGAGGCGAACAAGCTGAATGTTGGCTTCCGCCCAAATCTAGTGAAAAAGCAAGAAACTTGTGTGTGACCAAATTATTGTGCTTCGATCCAAACAACAACAAAGTAGTTTCTACTCGAGATCCACGACTTACTATAGTTAGATTTCCCCGTCAAATTGATATTCAAAATCAATTCTACATCTTTGATAATTCGTAGTTAATTAATCTTAACTCCGTTGCGATTCTTGTCAGGTTATCATTGTCTTTGCGAGATGTCAGAGAAAGTGATGCATATCGAAGGTGATGCTCCAATTAAGATTTACGTGTGACCTAGTTTACACATCTAGTAGCACATGTTTGGAAAGGTGAAAGGCCAAAGCGAGAGATTCGTCTCATCCATTCGCTTCACCATCATGAAACAGAACACCGCGTTTTTTTGGTAGAAATTGAACGCCACGTTGAACGTACCACGTGCATCCGTGCAACGCAAGCATAACTGCGGAGACGTGCAGAGACTCTTTGTCGGGTACCCAAAACTAGGTACCCACGATTACCCACATAACCTCGCAATCGTACGTAAATGACCAAGGACTGGGCCAAAAACCGTGGTCGTCTCTGCAGGAACCAAGGTCAAAGCCCAACCCACGACGCATGACGCGGCCCGCGGCCGGGGAGGCCGCACGGGCAAAGAATGGCCTGATTCCTCGACCGACCTCCCGACCCCCGGGGGTCGGGGAAAAACTCCGCTTCGGTCGACCCCGGGCGCCCGACCCCAGCCTCCGACCGAAGGGGTCGGACCAACGGAGTCGAAGCTTGGCCGGTGGAACGCATTAAATGGGCAGCAAGTGGGCGTCCTTCGGCACTGTCCGAAGACATGAACCGCAAGCCCCGCACGTCCCGCAGGGACGTTTGACAGTGGTCAAGCCGCCTCACCACGCGGTAACAGTGCAAGCCGCAGCCAAACAGGGTCGCACAGTACTCAAACAGAACACGGACATCCCCGCCGCAGTTGAACTGTAGCAGCCGTCGCCGCCCACGCCCGGGGGAGAAGGCGTCGAGGACGGACACGCCCATCCCTGCTGAGCCGCCTACCTACATCGAGCTACTCACCAATTCTCTTACTTTCTTTTTCTTTTTTCCTCCATCCTTGTAACAGTCAACTCTCCCTTGACAGATAAAAGGGAGAGCTTGACTCTCATTTTTTTTCATTCGCACACACACACTCACTTCGGCCTTGCGACGCACGCAAGGACGAACTCCACGAACACATAGAGACTTGGGAGCTTCTCCCTCTCTCGAAGAGCTTGTAACCCCTACTACGAGCAACATGAACCGAACTAACTCACTGGATGTAGGGCTTCGATCGCCCGAACCAGTCTAATCCCTTGTGTATTTCTCACCCTTTCCAATCAACCGAAGCGCGTAGTCTAAATTTACTCGTCGGCCAGATTTCTCAACGCCGACAGTTGGCGCGCCAGGTAGGGGACCTCTGCGCGCTACGGTTGCGATTCTCGCCGCCTTCGATGGTGGCTGCATCGTCGACGAACAGCGCTCGCGGGCTCTTGCCCACTCCGCTCTTCCCTCCGCACCAGGTCATCCGATTTGGAAGCTTAGAGTTCGAGGCCGACTACACCGGCCGCCTGCAGCAGACGCAGGACTACCCACCCCTCTTCGGGAGGGGACCCCTGACCGTCCATCCCTGGCTAGCCCGGGACATGGACGGCACCGACTACGAGGTGCGCATGGAGGCGCACTTCGGTCCGGATCCGCGGACCGACGAGTACCGCCACATGCAGTACACGCTCGCTGCCGCGGCCCGCCAACTCCATGGCCAACCGCCAAACCCACCAGAGGAGGAGTTCTGAGGGCGCCTTCACGCTCTTCCCCCGGCACTGCGGCGCATGATGGAGTGGCTCGACCAGCTGATCACCACCCATCTCACGCCCACGCCCCAAGCTAGTGGGTATCCTCGGGGTGCGCCACGGTCCGACACCAACCGTCCCCGCGACCCACCGTCTCTGCAGGTGGCGCGGACACGGTCACCGCCCTCTGCGCTTGGGATGGTGATCGCGAGCGCTGTCGTCCCCCGCGAACGGGGCCGCAGCGGCCTCCCATGCCGCATCGAGGCATACCATGGCTTGGAACCACGTGTATCCGAGTGCCGGCGCGTTTTCTACACGTTGGCGAACATTCTGGTGCAGCTCGAAGGATGGGGACACCTCCCGCCAGAATCCGACTTCTGGCGGCAGGGCGTCCCTCTGCATCATGGGCTCCGCAACGCCGCGGACCAGTTCGAGCTCGAGCTTGCCCTCCGCCTTCCGTCGGCGGCGTGGATGGGCCCGCCCATGGCTGAAGCGATGCGACGCGACCCGGCCGTCTCACCCCCTCTTCCCGCCGCGGCCGAGGGGTGGCCCGGGACTCGCGCCCTTCGCTCCAACACCAGCGCCGACTCCGACTCCGATTCCGACCTCCTCAACGAATGCTTCAATCTCGGGGGCTACGACCCGGCACGAGAGTGATGCATGGTCGGCAGCGCCGAGGGCCACGTCGAGGACTTGGAGGATGGTGGAGACGAGGAGAACGGCGACGAGAACGACATCGACCCGGTGGGAGCCCAACCTCCACAGGTGCTCGTCGACCCGGCTGGGATTCAACACGTCCCTCACCAAGCCCCGATGGCCCCGGCAGGCGCCGCGGGGGCGAACCGCGACGTCGTCATGGCCGAGGCGAACGCCACGGCTGCGCACGACCACGATGCCCGCCAGCTCCTCGCACGGGAGCGGGAGCTGCAGGACCACGAACGACTCCTGAGACAGGAGCGCGAAATCATCAAGCAGCAGTTGGCGCAACGCCAGAACGAGGCGCGAGCCATTGCCCGGCAAGTTCAGCAGCAGATCGTCGAGGACGCTGGGGGGACCTCCCGCGCTTTCCGCGGGCAAGTCAGAACATTGCGGCGGCAATGGCTCTCCTGCAAAGGATGCAGCCGCCGCCGACCCTGGAGGAGCGGCAAGACCGGAAAGAACTCGAGAGCGTTCTCCGACTCGCGGCGGACCAGCAAGCCGAGAGCTCTCTGTCTCGGCGACGGGGGCGTAGCTCCGGTGCACCCGCCACAAGTGACTGCGACGGCGTGGTCTCGGTTCAACAGACCCCACCTGCGGGAGGGCGGAACCTGCCGCCCATCCACCAGCGCATCGGCAACATCAAGGATGCTCGTGTCGTGCTCGAGGCGCGACGACGCGCACAAGGAAATGACCAGCAACACCAGACGGTCAACCATGGTTACTCCGCACGTCGCGGAGGCCGGTACGACCCCCAGGAGGACCGGAGCCCGATCCCGCCGCCGGCGGGCCCCCGGGCATTTGGAGAAGACATCTTGCGCGCGCCGGTGCCCCAGCGGTACCGCGTGCCGGGCAACATCACCAAGTACTCCGGTGACTCGAATCCGGCCACGTGGCTAGAAGACTACCGGCTAGCCTGCCAAGCCGGTGGTGCGGATGACAACCTGTTCATCATCCGCAACCTGCCACTCTACCTTGCCGACTCCACCCGCGCATGGTTGCAGCACCTCCCGAGAGGATGCATCCAAAGCTGGGCGGATCTCAAGGAGATCTTCAAAGGGAACTTCCAAGGGACGTACGAGCGACCTGGGAACTCCTGGGACCTCCGCAGCTGCAAACAGAAGCCTGACGAGCCCCTGCGAGAGTACATCCGGCGCTTTTCCAGGATGCGCAACTCCCTCCCCAACGTCGTCGACGCTGACGCCATCAGCGCGTTCCTAACAGGAACCAGGAACAAGTCGCTGGTCCACAAGTTGGGGCGCAAGTGCCCCTCGACCACCAAGGAACTGCTGGACATCGCCACAAGTCACGCCTCCGGGGAGGATGCGGTCGAAGCTCTCTTTCGGCAGGAGGCATCCCTCGTGGTGGCCGTCGAACGCAAGCCCAAGCAGAAGGCCATCAACGAGGCGACGCCCGACCACTTCGAGAAGCTGTTTGAGGGACCATACCCAAACCATCCGTTCCATATCAAGCATTTGTACAAGGACTGCGGCCTCATGCGCAAGTTTCTCGCCGGACCACCCAAGAGGCACGACGCGAAGTCGTCCGACTCCAAGGGAGGAGAAGGCGATAAGGAGCCCGAAGGCCCATTCCTCGAGACTAACGCGGTCTTCATGATCTTCGACGGACTGGATGCTTGCCTGCCCAAGCGCCGGCAGAAGGTGGAGCGCCGGGAGGTGTACGCCGCAGAGTCGGCGGCCCCGGAGTTCCTCAAGTGGTCGAGCACCGCGGTCACCTTTGACCTCTCCGACCACCCCGATCGAGTCCATTGGCCGGGACGCTACCCGGTTGTCGTCGACCCCATCGTCGCGTCGACAAGGCTCACCAAGGTACTCATGGACGGGGGTAGCGGCCTCAACATCCTGTACGCCGAGACCCTCGATGCCATGGGAATTGATCGCAAGAGAATCCGACCCACCGGGGCTCCTTTCCACGGGATTGTCCCGGGAAAGCAAGTGGTACCAATCGAACAGATCGACCTGCCCGTCACCTTCGGCACGCCCGAGAACTTCCGCACCGAGACCCTCACCTTCGAGGTGGCGGATTTCCCGGGCGCATATCATGACGTTCTGGGTCGGCCGTGCCACGCGAAGTTCATAGCCGTCCCAAACTACACTTACCTCAAGCTCAAGATGCCGGGGCCCAAGGGAGTCATCACCGTCAGCACCTCCGTACAGAGGGCGTACGAGGTCGACCTCGAGAACTGCAACCTCGCAACCGCCATGGCACACAAAGAGGAGCTGCCAACCATCAACCAGGTGGAGGAGGGTGACGTGCCGGACACGAAGAAGACGACGGGCTCCTTTGACCCCGACCACGACACCAAGTCGATCCCGCTCAACCCTTCCGACCCCAACAGCAAGGTGGTGCTGATTGGGGCCAAGCTCTCTGACAAATAGGAAAGCGCGCTCGCTGACTTTCTCCGCACCAACCAGGTCAAATTCGCGTGGAAGCCTTCCGACATGCTGGGCATTCCTCGGGAGGTCGCCGAGCATTCCCTCTGCATCAAGCCGGGCTCTCGACCCATCAAGCAACATCTCCGCTACTTCGACAAGGAAAAGCACAAGGCCATCGGTGAGGAAATAGCTAAACTCTTAGCAGCAGGCTTTATTAAGGAAGTGTATCACCCTGATTGGCTAGTTAATCCTGTACTTGTTCGTAAGAAAAACGGTAAATGGAGAATGTGTGTTGACTATACGAATCTCAATAAGGCATGCCCAAAGGATCCTTTTCCTTTGCCGCGCATCGACCAAATTGTAGACTCGACAGCGTGGTGCGAAACCCTCTGTTTTCTCGACGCTTACTCGGGCTATCACCAAATCCCGATGAAAGAGTCGGATCAACTCGCAACATCCTTCATAACTCCCTTCGGTGCATACTGCTACGTCACCATGCCCTTCGGACTCAAAAACGCCGGGGCGACGTACCAGAAATGCATGATCAAGTGCTTCGGAGACCTCATCGGCGAGGTCGTAGAGGCGTACGTGGACGACATCATAGTCAAGTCCAAACACACGGACCAGTTGGTCTCCGACCTCGCCAAAGTCTTCGACAGGCTAAGAGCGAACGGAGTCAAGCTGAACCCGGAGAAATGCGCCTTCGGCATTCCCAAAGGCATGTTGCTCGGATTCTGCATGTCCGAGCGGGGTATCTAGGCAAATCCTGAAAAGATCGACGCCATCCTCAGGATGGGCCTGATGCAAAACGTCAAGGGAGTCCAGCGAGTCATGGCCTGCCTTGCAGCGCTGAGCCGATTCATCTCACGAATCGGTGAGCGGGGTTTACCTCTATATCGTCTCCTGAAAAAGTCCAACCACTTCGAATGGACAATGGAGGCTCAAATAGCGCTGGACGATCTCAAGTCTGCGCTCACCAACCCACCGATCCTGACCGCCCTGACCCCGGGGGGGACGCTCTTGCTCTACATCTCTGCCACGACGCAGGTGGTGAGCACGGCGTTGGTCGTGGAATGAAGTGAACCCGGGCACGCGCTCAAGGTTCAACGGCCTGTGTACTTCATAAGCGAGGTTCTTTCTGACACCAAAATGCGCTAGATCCAGATCCAGAAAATGATCTACGCAGTCGTCATCACTAGGCGCAAGCTACGACATTACTTCGACGCCCACCATGTGGCCGTCGTGACCTCCTTTCCTGTGGGCGAAGTCCTCAGAAACAAGGAGTCATCTAACAAGATTGCGAAATGGGCGATTGAGCTCATGGGGAAAGACCTCGAGTTTGTCCCTCAGACAGCGATCAAGTCTCACGCACTCACGGAGTTCATCGCCGAATGGACCGAGGTCCAGCTCCCAGCCGCTCCTGTCGACCGGGAGTGCTGGAAGATGTACTTTGACGGTTTCCTCACGAAAAAGGGAGCCGGGGGAGGATGGGTACTCGTCTCGCCACTCAAAATGCGGATGAAATACGCCGTCCGACTCAACTTCCCGGCCTTGCATAACGTCGCCGAATACGAGGCTCTGGTCAACGGCGTCAAAGCCGCGATCGAGCTCGGCGTCAAGAGGCTGGAAGTCTTCGGGGATTCGCAACTCCTCGTGGACCAGGTCCGTAACGAGTCGAACTGCGTTAACCTGAAGATAGCCGCGTACTGCGCCGAAGTCCGGCGTCTCGAGGAGAAGTTCGACGGCTTCGAGATTTCTCACTTGACACAGTTGCAAAAGGAGGCGGCCAACATTTCGGCCAAGCTGGCCTCAAATCGGGAGCCGGTTCCGTCCGGAATCTTCGCCAGCGACCTCAACAAACCCTCCATCAAGGAGTCGGCCGACCCGAGTCTGGGTCCGACTCCGACCTACCTCGCGCCAAGTCAGACGATCCCGCGACGTTCGTCATCGCCTCGATCAACGAGGACGAAGGAGGCCAGGGATTCGAGCCCCACCCTCCGCCAAACGACTGGACGCGGCCATACCTCGACTGCTTGCTAAGGCAACAATTCCCCGCAGACTCGATCGAAGCCAAGCGAATTGCCCGTCGAGCCAAGTCGTTCGTCGTCGTGGGAGGCGAACTCTTCAAGAAGAGCCACTCCGGCGTCCTGCAGCGCTGCATACCAGTCGACCACGGGAGGTAGCTGCTACGCGACATTCATGAGGGCGCTTGCGGACATCACGCCGCCCCACGCAGCCTAGTCGGCAACGCATTCCGTCATGGTTTCTACTGGCCAACGGCAGTCAGTGACACAAAGAAAATAGTTCGCGCCTGCGAAGGGTGTCAGTACTATGCCCGACAGACTCACTTGCCGGCACAGGCCCTGCAGACGATCCCCCTGACCTGGCCTTTTGCCGTCTGGGGGCTCGATCTAGTTGGCCCCCTGAAAAAAGCGCCCGGGGGCTACACCCACCTGCTTGTGGCGGTTGATAAATTCTCAAAGTGGATCGAGGCTCGACCCCTCGCCACGATAAGATCGGCCCAAGCGCTGACCTTCTTCTGAGACATTGTCCATCGATTCGGGGTTCCCAACTCCATCACCACGGACAATGGTTCCCAGTTCACCGGCCAAGAATTCTTGGAGTTCCGCGACGACCACAACATCAGGGTCGATTGGGCAGCTGTGGCGCACCCCCGAACGAACGGGCTGGTCGAACGCGCCAACGGCATGGTCCTGCAAGGACTCAAGCCCAGGATCTTCAACAAATTGAAAGACTGTGCTGGTCGATGGGTGCAGGAGCTCCCCTCAGTGCTTTGGACTTTGCGAACGACCCCAAGCGCGCAACCGGTCACACTCCTTTCTTCATGATCTATGGGGCTGAGGCGGTGTTGCCGACCGACCTCGAATATGGGGCTCCCAGAGTCCAAGCTTTCAGGGAGGAGAACAACAAGCGGTTCCTCGAAGACGCGCTTGACCATATCGACGAGGATCGGGAGGTCGCTCTCCTGCACGTGACGAAGTACCAGCAAGCACTACGGCGATACCACGGACGACAAGTCCACGGGCAAGCTTTCAGTGTGGGCGACCTCGTCCTCCGACTCGTGCAGACCAACAAGGATCGCCACAAGTTGTCACCATCTTGGGAGGGGCCCTTCATCGTCTCCGAAGTGCTCCGACCCGGCACCTACAAGCTGATGGACTCGGAAGGCCAGCAGATCAAGAACGCGTGGAACATTGAACAGCTACGTCGCTTCTACCCTTAATGCTTTCCCTGCTTTTTTCCTTTTCCGTACGTGAAACAAGAATGAGTCTTTCCTTTCTTCCCACGCTGGGAGCAGCCGCTAGGTTCGACCCCCCACTCGGGGGCTCCACCCGGCGGGTGTGGTGGCAACACCACGTGAGTCCCAAGTACAGGACAGCGACACCCCGGCGAGAACAACGCAATCTCGTTGGGGATCGAGTCCGACCCCCTGTACAAAGGATTCGCGCTCCGACCCCTTGACACACACGTTATTGCTTTGAGATGACGAGTAACGGATTGCGGCCTCGGGTCCGACTGCCCGGTTCAAAGGCACCTGACGCCCCAGCGGCTAAGGACGGCCTAAACCAGCAGCACGGACTCTGAACCAAAATCCTAACACTTGAAGTCAAAAAAGTGGTAACCGTGGTGCGAATAAGGGATAAAACGAAAAACAACTTAAAAAACATCCATCACACATTCTTAACCTTTACAGTTATTGTCCATTCTGAAATAAAAAAAAAAAGGCAAAAGACCAAAAGGCCCTCGGGGGCTCGACCGATCTAACTACTCTCCACCTTCTTCTTCCCCAATCGATGCAGCGCGGCACGGAAGGAACTCCTCTTTGTACTCTTTCAGGAGACGCTCGGCGCTAGGTCGAACCTCCTCCTCGGGTGCCACCAGGGCCGCTGGAGAATTCCCCTCAGCGAAGCCTTCGCTCATACGCACCACCTCGGCTACGGCGTCGAAGTGGGAGCGGAAGACGGTAAGGGTCAGACGGATGCCCGTCCCCATCGCCTCCTCCTCCAAGGCCCGCACGTGGTTCGGCAGGTCGAGCACCTGCTGCGCTGGCTCGCTGGGCTCGCCCGTCATCTTCATCCCGACCCGGGCGCATGAGGAAACAAGGTCGACGTGAAGCCTACTGAGTTGCTCCACCAAGGCCTGCGACTCTGACAGCTTCCTCTCGAGATCTGGATGAAAAGGATTTGGAGGTGAGAAACAAGCAAAAACAAAGAGAAGAGATGAGCGCAAGCCACCCACCAGTATTCTTGCTACGAAGCGCAATCGCCTCGTTGGCAAGGTCGGCAAGAGAAGCTTCGGCGGTCTCCTTCCTTTTCCTCTCCACGTCCGGTTGGGCCGCGGAGACCTCCGCCAACTGCCCGGCCGCCGCAACTCGCTTCCAGGACACCTCCGCCGACGATTCGGCATCGTCGGCATGCTTGCGCAGCGCGTCGACCTCCTTACGGAGGTCAGCGATCACCTTCTCCGCCTCGCTGGCTCGCCGAGCGGCGGCGCTGAGGTCGGAAGCC
This sequence comes from Eragrostis curvula, assembly GCA_007726485.1. NCBI lineage: Eukaryota > Viridiplantae > Streptophyta > Magnoliopsida > Poales > Poaceae > Eragrostis > Eragrostis curvula. Next base: position 47,542,162 of record CM017441.1, on the reverse strand, counting down.
TGCTTCTCCAGCTGCTCCTTTTGCAGGCGTAGTTGGTCTGACTTGAGCTTGCTGTTCATCAACACAGCATGCGCCCAGACACAACGCACCAAGTCAACAACAACCGAACAAAAACAGAAAGGAAAAAGAGAAAAAGGCTCGAGGAGGAAATTGCTAAACCTCAAAAGGAGTCCGCAGCACGTCCATCGCGTGAAGCGCAGACCCCAGAGCATCATAGGCGGTGTGGACGCCCCAGTAGGCCTGGCCGCACTCACCCTCCGCCTGCTCCCACAACTCCCGGATTCTGGAGTCGGCCGCGGAGAACAAGACGCCCTCGGAGTCGACCATGAAGTTAGGACCCCACCCGGACGACACCAGGGCACTCGCCGGCTCCTAGGGCCGAGGCCATTGAGAAGCCCGTCCTTGGGCGCCGGGTCCGATAGAACGTCGTGTCGACTCGTCGCCAGGACGACTTGGGTCGAGACCCTCTCTGACAGGGACCGCGCGCCGGCCCCACCAGACAATCCCCCCGCAGCACGCCCGGCAGCGGCAGCAGCATCCCTCGTCGGTGAGGCATCGGGCGGGTCGGAAGACCGGGCGCCATCATTGCCCGGTGCGACATCGCCGCCCGAGCCCCCCGCGGACGACGACGGCCCCTTCACGACAGTATCACGACCGCCCAGAGTCGACTCGCGCGCCTGCATGCGCAGCGTCTTTGCAGGCATGAAAGGAGGGAGGCCCCGACCCCCCAATCGCCTGCGCATACGGTCGATTTCATCTGTAACACGCCAATCAAAAACACTGAAACAACTAGGAAGAGCTCTTACCTGGCCTTGGCGCAGACACGTGAAAAACGCTCCTCCGCCGAGGACGCGCTGGCCGGACGGTCTCGCTTACGGCCGGACAGAGGCTCCTTACCACGGACTTCCGTCCGCGGAATAGCGCCCGACTTAGGACCCGTCGTGACCTCGACCGGCGAATACTCCGGGGCCGACGTCGCCATGTCAAAGATCGGCGTCGTCACGCTCGCTCATGGCACCGCGTCGTGCGCCCCCGCAGTGCCGACGCCGCCGGTCCCGACCTCCGGAGCGACGTCGCCCACCGCGGGCGACGCGTCCACATGAGTCGCCTGACCCGAGTGCGACGAACCCTCACCCGATCCTTCATGGAGAAAGGTCTTCTCCATTTCGTACCATTCCTGCTCGGTACGTGGACCTTGCACCTCCGAATCGTCGCCTCCACCCCCACTCGACCCGGGGCGGACGTGGGCCGTGAAGAAATCATCATCCTGACTCTGAGAGTCGGCTTCGTCCTCGCCGTCCGACGCCGAGCCATTCTCCGGCTCTGACTCAGAGTCCTCCTGGGACCCTCCTTGCGCTCCTTGCTTGCGCCTGGCAGCCTGCTTTAGCAGTCGAGCCTGCTTCTTGGCGTTCTTGGCCTCTTTCCCCAGCCGCCACTGTTCATTTGCCTCGCGGTTCAAGGCCCGCTGCGCGGCGTCCTCGGGAAGTCCTTTCGGTCGAGACTTCCAGCCAGAGAGCTCGGGATGAAAAAAGGACCAGGGGGGTCATTGATCGAAGAGGAACTAAAAACGATGCAAAAATAAGGAGAAAGAGACCAAAACTTACATGTCTCACGCAGCCATCGTCAGGAATGGCGGGAGGATGACCGGGGATGGGGTACAAGAAATTCTCTCCCTCGAAGGTAAGATTTGCCTTGCCGCACACCTCGAACAACCGCGACCCGATCTCCGAATTGGAGATCTCTCCACCCACCTCCATGACGGTGCCCGACAGATCCCGTCCCAGAGCCATCTGCCACAACCGGAGCCTCCGCTCCATGATGGGCGGCACTCGACGCTTGTGGCAGAGGGCAAGACACCCAATGGCCGTGACGCCCCTTCGGCGCAGTCCCGTCACGGCGGCGATGAGCGACTCGTACTTGCTCCTTCCTTTGTCGCCAATGCCATAGGACCAGACCGCGAGCTTCGTCTCGACGTAACTCCCGGTGAACTCGGGAAGCGGCGCCGAGCGGTCGTTCCGAAGGTAGAACCACTCGGCGTGCCACCCCAAGTTGGAAGAGACCTTGGAGGTCTCGATGAACTCCAGCGACCTGTCCTTGTTGCGAAGCCGGATGCTTGCACATCCTATGGGCGGGTGAACGGGCGCATCGGCTCTCCCCCTAAAATGGTGGTAGACATGGAATAAGTGGAGGAAAAGCTCAAAATGGGGATCGATCTCCAGATACCCTTCACACATCGTAATAAAGGTCGCGATGTGGAAAAGCGAAGTGGGGTTCAAGTGATGCAACTCGATCTTGAAGTGATGGAGAGGCCCCCGGAGGAACCAATGTGGAGGCGTCCCCAATCTGCGCTTGTGGAAGGGGACGAACGAGACCACGTACCCGGGAGGGGGATTCGGTTCGAACGCGCCCGTCGGCGCGATCCACTCCTGCGCCTCGGATACCTGCTCAAAAGCCGGGCACCCACCGGATACCTGCTCAAAAGTCGGGCTGAGGGCGGAAATCATCGGAGGCAAGGGGGAGTCCCGCGCACAATGCCAAAGCGTTCCGCGCAGGACTCGGGGGCTACTGTCGGGTACCCAAAACCAGGTACCCGCGATTACCCACATAACCTCGCAATCGTACGTAAATGACCAAGGACCGGGCCAAAAGCCGTGGTCGTCTCCGCAGGAGCCAAGGTCAAAGCCCATCCCACGACGCGTGACGCGGCCCGCGGCCAGGGAGGCCGCACGGGCAAAGAACGGCCCGATTCCTCGACCGACCTCCCGACTCCCGGGGGTCGGGGAAAAACTCCGCCTCGGCCGACCCCGGGCGCCCGACCCCAGCCTCCGATCGAAGGGGTCGGACCAACGGAGTCGAAGCTTGGCCGGTGGAACGCATTAAATGGGCAGCAAGTGGGCGTCCTTCGACACTGTCCGAAGACGTGAACCGTAAGCCCCGCACGTCCCGCGGGGACGTTTGACAGTGGTCAAGCCGCCTCACCACGCGGTAACAGTGCGAGCCGTAGCCAAATAGGGTCGCACAGTACTCAAACAGGACACGGACATCCCCGCCGCAGTTGAACTGTAGCAGCCGTCGCCGCCCACGCCCGGGGGAGAAGGCGTCGAGGACGGACACGCCCATCCCTGCTGAGCCGCCTACCTACATCGAGCTACTCACCAATTCTCTTACTTTATTTTTCTTTTTTCCTCCATCCTTGTAACAGTCAACTCTCCCTTGACAGATAAAAGGGAGAGCTTGACTCGCGGCTGGGGGACCGCATTCTCATTTTTCTCATTCGCACACACACACTCACTTCAGCCTTGCGACGCATGCAAGGACGAACTCCACGAACACTTAGAGACTTGGGAGCTTCTCCCTCTCTCGAAGAGCTTGTAACCCCTACTACGAGCAACACGAACCGAACCAACTCACTCGTAGGGCTTCGATCGCCCGAACCAGTCTAATCCCTTGTGTATTTCTCACCCTTTCCAATCAACCGAAGCGCGTAGTCTAAATTTACTCGTCGGTCAGATTTCTCAACGCCGACACTCCTTCTACCATGGGTTACCTGTCTCAAACTTTTTCTTAGAAGAAATTCAAATGAAATGATCACGGACATCTTTTGCAATACTTGTCGCCTCAAACTTTGGGCAATCTCGTACAAATGATGCAACAGAAAATGAAACAAAATCTCACCCCTTCAGAATTTTGGGAGGTAGAATAGCGTGACCAAGAAACATAAAAAGAATCAAGAAACAGATCTTGTAAAATTGCAATTCCTTTGCTCTATTTTTTTTTTTTTTTGAGTTGATACACATGTTGATTAGAATAGATGAAAAGCTTCAAAGAAGGGTAACGTATGTACCGGCCAACCAATTATGTACGACGTGCTTACAGGCCTAAACTAGCGCTTGGATAGGGTGGCTCAACACATGAAACTGATAAATGGTTTACAAATGAGGTGCTTTTGGAGTCGCAACATCAAAAGGTTTATAGTTACTTATGCTGATAAAATAAAGGTCCATATTATTTTTGCGTTGTGTTGTGGACTGTGTGGTGTGCTACAGCTTGCAGCACGCCCAAATCGCCCTCCCCTCCCCTATATATAGGCACGATCGACACGAGCCCCTGCACCGCCCACCACCTCCGCCTCCGCATCCAACTCCAACACGGCAGCACCTTCTCCGCAGACTACTCCGTCCCGGATTCCGCGGCCTCGTCCTCCTCCCGCCCCGGCTAGCTCCGCTACTGAGGACGAGCGCCACCTCAACACCCCGCCTCCTCCTTCGCCGGCGGGCCTCGAAGCGCTCCGGGAAGCTATGCGAATGGGCTCACTAGGGCAAATGCCCCCCCCCCCCCCCCCCTTCACTCCGACAATGCTTCATCCATCCTTAGTTCACCACAAAACTACATAATTATATTCTCACAACTTTTTTTTTTTGCTTTCTCACGAAAGTTCAGCACTATGTGGCTCCTTTAAAGTCCTTTTTTCACTATTGAAAGCAATTGAACAATTAGCTAAATACAATAAAAGTTCGGAAAACAAAGAGTGAATACAAATCAATTATGGGTTATTTGGATGATTTGAGGGCCAAGTCAACTTAATCTTACCAAATTCTAATATAGCATAGATTATACTTTATTGAAAATATTTTTTTATAAAGGGGTTGCCTATGCACACCCATGCCCTATGCTAGCTCCGCCCCTGACCTGCCGCCACGCCAAGGCGGCGTGACCTGGCCTGCGGCGTCGACGTCTCCTGCATCGGCATCCTCGCCATTCACGGTGGCGCCGGCTACACGGCGCCATGGCGTCGTCCGTCCTCGTTCTCCTCGTCCTCTCCGCCATTATTATTGATCATTGGGGCCAAAAAGGAATGGTCAGTCACGCTCAAGTAACTTCTCAGAATTTGGAAAGAAATATTTGGGAAGTAGTTACCATTGTTACCAACGCTACCCCTTACGGACTGGATTGCTGCCATTTTTTTCTGGAAAGAAATAATCGAGAAGAGATATAGCTCATTCGTTACCTCTTTGCAGGTATAGTCTGTAACACCCTGTGTTTTGCCATCTAATAAAAACCACTAAAAATTTAAACTTTTTGAATTTAGAACAAACTCAATCAAACTAGTGTAGCAATTTCACCCCAAATTTGATCTTTTGAATTTTAAATGTGCATCAAACTTCACCATGAGCATATTTGGATTTTCATGATTTTATTTATGTGTTCAGGGTGTGTTTTTCCTTTTGCAAATTTGAATTCCACCCGGTACCCACCTGGAGGGCAGGAGTTGCAGCGGAAGCCAGGAGAAGACCCGATGTAGCAGGCGTCGGGATCCGGCATATGGTGATTATTCAGGCCTTTCTACATGATGAAGATGATATTTGTGAAGCCCTTGGTCGGTGTATTTTCGCGGTGGTGCCGTAGTGACACCAAGTAGGTACGGGACCATTAGTATGCCTGTCCAATCCATGACGATGGGGAGGGCTGGTATACCTTGTTGGGAACTGCATACAACCTCTGCAGAGTTAAAACCTATCCGGATAGCCGTGTTCCACGGTATTGGACAACGCGAAAGCTTGTGCCACACAATGATTAGTATAACGGTGTGAGTTACTCTCTTGGTGTGTTTTTGGAATACTCCGGTGTGAAACCGTGCGCTGGTTTCCTGCCAGCATTAAAACTTGGGAATTGGCGGGATGGACCACATCTCCCCCAGGGCCAAAAACCCCACTAAATACCACTGATAATCTTGACTGTAGTTTGTGAACTGTTTTGTTTTCCAAACAACCCTTGCATAAAATTGGCTTTCCGCCGATATGATAAACCCTCAGCCTATACCTTGTTTACACCCTTGCATATAAATACCTTTTGTGTTAGGGCTTGCTGAGTACCTTGTGTACTCACCTTTGCTTTAATCATCTAGATAAAAAGCCAAGTACAAGAATCAAGATGATGGAGATGAAGAGTAGGGTTCCGTCCGCACTCAAGATGCCTGTAGTAGTGGTCACGCTTTCGTCTTCCGCTGCAGCAGTGTTTAAGTGGTTCTGTTGTAGTAGCTTGTTAATGTGATGTCTGTGTAAGTGTAAGGCCGTTGGCCGTTGTTGTAAGACCTTTCTGTAAGAAAAAGCTTATATAAGACTTGTAATACTATGTAAGTTCTGACTCTGTGATGACATTATGTGTAAGTATTCGTATCAGCGTCTGATCTAAGAACTGATACGGTAAGCATTAGTGCTCCAGAAATAAGGTACGACATAATCGACCCTCGACTATATAAACTCCTGCAATGGCCCTCTTGATCTGCAACTCAACTCAAGTCGAGACCAACTTCCGATACAGCTACCACCGTCCCCTCCAACATGATGGGCAGGTGCAATGATGGTATGGTGGGCCTGGTTACCGGGTTCTCGTTTATTGTGATTGTTGTATTACCAGCATTAGGTAAAGTATAAATTCTTCATCTTGTGGATTCTCAAAAAAAAATTCTTCATCTTGTGTCATGTGATTTAATTAAGTTTACTATATAGATATTCATGCTGATAACTATGAACATTAAATATTGCACCAGACTATCGTCCTCAAACACAGAATGCTGGTGGAAGGCTTACCTATGCAAGTACTAATGTTGCGGCGATCAACTCAACAACATCATTATTAGATGATGAGAGCAAAGACTGTGACCCGGTATGTGGCAAGCATTCTTGTTTAGGTACACCTACCTGCTACTGCTGCGAGCCAAATCCGGATCCGTCACATCCGTGTGGAACCGGTGTTTCCACACGAGGAAGGAGTGCCTTGCACATTGTCCTGTCCGCAAAACCGAGCGCTCACAATGATTGTCCCTCTCGAAGAATATGGGTCGGTGATCTTGAAATCGCCAGTACTGTACTAATTCATGCGTCCAGGACATATCAATAAAACTACACAAATTATCCTTGTCTCTGATCATAGTCATTTTCTTTTCCTTTTTTGAATTAACTTGAGCATAGTCATTTTGTGTCAAAGCGCAACTATTATCCTTACCTGTCTCTGATCATGTGCGCAAATCTTTCAATTCTTAGACGAAATTCAGAGGAAATGGTCATGGACATCTTTAGCAATACTATGTCGCCTCAAACTTTGAGCAATCGATCTCGTATAGTGATCGATGCAACAGAAAATGAAACAAAATCTCTCCCCTCCAGAAACAGTATCGGTGTAACACAGGCTAACAATCATGCCTCCGCCTTCATGTCGAGCTCGCCTCTGCCTGCCCCTCCTCCTTCACGCCGAGCTCACCCTCCGCCTCCACGCTAACTCTGCCTCCCCCTCCCCTTCGCCTCCACCTCCGACATGTCCAAAGTACTGACGGCAACATGCTGACAAGTTCTCCAAAGCTCCCGCTAAGGGGGAGACTCTAGACAGTTGCGGGCTTCATTGGCCCACGTTGGTCATCATCTGACTCATCAGAGCGCTCAAAGAAAAGGACGGACCTCGGTAGCGTCTTGCCTCCCTGAGGCCGGGCCCGCACACCTGACAGCTCTCTAGGACTTCAAGACTTCCCTCACAGACCAACACAAGTCTTTTCAGCGCACTTTGTCATCACTCGTGCGCACCCGGGAAGGAGTTCCCGGTCGGTCACCCATTCAGAAATTGCTCCAGGCCAAGCATGCTTAACCTCGGAGTTCTTTCGAGATGAGCTTCCGGGAAAAAAAAGTTGCAACTTGTTGATATGAGTATTCTATCAATTCTATTAAGCCTTGGCCAGGATGTCACAGACCAGGAGCCAAGCACCATGCTGCATAGTGGTGGAGCCAAGTGGGGCCATGCCTTCCCCCCCCCCCCCCCCCCCCCTTCTCCCAAGGACAAAGGAGCTCGAAATCGTTTGCCAACTGAGCTAGCGCTTGGGATTTCAGAATGAGCTGTTTGAGATTGGCGAGTCGAGCGGCGGACCGGACCGGGTGCAGCCCAAAGAGCTAGCCAAAGAGCTCGAGTGCGTGAACCGCGATAATAATTAAGGATACGATGGAGGGTTTAGTACTTAAAGAATTGGAAAAGAAGCACATTCTGGAGATGCGGGTGCGAGAGTTGGAACAGCTTCAGATGGCGAGGAGAAACGACCCAACATGATAACTCCACCCCTGCCGCAGCCTCCGTCCCTCGTGCGAGAACAAGGGGCCAATGCCCCCCCCCCCCCCCCCCCCCCCCCCCCCCCCGCCCTCTCCCTCCTTCAATTGCTATGCTCCAAAAGCATACACTATGGCTACATAGATTTTACAAAAAGTCTCTTGTATTTGGCCCATGCTATACGATGAAATCAAGTGATATAGCTTGCTTGGCCCCTGGCAAAAGTTTCAAACCAGGCTCCGCCCCTCGGCTCCTCAGAGGAGCAGCAGCCGAGGAATTAGTTAACCTTGACATTGGGCCCATGACTTCGGGTATTAGTCTGACTTTGGTGTTTAGCTTTTTTTTTGTTTTTTACTTCAGGGTTCAGTGTTTGTGCAGAAGCCGTGTGTGGTTGTTTGCGCCATTGATGTAGGCATGTTGCGTCTTTTTTCCTTCCAGTATGGCCGTGTGTGGTTGGTTGCTGTAGGATTATGAAATGAAAATGGGTAGTTGTTGGAGGTGACAATATTATGGTGTAACCCCTAACGTTTACAATAGTATAAAATTTAGTCCTTAAACTCCTACAGTTTTGACACTCTGAGATGGTTGACAATTTGGAAACAAAAATGTCAAACAAAAGTGTTACAGATCATATGGAGATTGGCCCACAATAGTTTACCCCTCAGAATAAATATCAAGGGAGCTGACACTATTTCCCCGACGTGCCATAGATTAGACGAATGTGGTGGTCGTCAGTTTCTGAAGTATAAAGCAGCAAAACAATGTTGGCATGCGCCGAATCTAGTGAAAAGCAAGAAACATGCGTGTGACCAAATTATTGTGCTTCTATCCAAACAACGAAACAATGGATGGCAGCAATGGCTGGATTGAAACGATATAATCCTTCTGATGATCCAAATCTGCGGACCTTGAGTTGTTGACATTCAATCTCGGTGTGAATCATCGTTTATTGCTGCCTTTGAAATTCAAAATTTGCAAAAGAATTATAAACTTCAGAGGACATGTCAAAGCACACATACGTCGGTTGCTACCACTAGGCTGTGGTGGGCTCATTGAATTTCCGCCAAGGCGGCTCTCGAATATCACATGTGGAGGACTTAATAGGATAGGCATCTCTCATGGATATAAAACTCTGCTGCATTGCCTCAACCCTGCACCAATCAATCACTGGTAATGGGTCATCCAAGTTTGCAAACGCGTCTCATCCCAGAGCCTTTGGAAATTCAATTACTTCCTTTTTCCAGTTTCCACAAATTCACTTAATTTTATTTTCCTTAGGAAGTTCATTGTAAATAAATTAAATCTGGCCCAAAAAAATATAAAACCAGTTTCTATAATATCTTCTGCTCAAGATCCACGACTTACTATAGTTAGATTTCCCTGTCAAATTGAGTTTCAATGCAAATTCAAAATCAATTCTACATGTTTGATAATTCGTAGTTAATTAATCTGAACTCCGTTTGATGCGATTCTTGTCGCGTTAGCATTGTCTTTGCAAGATGTCAGCGAAAGTGATGCATATCGAAGGTAATGCTCCAATTAAGATTTGCGTGTGACCTAGGAGCTTACACATCCAGCAGCACATGTTTGGAAGGGTGAAAGTCTGAAAGACCAAAGCGAGTGCTTCGTCTCATCCATTCGCTTCACCATCATCAAATAGAAAACCGTGTTTTTTGGTAGAAACAGAAGGCCATGTTGAGCGTAACACATGCATCCGTGCAACGCAAGCACAACTGCGAAGACATACAGAGACTCCTTTCTACCATGGGTTACCTGCCTCAAACCTTTTCTTAGAAGAAATTCAAATGAAATTATCATGTACATATTTTGCAATACTTGTCGCCTCAAACTTTGGGCAATCTCGTACAAATGATGCAACTGAAAAGGAAAACAAAATCTCTCCCCTTCAAGTAATTGGGAGGAAGAATAGTGTCACGAACAAACAGAAAAAGAATCAAGGAACAGATCATCCCTATGTACACTTGTAAAAATGCAATTCCTTTGCTCTATGTGACTCCACCCGGACCGCCGCCGCTGCCCCCCGCGTGATCAGAAGTCTCTTGCTTGGCCCCTGCCAAGTTGCAACTTTCAGACCTCGCTCCGCCTTGGGCTCCATAGAGGATCGGAGCATTGGCGGGGGAGTTAGTGAACCCTGACACTAGGCCCATGACTTTGTCTGGCTTTGATATTTATTTTTTCTTCTTACTTCAGGGTTTAGTTCTTGTGCAGAAGCCGTGTGTGTGGTTGCTTGCATCGTTGTTATAGGAATGTTGGGTCTTTTCATTCCAGTATGAACCAGGGATTTATTCCAAAGTTGTTACGAACTAGCTGAATATTTCTCTTTATTTTTTTTCTTCTCTCTCTTTCTTAATAAAATCAAGGACTGAGATTTATTGGGTGCAAGAGTAGGGAGGTGGGACTACCGTAAATGACCCTTTTTTTTTGTGATTACACAGTACAACTCAGACACTCACAACGCACGCACACTCACCCCTATAAACGCACATACGCAAACCCTACCTCTATGAGCATCTTTGAAGACTGAGCCGGCAAATCCTCCAGATTGACGAAGTCACCACTGGCGCCTCGCCGTCGACAGCCACGTCGCCTACCGCTGAAAGCACAAATGCCGTTAAATCCTAGAAAATTCGCTCCCACCGGGAGTCGAACCCAGGACCTCAATGGTGTTACTCGGATGTCTTAACCACTAGGCCAAGACCCCTTTCACTACCGTAAATGACCCTATTATTAAGGATACAGAATACGAAAGGAAAACATATTGGTTGGCTCGGGACATTGCCAGCAGGCGGCTTGGCGGGATAATTTTAATAAGATCAAAGCTATGCATTATGTGAGAGTGAGACCATAATCTTTTGTCATCCTATACTACCAAGCATCGCAGGTCAAAATATTTAAGGGATTTGTTTGAAAATCGTAACAAAGTTTTGTGATGAGCTTATGGCACTTGTATTTTCAAGGTTATGTTTGAGTTAAGTACCATAATTAGCTCCTCATCAGAACATAAATGTCTACTGGCATGCTGAATTAATTTAGTAGCAACCCTTTGTGTGCTTTACTCCATATTTACTATGATTTATAATAATTTCAATCTTAAGCGCTGGGCTTACATGTAAGGTACAGGCTACCAGTTACAACATCTTGGTTTGGCATTTGGTTCGTTTGCGACATTGCATTCCTGCTGAGCCATTGTCCATTAAAGATGTCATTCATTCGTGCTTGCTCACTTTTTTTTTATTGAACTTGCTCGCATGTTTCATGGATGCTCAGTTAGTCTTTTTGTGTCAATGCGCAACGATTATCCTTACATGTCGCTGATCATGTGCGCAACTCTTTCAACTCTTAGACGAATTCAGAGGGAAATGATCATGGACATCTTTTGCATTCCTGTCACCTCAAATTTTGGGCAATCGATGTTGTATAGTGATCGATGCAACAGAAAATGAAACAAAATCTCTCCCCTTCAGAATTTTGGGAGGTATAATAACGTGACCAAGAAACATAAAAAGAATCAAGAAACAGAGATCATCCCTATGTACACTTGTAAAAATGCAACTCCTTTGCTCTATGTACTCACGCCCTGCTCAGAGTTGGCGGGCCCTCCGGTCTCTTCACCGCGGTCGCGTACAGCGCGCTCTCGGCGTGCACGGATGACATGACGTTGCCTCTTCCCCTACTGCTGGCCGCCCGCCTCCGCCTCCTCTTCCTCGTTGGCATTGGCCGGGGCCGCGGCCTCGACCTGCGCCGCCGGATTCGGCTTCGGCTTCGCGTCCGCCTCGGCGGCGGCGACCGTGAACACGAACGGGCCCATGGGCACATCCTCGTCGAGCGCGAGCAGCGGCTCGAGCGCGGCTACGACGTTGCGCATGGTGGGGCGCGCCTTGGGCACGCTCTGCAGGCACTGGTGCGCCACCTGGGAGGTCTTGTGCGCGGCACGCGCCGAGTACTGCATCTCCAGCGCCGGGTCCATGACGCGGTGAAGCTTGTCGGCGCGGCGCAGGTAAGGGCACGCCCAGTCCGTGAGGTTCTGCTCCCGGGCGCGGCGCCGCTTGTCGAGGGGTCATTGGTCGCTCGTGCTTTATTAGTTTAGATTAGAATATGTAGTAATAAGTCAAGGTAGTAAAAAGACAATTGGAGATTCTTGAAGAGAAAACAGTGATGTAAATGTTTATAATAAGGTTACTTGCATTATTGTCAGTCATAACTAAAGCCAGCCCTTGAAGAGAAAACAGTGAGGACAAAGTCGAACCTTTATCTCATGCTCAAGTCGATCTGAACTCACAAGAGAGGCTATTTGCAAAACTTTATTTTTTTTTCATTCTGAACCTTTATCTCATTACTGAACCTTCATCTCACAAGAGACATCGCGCACTGTAGTGTAGTGAAAGATTGCTGCCTGTCTAGCTTGTCATGCTACAAACAACCAAATAGGATATATATACGCTGCTCTGTCGGCCGGCGAGACTGAAAGCGACTAGAGGATCAAGGACGGTGGAAACTGAAAGCACTAACATGAAGCGAGAGGCAACCAAACCCCTGCAGCTAGTACTAGACTTAAAGCGCATCGTCACGCGCACTCTCGTCTCATCCTCCTCCTCTTCCTCCTCATCCTCATCCTCCTCCTCCCCTGCTTGATAACTCCACCCCTGTTGTAGCCTCCATCCCCCGCGTGAGAACAAGGGGACAATGCCCCCCCCCCCCCCCCCCCCCTCCCTTCCGCCGCTATGATCCAAAAGCAATCATACACTATGCCTACATAGGTTTTACAAACGTCTCTTGTATTTGGCCCATGACTTCAGGTTTTAGTCTGACTTTGGTGTTTAGCTCTCTCTTTTTTTTTACTTCAGGGTTTAGTGATTGTGCATAAGCCGTGTGTGGTTGCTTGCGCCATTTATGTAGGCATGTTGCATCTTTTTTCCATCCAGTATGGTCGTGTTAGTAAATAAAAAGGGCACCGTTTTATGAAATGAAAATGAATAGTTGTTGGAGGTGACAATATGATGGTGTAACCCCTAACATTTACAATAGTATAAAATTTAGTCCTCAAACTCTTACGTTCTGAAACTCTTAGATGGTTGACAATTTGGAAATAAAAATGTCAACTAAAAGTGCTACAGATCATATGGAGATTGGCCCACAACAGTTTACCCCTCAGAAGAAATATCAAATGCAGAGGATGCTGACACTATTTCCCCGATGTGCCATAGATTAGATGAATGCAATGGTCATCTGTTTCTGAAGTGTAAAGCAGCAAAACAATGTTGGCATGCGCCGAATCTAGTGAAAAAGCAAGAAACATGCGTGTGACCAAATTATTGTGCTTCTATCCAAACAACGAAACAATGGATAAAACAAATATACTAGACTATTTGGGCAAGCCTCCAATATTCTAGAAAAGCAGTTTTCATAATAAAATTTCGTGTTTAGTAGCCTCAGTCTCAAGGTTCAAGAAGCATGTCCAAAAGGCACATGCTTTCTGCGTGTGAGCGCATTAGTTGGTGGTGTGTTTGCTTTGTGATGTGCCGGTGTGGGTGCATTTGGGGATGCCGGATGTGCAGGTTTGGGGTTGGGGAATTACAAAGGAGTGCACTGCGAAACTGGCTTGGGTGAAGCATAAGGTTCATAAGGACATTTTAAGACCATTCACCGAGGTCTTCAACCAATCATCCTGGTACCTATACATTTTCAATACTTACTCATGATGACATATATATGTAAAACTAATTCATGATGAATAATGGTACGCTGCCCAAAAAGCAAAGATGGTGAAGGGATGGCAGCAATGGTTGGATTGAAACGATATAATCCCTTTTGATGATCCAAATCTGAGATCCTTGCATCGTTGATTCAATCTATGATGTGAATCATCATTTCTTGCTTCCTTTGAAATACTAAATTTGCAAAAGAATTATAAACTTCAGAGGACATGTCAAAGCACACATACGTTGGTTGCTACCACTAGGCTGAGGTGGGCTCATTGAATCTCCGCCAAGGCGGCTCTCGAATGTCACATGTGGAGTACTTAAGAGGATAGGCATCTTCCATAGGTATAAACTCTGCTGCATTGCCTCAACCCTGCATGAATCAATCACTGGTAAGAGAACTGCTCCGGTAGAGCTTTTTCTAAAAGTAGCACGAATCCTAAAGCAGACGGCTTAATTAATAAATGATTTTTGTTTTGCTAATTCTCGGGCCCGCACTGCCTGACCCAATCCGCAATCCACAGCCAAACTAGCCCGACCCGGCAAAACCGGATCGAAGCCAGAGTCATTGTCATCTTCCTTCGTCGTTCCTCTCTTCGATTCACATCTCCTACGGTGCTTCATCGACGGTGGCGACATGTTATTTCGCCGGCGACCGAGCCATTCAATCCTCTGGCGTTGGTGCTCTCCATCATCACCGGCGGCAATGCCATCCAATCTTCTGGCGTCGAGACACTCCATTGATCTGCACGTCGCTTACTAGTTGTGCAGAATCTCTGAAACTGCAGATCCTCATTGCAATAGAAACCGTCTCGTCCGTTCTATGGCTTCTTTGCCGTGCTTGCTGCAACCAGTTAGTCATAGCAATTGCTTCATGTACCAAAGTAATTAACGCATTCATAAGATACATTCTTGTTTGGTGAATGAGTGCACTGCTGTCTCTCTAATTTATGGCTGTCTGGCATATGAATTCCTCCTAAAAAGAAGGTTGTTTTATTTCGGGATTCTTTAGCGATTGGGGCAGTAAATTAAGCGAGAAGTCGCACGACGATCGTCTCGCGCTGCCGCCTACGGCCGCAGAGCAGATTGATATAGTTTGGTGAATCCTGGATGAAGGAGCGCGATTGCAGCCGTGCGACTGGAGCACGCCGAGGCCAGGGGGTTGGCTCGCTCCGCCGCCGGACCGATGACTATTTGATCCGGTTTCGCCGGCTCTGGGTTTCGGATCGGGTCAAGGCCGAACGCGCCCGGGAATTAGGAAAATAAAATAATAATTAATTATTGAAATGCTTGTTGCTTTATGATTCGTGCTACTTTTAGAAAAAGCTCCACCGGAGCAGTTCTCCACTGGTAATGGGTCATCCAAATTTGCAAAGGCGTCTCATGCCAGAGCCTTTGGAAATTCAATTAATTCCCTTTTCTTTTTTCCATAAATTCACTTAATTCTATTTTCCTTAGGAAGTTCATAGTAAATTAAATCTGGCCCAAAAAAATATAAAAACCAGTTTCTATAATTTCTTCTACTCAAGATTCACGACTTACTGTAGTTAGGTTTCCCTATCAAATTGAGTTTCAATGCAAAAACAAAATAAATTCTACATCTTTGATAATTCATAGTTAATTAATCTGAACTACGTTTGACGCGATTCTTGTCATGTTAGCATTGTCTTTGCGAGATGTCAGAGAAAGCGATGCATATCGAAGGTGATGCTCTAATTAAGATTTGCGTGTGACCTAGCTTACACATCCAGCAGCACATGTTTGGAAGGGTGAAAGACCAAAGCGAGTGCTTCGTCTCATCCGTTCGCTTCACCATCATCAAACAGAAAACCGCGATTTTTGGTAGAAACAGATGACCACGTTGAGCGTGCTACGTGCATCTGTGCAATGCAAGCACAACTGTGGAAACGTGCAGAGACTCCTTCTACCATGGGTTACCTGCCTCAAACTTTTTCTTAGAAGAAATTCAAATGAAAATATCATGGACATCTTGGTTTGGCATTTGGTTCGTTTGCGACATTGCATTCCTGCTGAGCCATTGTCCATTAAAGATGCCATTCACTCGTGCTTGCTCACTTTTTTTTTATTGAGCTTGCTCAAATGTTTCATGGTTGCTCGCTTAGTCTTTTTGTGTCAATGCTCAACTATTATCCTTACATGTCGTTGATCATGTGCGCAACTCTTTCAACTCTTAGACGAATTCAGAGGAAATGATCATGGACATCTTTTGCATTCCCGTCACCTCAAACTTTGGGCAATCGATCTCGTATCGATGCAACAGAAAATGAACAAAATCTCTCCCCTTCAGAATTTTGGGAGGTAGAATAATGTGACAAGAAACATAAAAAGAATCAAGAAACAGATCATCCCTATGTACACTTGTAAAATTGCAATTCCTTTGCTCTATGTACTCACGCCCTGCTCAGAGTAGGCGGGCTCTCCGGTCTCTTCACCGCGGTCGCGTACAGTGGGCTCTCGGCGTGCACGGCCGACATGTCGTGCCTTTTCCCCTGCTGCTGCTGACCGCCGGCCTCCGTCTCCTCTTCCTCGTTGGCGCTGGCCGGGACGGCGGCCTCGACCTGCGCCTCCGGCTTCGGCTTCGCGTCCGCCTCGGCGGCGGCGACCGTGAACACGAACGGGCCCATGGGCACGTCCTCGTCGAGCGCGAGCAACGGCTCAAGCGCAGCGACGACGTCGCGCATGGTGGGGCGCGCCTTGGGCACGCTCTGCAGGCACTGGTGCGCCACCTGGGCGGCCTTGTGCGCGGCGCGCGCCGAGTACTGCATCTCCAAGCTCGGGTCCATGACGCGGTGAAGCTTGTCGGCGCGGCGCAGGTACGGGCGCGCCCAGTCCACGAGGTTCTGCTCCCGGGCGCGGCGGCGCTTGTCGACGGAGCGCCGCCCCGTGAGCAGCTCGAGGAGCACCACGCCGAAGCTGTACACGTCGCTCTTCGCCGTCAGGTGGCCCGTCAGGATGTACTCCGGCGCCGCGTAGCCGTGCGTGCCCATCACCCGCGTCGTCACGTGGGTCGCGTCGCCCGACGGGCCTTCCTTCGCGAGACCAAAGTCCGAGAGCTTGGCAGTGTAGTCCTGAAACACAATTATCAGCTTCAGGTCAGCATCAATGTTTGTTCAAACCCGCAAGCAGCTTTGTTGCAAGGAAAAGTGCTGTGTGTTTGAGCATTATTTGACTCCGTCAATGTTGTGCGCAGCAGCATCAATGTTTATTCAAAGCTTTGGATTCCAAACTAGCCGCAATATTTTTTAACCGAAAAAGTAAACTACTCCTAACGACCGGCATCTCGAATTAATTAAGAGCTTTGGTTTGGTGCAAATTTGTCGGTAGTTGCAAGTTGCAAAAACAAATTAGAGATCCGAGCACGGGTGCTTTCGTCCTCTTCTGAATTCTTAAAAAGCAAACAGGCTGTGACATGGAACAGTTGACAACGTGCGGTGATTAGCGTGGTTGGCGTGTAGGTAAGAAACACGTAACAAAATCCAAGCTCTTGGTAAAAACAAATACTACTCCGGAGTACTATGCAACTTGACAAGGACTACCGATCTAATCAAGCCATTGTTTATCTTCCCTAAACACCTCGGAAAAGAGGCCGCCATTGCTAAATATTCTTTTTCTCTGTTCAATGTGCTGAATGATAGCTGTTCGTGCGAGGAAAAAAAAAAAGGAAAGGTGAGATCGGGCTTGATGAAACTTACATGGTCGAGGAGAATATTCGAGGCCTTGAAATCGCGGTAGATCACCGGCGTCTCTGCCCCGTGCAGGAACGCCAGCCCCTTGGCCGCTCCGACGGCGATCTTGAGCCGCGTGCACCATGGCAGCGAAGCAAGGAGATCTGAACCAGCATGAACACAAGTTGCTATTATTAGTCAACTAATCAGTAGAAGAACCCAGAGTTACTGGTAGTAGCGAATTTGACATGGACAAGTATACTTACTGCTCTTGAAGAGGTGGTTCTCGAGGCTGCCTTTGGGCATGTACTCGTAGACGAGCATCCGGTGGTCTTCTTGGTGGCAGTAGCCGACGAGGTTCACCAGGTGCGGATGGCTCAGCATCCCCAGGTACACCACCTCCGCCTGATGAGAGAAAACGCAAACAAAATCACTTCATTAGCACGCGATTGATTGACGAACTGTAAATACGACTAGCGACATGATTAAGCAATCAAGCCTTCACATCAGGCTGGGGAGGGTGATGGGGATCGATGTGAACGAAGGAACTTACCAGCCACTCGCGGTGGCCCTGCACGCCGTCGCCTTCAAGGTACTTGACGGCGACGTGCTGCGGCTCGAGGCCCGGGCGGAGGTTGCCGTCGACGAAGCCCTTGTAGACGGGGCCGAACCCTCCTTCGCCGAGCTTGTTCGAAGCCGAGAAGTTCTTGGTGGCCACCTTGAGCTCGTCCAGCGTGAAGCCGTGCAGCCGCGTCTCCGACAGCTTCCGCGACAGGTCCTGCAGCGACAGCGACCGCAGGTTCGCCGTGCACCACCGCCGCAGCTCCGGCTTCTTCCTGCCCAGCCGCGGCACCGCCGCCTCCTGCTCCTCCGGCCGCTCGCCGCCGCCGCACCCGAAGCACTCCATCAGCCGCTTCCTCAGCCCCATCGATCAACCAAATCAACCTCCTCGCTTTGTCTTCTCCTTCCTTGTCGCCTCGCACAGCACGCTCGATCGCCGGCGTCGCGGGATCCGGCACCTAGCTAGTAGTACTAGTCGGTCAAGAGCTTCGGAAGAAGAAGAGAGGGAGCAGAGTTGCTGGCGAAATGGCGAGTTGGGGGACACGACGAGACGGCGGGCGCGTTTATAAAGCGGTAGGAAGGATTCTCCCGTCGTGTGTTTGTGCGTGCCTTCCAGGTGGGTGGGGTAGGAGAAGTGTCACCTTTTTGACTTTGCGAGGGTTAGTAATCCGCTAATTCGGCAGGTGATCGAATTTCTGAGTGCTGAAATCATTGGTGATGCCGGGGTTCGTTAGTTAAGTGGTTAATGGGCGAAAGCTCTGTTGTGGTTTGGTGTTTGGTGATGTGTGCGTCGATGCAGCCAAGCCGATGGCGACGCGCCACCAACTGAGATGGCACGGCCTTATCGTCTCGTTGTGGCTGGCCGGTTTGTGTGTGTTGTGAGTTGCGAGTTTGTGACTGACTTTGGCTCTCATTTTTTTTTTATGTTGGTGGTGGTGGATAGGATCGTGACTATAGCCTATAGGGGGGAACCTTCGAATAACCGAGTTCCAACATCCAACGACATGACACCGATTCATTGGTCTGGGTCAGCATTATAGTTTCTTCTTTTTGCCATGTTGTGCAGGTTTTTTCAGTTGGGTGTCGTCGTGTTCCCCATTATATATTGTTCGATGTCATGGTTAGTTGCATAATTGATCTCATATTTGCTGGGCTGCTTGTAGTTTGGGGTATATGGATGTATTTCACGTGCTAACAAAATATTTGTCTCAGATTATTGGAGCAACGATCTCCATCTTTATGATTGGGGTATTTTTGTTCCAGGCAGCTATCGGATTAGAAACACTTATCCCAGCCATTGAACGAGTCACCCTTCTTTATCTCGCAAAAATTCTTTTCAAAACTGCAACTCTTTTGTGCCAGTGTTGTTAATTAATTAGATTGTCGCCGGCATCTCCAGATGATGTTAAGTAACATTCTAAAAAAAGAACCATGTAACGATTGTTTCAAATTCCTCGCAAAAAAAACGACTGTTTCAAATTATGCTTTAACTTTTTAATTGTTCAGTAGCACACTTGCATAAAATCTCTCTTAAATAGAAGTATATTTTGAAACATTTGATTAAATTCAAAACCAATCACATACACAACTCATAGCCAATACTACACTGCCCGGAAAAAGTGACATAACTATACTTGATGAAAATCAGACAGCTTGAAAATGGTAAACAACGTCAACCTTGAGACGTCATTTTATACATCTAAACATGCAACTAACCAATTTTTATTTCCGTGTGAAAGAGAAACCATGTGCTATTTTACAGAAAATGGACATGCAGCATTGACGGTCATCTTATTGTATATATTTTCGCTAGAACCGTGTGTGTGACCTCACAGTCTGCCAGCCCATACGATTCCAATGCAAGAAACTCCTCTCATCCAAAATATAAGGGCCTGCTTGGTTCAGCGTCTCCACTCGCCACGCGGTAGCTTTGGCGCCGCCGAAGCCTCGGCAGCAAAATTCGGCCCCACAATCTTGGCGCTAGACGACGAGAAAAACAGCAACAAAAAGTGTGGCAGGCCGACGTTTGCGCATGAACCAAGCAACAGCCTCATTTCAGCGGCGCCGTCCGAAGCTTTGGCATGGTAAAGTGCGGCGGGAAACCAAGCATGCTCTAAATCAGCGCCTGGACTCATCCACGACCTGTCAAATCGATTACACAAAAATACGACCTTGGAAGGTTTGAAAGTCAGATACGCGCCACTGGCTCGACCCACTACGTACGCATAAACGATTACACGTCGTCTGACCCAACCAGACTGGATTTCACATCTCTTTTTAGGAGGTGTTCCCTCTTTAACACGGCTTTAAAACTTTGAAATAGCATATGGGCCCAGATGCTTTCACAAAGGTTAGAAAGTATAGTTGATCGTGACCGTGCACTTTTATAATCTCCTGGATGGGTATAGGAAGTAGGAGCTGGTCTTGAGTCTTGATGCGGGTCTTCAAGTTAATGAGCCTGGTACCTACTAGTACGTTCCTCTGTCTCTGGTCGAAAAGAAGAAGCCCGTTACGTGTCACCTACTGGCTTACACGGGTAATTTATAAGGGAATAATCAGTCTGTTCACCTCGCTTTGATGCAGCCGTTTTACTGTAGCGACTGCTGAAGAAATAACTACGAACACTATAACTACTGCTGAAAAAATAACTAGAATACTGTAGCTGCTGCAAAGCAGCGAGGCGAACAGGGTGAATGTATCGGATGCCCTTTCGATGCCAATATGCTCCTTTTGGCCGGAAGTGGCCTTGAAGAAACTTACGTGGAGGAAAAGCTCGAAATTCGTGAGCAAGCCCAGTCATGGCTTTTGTCGGCTCGACTCAACTCGGTTCATGTACGAACGAGCTAAGTTGAGGCACGACAAGCACGCTGTAATATTTTTTTTTCTTTAACTTAGCTAAGAAATGCATCTTGCTAAATGCTCACCAATACCAAGGGGCATATCATAAGTGGGGGCATATCTTTTTCGAAAGATAAGTGGCGGCATATCTTGGCACACTCACTTATAAAGAGCTAATCGGTCGCTGCATAGATCATCGATTTTTATTTTATTTTTGGTGGACGTATGGCTAAAGGAGCTCACACATGGCTGGTACGCGTAAAATAAAAGGAACAGGTCGAGTATTACATTACTTGCTGAAAAACTGCACAAATTCAGCGTCAAAGTCTACATAAATTAATTAAACTTGTGAAAATAAACCTTTTGGAAACAGTGGTATCAACTTTGGCCCAGCGGCCCCAGCCTCACAGATTAGAGTTCTTTTGCAGGCGTCGCCACTAGGAGTATACTACTCCTATTTCGATGACGTTGTTGGCCCTCATCAGGTGGAGTGGCTACCACTCTTTTCTTTCCATGGTCCATGATTCAGGCATAAAAAGGTGCTTTACAAGAGAGATAATATTGGGCAGTACAAAACACAGTCGCACGTGGTGAGTGAGTGGTGACAAGTTGACAACACTGCGATCTCCTCTCTACCACACGCACGCGGCACGCTGGCACAGAGACGAGCACGCGGTCGCGCAGGAGCTGTCGTGCGAGCACACGCAGAAGCGGCCGCGATCCCACCCGGCCCCAGACGCGGACGGCGCAGGTGCCTCTCGGCGCTGGGGAATCTCAGCCAGCCCCGGCCTCACTTGCCCAGCCACGAGGCACGAGAGGTTGTCCCGTCGTCCCACTCCATCCCGTGTCGCCATGTGCCGCATCTCGGCCGCGCTCCGTGCGTGCGTGCGCCCGTGTTGACTGCCCGGGCAACGGCCAGTTCCGGAACGGGGATGCGGCGTCAGGCTCGGCTGGCTTTGGACTAATCGCTGGCGCTCGCGAGATCCGGTGGGTTGGTTACCCATACCGGCACCACACGCGCGCGCGCACGCGTCAAGACGAGACGCTCTGGGACCGGGTCAAGGCGTTTTGTGTTGCGGCGCGCGGCAGCTTCCGAGCGGGATCCTTCCCTTCGCCTGCTCGCGCCGCGCGGGGGTGCAGGCGTGGCTGTCCTGCCTGCTCCGGTTGTGGGCGCCGCCGCCGAGTGCGTGGGGTCCGTCGAACCACTAAACTAGCCGGGGGGTTGAGGTTGACTAGCCATTTGCGGCACGTTGTTTATGTGCGACTTGTGAGAACTGGTCACGCCTCAGTCAAGTTTAATGATTGCATACTCGCAGTCAGCTGAATGTTAGAGAGAACACGTTTAATTTTCGGCCGTTTGCTGGTCCAAATCTAGTACTATCACGATTATTAGTAGTAGCCTCGTCGTTGTTGATCGATGGTAGTACAAGTGTTCATACACCTGTACTGCTGACACATTCACACAGTTGAAACATCAGAACGGGTTTATGGATAAACGATCGGTGGGCCAAACTCCTCTTACGATCGATCTTATCTTCCTGTTGGCTACACGTTCTTTTTGGTCCTCTGTTCTGATCCTTGGTAGTCTTTCTTTTGGGGCCACCGTGATTTCAAAAGATCGTCGTCTATCACTCTGTACTGTGTACACACACGCGCGGCAAGCGGAGGTAGTAGACCGTAGAAGCCGTCGTTACTGAACCTACGAAGACAGAGACAGGCCTAGCTACAAGATTGCGATCGCCAGCCGGGTTTTGGTTGGAAGAAGACGGAAGAAGAAGAATCAACGACGACGATCGATCATGCGGGAGTGGAGGCACGTCAAGAATGTCTGTGGAAAAGCATCTCAATCCACGCGCGTTTTCCCTGGTTCCTGTGGTCGGCCACAACCCACAAACCAGCTGTAGCGTACACAGTGCCATGTAGTATTGACTCGTCGGACCTCCGACAGACGTCAAAAGGCTACGCCGCGGCGCGTGTCACGCTCGCGTCCGTCGCCAACTAACCATCGGTGACGTGACTTCCTCCGTCGTCCTCGGGTGGGCGCCACTCGGACGCAGGTGCTGGCGTACAGCGTACTTTTTTTTTTTTTTTTGAGGAGATGCCGTACAGCGTACTGCCGCCGCGGCTCCGAGTAGCCCCCCCCCCCCCCCCCCCAAAAAATCCCGTGGCCGGCACTGGGCAGCTTGGGCCTGAACACATGGTAGCCTGGAGGAGCCCATGTTGGTTAGGCAGGCCGAAATCGCTCGCAGGCTGTTATAGTTTGGCTGGTGGTGGGCTGCTGCCCCGTGAGACGTTTAACTCGAGACTTTGCAAAATATGCGGATCATTCCATTTTGCGCTTGGGCGCTGGCTGGAGCACGCAGCAAATGGTACACGTTTCTCCTTTTTAAATCCGAGAACAAATAGTTACTCAGTGACTCGTTCCTAGCTCCAGTTTGATTGCTGGCCCCTCTCATCTGCTGCCTGTACTGACCGTCTAGTGTCCTTTTTTCTTCTTTTTTTTTGAGAATCAGGAGCTTCATTCATGAGACCGCGTAGGGGCACGTAGACAGCACTGACCGTCTAGTGTCATGTCAGGCAGTGGTGTGCCTACGATACGATCATGCCAGCTAGTGTTTGTTTGGTCCACCGGAAATCTAGGTCATTCTTTCTCCTCCTGTCTTTTTTTTAAAAAAGAGAATATTTTGTTATTCCAGCTTCTGCATCAAAAAGATGCATGTAGCTATAATTTTTACAAAAACAGCTCTATTCCAGATGGCACGTAGGCTAGCAAAAAAGAGCGTACAAATGTAAAAGAAGAAACTCTCGTCTGCATTTGAGCAACCACCCAACAACCATGACTTCTTGCATTGCTAAAGATGCCACGCTGGCACCATTGTATCATCCTTCTCCAAGAGCAAATCACAATAAGGACTTGAACAGTTTTATTGTATCCATGAGCACTGCTTTACCCAAGGTGTTAGACAATCTTGCACCATAGAATGCGTGTCATCTCATCCTCAGAATCCTCCTACTCAAGTCGCTACGGACGGACAATCCACCACTATTAAGGAAAAATGCCATCTCCAATCTATTGTGACCTCCCGGCCACGCCTAACCCAAACATCATGTTGTCTTCTGCTTAAGTGAGCCCGAACACTGACATACCCGCTTTGTCGCCACCATCTCTTTTCCAAGCAAATCCAATTCGCTGGCATCAAACACCACCACCACTACGCATGAGACCCTCTTGGGAACTACAAAGGTGCGACGGTAGTCACCAGCTTAAAATGGTTTGTAAATGGAGTGATACAAGTAGCATGTAGCTCGAGCGTTGCCATGTCATGCTTGAAGCTTCAAACAAGGTGTTGCCAAGTGAGCTTTCTCGCCATTTGCTCAAAAGCGATACAGGTGTTCCCCAAGCCGCAGCTCATAGAAAGGATCACCATCATTTCGCAAGGCATTCACCGGCACGCCCTCTGGATTTCCTCATCCTCCGTCGCTTTGTAGCAACACTGCTGAATTGCAGTGCTCAGTAAACCTGCCATGTGAACTTGAAATGCGCACCATTTGCATGTCATCTCGTCACCATGGTCTTCCATATCAATTGGACACCGTAGCTAGCCGATGACCAAGACACTGCACCAAATAGAAAGCTAACCTTGTCGTCAATGTGCCATCCTTGGGGCAACACCCGAGGCCACACAAACGCACCACCACCAGTCGATTGCATCTGTCCACGAGTAGAACCAGCCAACGCCAGTCAAATCCAGCCTCCGCCGTGCAAATACGGCGGCTACCAATCGGATCGGGCCACCGTCCTGGCTTCCTCCTCTGTCGATTGCCTCTCACCGGCGAGATAGCGTGCGCGATGGCGCCACCGCGCACCTAGCCGCCGGCTACTCCTTCCTCGACGCACGCGCAGCCGCGCCGGCCGCCTTGTGGAACCTACGGAGTCATTTGACGCGCTCGCGGTCGCAACCGGGCCTGGCCGCAACCCGCTCCTTTGACACGCCGCCATCTAACCAACCTCAATCCCAGCTCACCACAACAGAGAATCTCATCGCGGTAGAGAAAGGAGACCCCTCCCCCCCCCCCACCCCACCGCCGCCATCCTAGCCCCTGCCTGGGTTGTGCCGGCAGGTGGCTCCGACGACGGCCGGATTGAGGGAGGGAGGCGGAGTTTCTCTGGCGGCGGCGGTGGATCGCCACCCGAGCCGCCCTAGCGGACGATGCGGAGGCAGTTTCCCGAATTAACTGGAAATTTCTTCTCCACCTGTCTGCTAGTACAACGGCAATCAGTGGCAAACAGCGGTCTTGTTGGCCGTTGCTGCGTTTGATACGAGGAGAACTGTACCCCAGCTGCTAGGTGTCGATGCCTGGACGGCTGCAAGGTCGCCGGGTGCAACCAAACACGGAAAGCAAAGCATTGCTAGCAATCGCGAGCCTCTCTTAATACCTGTCCCATGTCTCAGGCTATGATTGCATCAAAGAAACGAATTATTAGTCGACATGAAAAGAAAGGAATGATCTCAAGCTGCAATAGTAGTACATCATACGTATATAAAAGAATAATGAAACACATTCGCACTTTCTTATGCAGCCGCACTTTCTAGTTCATCGATGACAAAGTTTGCGAGCTCCAGGAATTCTAGAAAAGAATAATGTGCGTAACAGCTCGCACCCGATCGTTTGCTAATCAGTCAAAAGTCAAATTACCGGCGAAACTTTCACCTGCCAACGCGGCGAAATAAATGACCGGTCCGTTTTAAACGTGTTCCTTCCAGCCGCCGCCCGTGTTTCTCTCCACGGTCGCCGCGCGACGAGAATTCCCGGGACACGTCACACTCACATCCACGGTCGCCGTCGGCAACCGGCCACGCGCCGGACGCTTTGCGACCGTCCGATCATCCCGCGGAATATCCCCCGGCTCCCCCGACCCGGCACCAGCACCTTCGGCCCTTTTTCCGAAAGAGTTGGGGGATTATTATGAACGTACCCCTGTACTTTGTATTATCCATCGAGGGTGAGATTGGAAAGGAAATTTACTGTAAAAGTCCAAAAGAGGATTTGTTTGTAAAACGATGGTTCCTCTGTAACCGCTACGGAAAGTTGATGGGAGGGAAGCTACCGAATCCTATTTCACCTTGAATTAGGCGAGACGAGGGAGGAAGAAAGCAAAAAGCGAGCACGCGTTCTTCGCCTCTCACCTCACGGGAGGCGAGGAAAGGCAATCGGGATTTGGGGAGGCTGATCGAGCGAACAGATTCAGGAAAGCGGCCAGCCGCCTTTCCGCCTCCCCATTTCCTCCCCGATTCGGATTTTGGGTCGATCCCGCTTCCTGAATCCGCCGTGGGATCGAGCAAGGACGAACGGGATCCTCGGCGTTCTTCCCCTGCGTCCGACAACCTCGCTCCGCTGCGAGCTCCTCTCCCGGCGATTTCGAGCCAGCAGGTTCGGTGATTTTTTTTAGATAAGAGGGCTTGCCCTCGGTTTTCAATAGAAAAACCGTGATCATTACAAAGTAGTGTAGACGAATACATAGAGCGATAAAAAAAAGGGCACCGCCAGAGGTATGAGCCCCTCCCGCCCTACCTCGGCTCACAGCAAAAAAACTACTAGAAGCAGGTTCGGTGATTGGAGCTTTCCTTCCTTTGTTTTGTTCACGTTTTGATAGGAGAATCTTGAATGCGGATGGTGATTTTGTGAATCTTTGCAAAAGTTCGAACCTCTATTAATATTCGAGATTGATGGTAATCAGTGTTTGTTTCCAACAATTGGAATCGTGAGATGGTTGGGTGGTTACATGGCTGGCTGGGTGGTTGATGTTAGGTTGAGGGAGCTTGTGCTAGTTTGGTGGCATTGTGTTGTTGTAAGTAATAGCTTTGTGTAGTTCCTGTGCTCAACAAACATAGATTTTTGAATGCTGGTACTTTCTTAGTTAGGTTTGGATAGAGTGTCTGGATCCAAGTCCTAAATATTGAGCTCATCATTAAACTAGCTCCCCTCATGTCACCCCTCTTCCATTGGCTCAAGACTAACCCGAAGTATATCTCTCTCATTGATGTGAGAACTGAAACAAGGGTCATTAGATTTTCATTTTAGATCATAAACAGCTCTAAAAGGTAGAGTAGCATGCATAAGTTTGCAGTGTAGCTTGATTTCCAGGTCTATTTTTCTGCAGTCAATGTGATTTTGTTTTGTCTGATATCATAAGATGTCTGCTTTCAGACTGTAAATTAACCTGTTTATCTGATTCATCTTACCTTTGCTCCAATTGACAGATCACTAAGTTTTCCTTGTTGCACCTGCCTAACCTTGATCTGAAGACTTCTAACATTCAAGAGCCTGTGTTTTCGAAGGACATTTTAGTGTGATGAAGCCTGGTCAGTTAATTTGCTCCAATCTTGACCATGACAGGGGATATATGTACAAGCTACCGTCAGAGTTTCCAGTGTCCCATGACCTTGGATTGAGCTTGTTCTCACATGTTGGTACGTTAGTGGGGACTTCCATAAGACATCACAAGCAGATTCGTTCTTCAGGAAATCTAATGGTTCAGGGAGCTTTCAATCGCCTGAACAAGTTTTCAAGAGCTTTCTTTTTCTGGCTATGTAGACCGTCAGATCCCAAGATTTTCCACTGGTTATCAGCTATTGCCGGATCTAG
The DNA here is from genome assembly GCA_007726485.1 of Eragrostis curvula. Lineage (NCBI taxonomy): Eukaryota > Viridiplantae > Streptophyta > Magnoliopsida > Poales > Poaceae > Eragrostis > Eragrostis curvula. The sequence continues at coordinate 47,514,621 of CM017441.1, read as the reverse complement.
TTCTAGATTTTGTCAATCACATGCGAAGCAAGTGAGCTCCCATATGCAAAACTTGACTAAATTGCAGTTTGGTTCTCTAGTAAGAGAAGAGCATGCCGTACAAATGCTTTTAGCTGGGCTTGCAAACGCAACGATTGGACGATTTGAACACCAAAATGCCTGCCATCTTCTTACTCTAGCTGGTGCTGCTGCTATCATACCACCACTCGAGAATATGTAAGGCTCATACTCTTGTCTTGTACCCTCCCATTGTTTACTGTTCTTCTCATTCTTTTATTTTATTGTCTTCTTTTGTGTTCAGTTTATTTTGCTCCTATTTTTTGTTGACTGATCGTTTCCTTGTATGAATGTACAGATCCCCAAAGATGCTTGCTGAGTCAATTGCATTGCGAAATTTTGATATCAGGAAACCAGCAGATCGGCCTTACGAAAATGGAAAATGCCTAAATTGTTCTTCTGTTTCTGTCCCAAACACTATCTTTAAGGATGATGCAGTTGAACCAAAAACTGGAATCAAGTTCCCAGCATTTCTCGAAGACAACACCAGTTCATCTGCAACGGTATTTTCCCTTCTTCTGGACAATGTAGACTTTTTTGGGTCAAGTATATTGACTTATTATGCATACAGTATACTGCGTACTCCCATCATTTTGCGTAGTGCGATCAAAGATTAGATTTTATATTGTCTTTTTCTCCAAAAAGACTCAATTTCTTACTTTCCTATTCCTGGCTGGTCTCAGGTCCTTGTCGGGATAGGTTTCAAAGGCATGAGAATAATGAGAGTAAAAAATTTGAACCTCTACGCTTTTGGTTTATGTGAGTATGCTACATTTCGAATGATTCTGTTGCTTATGTGTCTGTTCTAATGTCATTTACTTAACAATCCACAATTTTGTCACTGATGAGTTTTTTCCACAGACATGCAACCGAATTCTGTTTGCGAAAAGCTGGGTCCTAAGTATGCTTCAGTTCCAACCACGAAACTGATGGACAGTCCGGATTTCTATAATGATCTTCTCAGGTATCCTGTCCATTACCAGTACTGTATTTTTTTTCGAAGTTTATTTTAAGATGATTCTTGAAGCTTTGTGACTTATTGCATCGTATCGATGTTTGCATATTAGAAAGTGTGTAAGTTTAGCATGCAGTAACATGATGCTAACATATTAGAGCCTATTCTATAGTTCGCGTTGTTCATTTTATTATCCTCTGATGCTAACATATTAATTTTCCAGGGAAAATCTTCATATGAGGGTTAGGTTGGTTGTTAACTACAATGGCCTTAGCATCGGTGCAGTGCGAGAGTAAGGAACAAAGAATTATTTTTCTTTTTTTTTTTCCTTTGGACAGAAGAATTTATATTATCCATTCAAGATGGAAGTTCATTACCTTTTTAATGTGTTTGTAGTGTATTTGAGCAGTCTCTTGGCCTGCGTTTGCAGAAGGTACTTTGTGATTCAGCTGCCACTGTGCTTCTTTTACTAGTTATTATCATGTAGACTGTACAACCATAGACCTAACTTATGTATTTTTCATCTAACCAGATGAACCCTAACACCGACTATCAATGCTTGAAGACCTTTGGTTCTTACTTCACCAAAGATATCCCTATACCTGCGGTAAGGTTCAATCCACTATTTGGTGCTTTCTAACTTCAGACTTGACTTGAATACTTGATCGTTTTAGCAATTAACTGCAATCTTTATTCCTTATAGTATGACTGAACTTTTGCAGTTCGTCTTTGAAATGTTATTGTTCTATACAGTTTAGCATGGAAGATTGATCAAATAAATTTTCTATGAATAGTAAACTAGGTGACTAGTTTTTTTGTAAGCATGGCTATAACCACACATCTAATTTTACCATGACTTGGATATCTGTAGTAGGTTGATAACCCAGTACGTATTCTCTTGATCCATTTTTGTCCATTGAGTTGGAAATGGGACAGTGATAAAATGTGATGTTGCTGCCGACTCTACTGCTATCCTTCCATTCAGCCTTCTTGTAATCATGAGATGTCATTGTAACTGCAGGGTACGAAGATTGACTTCTGTCAAACATCAGATGGCCAGCTAATAACAGAAAGTAAGTACCCTAGGCCAGCCAGAATCTTTTGTTTGTTTTGAGATGTTCTCCGCTGTGGATGGATCTTGATGAGAACGTTTCTATGCAGTTGATGGCAAACAAATCGGTGCTGTACGGAGCAAAGACCTTTGCAGTAAGTATATACTCGCCCCGTCATATAGCTCAACTTTGCTCTTCCTCACTGTATATAAGTGCGGAAAAGCTCCCACTGTTAAGTCTCTTCTAAAGGAAAAGGCAACTTGTTCCTCTAGCTCCCTAGGATTAATTTCTTGATGTACCTCCTGCTAGAGGACTAGAGCACTCTCTATGACACTGCATTTTCGCTGTTTGTAAAACCGAGTCTTTTTTCATGAACAGAGGCTTTCTTCGACATGTACATCGGCGATTCACCAGTTTCATTGGAGGCCAAAAAGAATGTCGCGCAGAACATTGCTGGGCTCATGGGAAGATGCTGAGGGAAATGGAAATTAGAAGGGCAGCTGGTGAGACGATTACTTCATTCTTTTGTACAGTCAGAGAGGAGCACATAGCGGGAAACTAGGAGAGGACCATCGTGTGTGTATACATAGTGATCTGTATAACCAAAGCAGGCCAATGTTGTGATGCGTGTGTGGAAGATTAGCATCTTTTAGTCTTGCAAAGGGCCCCCAATCCTTTTTTGTACTTGGATGGGCCTTTTGCCACTTCGTAGCTTCTGTATCCATTGAGCCAGGAGCTGTAGAAACATGATGAATTGAGGATGCTTCTTCCATGAAAAGAAAATGCGAAATCTTCAAATCTTTATTGGTGGTTTTGGCATTCTGAATATCCGATGTCGTCTTGCTGGTCGCCAGCATCCACATCGTTGCAAGATTTTTTTTTTTCAGCAGAAATATCTCTGCCTGGTGCTTGCACACGCGTCGTCACCGTCCGATGGTGATCCACCCGCGCGGCGAAATCCGTTCCCCACCCAGCCCCCCGTGGTCTATCCACAAGCCGAGCATCACCGCCGCTGCTCCCACCTGGACCACCCCTCCCATCTCAAGCTACCGCCGAGCGAGCTCCCACCCCAAGCTCCTCCTCCTCCTCAGCTCCCTGCTCTTCTCTGCTCCCCATCTTCCACTCGGCTCCGGGCCATATACCTCTCCCCAATCCGTTCCCCTCCGTCCAACCACCGCCTCACCCAGTAGATCGGCGGGCGGGCACTGCACCGGCCGGCGATGCTGCCCACCGTCGCCGCCACCGTCGGAAGCGGGGCGCTCCCCGTTCGCCCGTCGTCGACGGCGTCCAGCGGACGCCTCCGCAGATGCGCCGTCCGAGCTCAAGGTACGCCCGCCCCCAAATTTTCCCCTGTTGACACTGACAAATCGAAATGGACTGAATGGAATCTGGTGGTGAGCAGCGGGAGCAGCGGACGCCCCCGGCGACAAGTCGGTGGAGATCATGCGCAAGTTCTCCGAGCAGTACGCTCGCCGCACCGACACCTACTTCTGCGCCGATAAGTCCGTCACCGCCGTCGTCATCAAGGTCAGTACACACCGTCCGTTCCTCGACTCCCTCCTAGTAGAAGGCTGACAATACCAGCATCAAACAGACAAACGCGCCCATCGATTTACACAATGAGGGTTTAGCGTAGTATTGCAACGCAGCAATAGTGTTTGCTCTAGGATAAGACATACAAGAGCAAAGACTCGGAATAGCAATCTCGATGCTCCTTCAGCCAGAGGTCAAACCCAGTGGCTTCTTCTCTGTAGACACGCCTAGTGCCTTGAGGAATAGAGTACCGTGTTCTGAATGTTTCTTTCTCGATGCCAACCAAGACTACTGGCGGTGCTTGCCAAGATGATACCCCTGGGGGCACTGGGTTGGTAGAGGGTCTGTTCAACAGGTGGGAGTTGTTGAATATATCATCAGCTTCAATTCCGTTTTAGGAACAATGGAGTAACCCATTCATTACCATTCTAAAGCACCAAGCCTATGTCTAATACACAGGTACATAGGAGACCCCAAAGGAAGGGGTTTGGTGGGTAATGTAGTAAACTGTACTAAATTGAACAATCCTGCCAGTGGCTCCTAGTCTTTCTGTGACACTAATTAGTAGAACTTCATGACATGAGGTGTTTGTTCAGTGTGAATCCTTGGATATGAATTCTTAGCCCCTTCTTCATGATAAAGAATAAATGAGAATTCATAGCCCCTTCTTAACCCATATGATTGCATAGGATATCAAAAGGGGGAAGGGACTATAGTAATTTGAACAATGCTGGATGCTGCCAGCAGCACTAATGACATCACTCAAGTCATTTCTGTGACACCAGTTAGTAAAACTTCATCAGCTGTGGTATAGGTATTTATTCAGGTTAGATAGGAATTCTGCATCATGATAAAGCATACTTGGAACTCCTCTTATTTCATTATGAGTAAATGCTATGACTTATCTGCAGGGACTCGCTGATCACAAGGATCAACTTGGAGCTCCTCTATGCCCTTGTAGGTAATTTATCTTATGTATATGTTCCTTTTCCTATATTTCTCCTCAGATATGTATGCAACATACACTTACATTTTCTGAACTTTCTCATGTAAATGTGACTAGGCATTATGATGACAAAGCTGCTGAGGTAGCACAAGGATTTTGGAACTGCCCATGTGTTCCGATGCGGGAGAGGTGTGTCATGAACTCTTTAGTTTGACTGTTTCTTATGGTAACATATAGACAAAATATTTGGGGTGCTTTTTCTATTTTCGAAGTTATATATGCATTGCTTTACCTCCTAGAAAACAGGGTGAGGTTATTTTCATTTGTTGTGCTTGATGACTGTTTGGCCAGACATTCATCTCTGTTCCAGTCCCATGGGAATAGTATTGATTATGAAGGCATATAAAGTGCAAAATCCAACCTGCCATGCATGATAAATTTTAATTTCTTCCAGACAATTTGTAATGTAATTTTTAGTTCAAAATGAGCTGGCTGGAAGCATTGTTTCTTAAACGAGGCATCTACTTTTGCAGGAAGGAATGCCATTGTATGCTTTTTCTTACCCCGGACAATGATTTTGCTGGATCGGACCAGGCATGTCCCTTTTCACATGTTTTTCCTGCACTAACACATAATATTTCCTAGCTGTCCTAAAATTTCTGCATCAACGAGATACTTGATACAAATACCTCACGAATGATCGTTTGATGTGTACCTGTGGCAGACTATCACCTTCGAGGAGATCAAAGAGGAGACGTCGAAGTACGCTTAACCCCCATGCATTTTTCATCAGACGTTTTACTTGACAGCTAGTTGTCATATGTACATGTAGTATGCATAAGATATGCCCCAGAGAAAATTTTACATAAGATGTGTTGTAAACAGCACTGCCGAAGGCTGTCATTTTCGGTGTTCCTGTATATACTGATATATTGAGTCTCTTCATTATATCTGGGGCTCTGTACTTCATTTCTTGAATTAAGTGTTTGGGTTTCGCTGCTGTTGACAGCTCATTCTGGACTTCAACGTTTTGGAGTATACCTTTTAACGGTGGCCTAAAGCGTATAAACGAAATTTAATTTATTTGCGGGAATCTGATGGATCGAACTCAAAAGTTGCTTTTGATTGGGATGCAGGCGTTGTGGTTGATAACCTGTGTATAAACTTGGCTAATTTTTTGTTCAGTTTCGACCCTATTTGTTCTTTTGATTGAAGCTATTAGCTCAGCATAGTCCGCTTTTCCACAAACCCATACCGAAGAATTCCTCCCGAATCAAGCAGAGTCTGAATTACAGTTGTCAGTGGTGTCAAGTTCCACTGGTGATTGACCGATTGTTAAACAGCACCTGCACGAAGAACTCTATTTCATAATTATGAAACTGAATATACTGTTTTATTATTTATTACTCTCTAGGCCTGTGCCATTACGCTGTGGGCTGCACGAAGCCATGTCGTGCGGCCCATCAAGCTCGCTAGGCCTATGTGTTGTGCGGCGATGTAGCATCACGTTCGCGCCGCAGCGCCCCGCCGCTGTGCCATTCGCTCGCGTCGAAGCAACCGAGCGCACCACTACGGTACGCTCACCACATCACGCCAAACCAGGTTACCAGCCGGCACCGGCAGCGCGGGTCAGCAGGTGTTTTTCCAGTGGTCACCACTGTCAATCACGGCATCACGGGAATGAGAGAGAGCAAGCCATGAGTGCAATGGCAGGCCCCGACGACGGATCAAGATCCTGCTGCGCCTGCGCGCCTCCCCATAGATCATGGATCATGTCTGCAAATCAGCATTTCGGCTGGCACGTGACTAATGATCTTGGCTACTTTTGATTCTTAACCTTAACCTTAATCAACTCGAGATCAATCTAGGGCACAGACTTGATTTTCTTCCATTAAAAATCGACATGATTCGAGTTGATTTTCTTCGTTTTGTCCGAGCCTGCAGATCATTCCAGAAAACAATTGTGCAGGGGCAAGCAACGGTGAGTATATTCTCGAGCGATGATCTAGCTAGCTAGGACAAACACGACGACCGAAAAGCATGGGAGTTGACCGGAGAGCTTGCCCCTTACTCCAGCTTCTCTGTCCGCTGTCAGGATCGGATTAAACAGTTGACTCGATATTGATTTGCAAGATGCCAATCAACATTACACCACCCAGTTGAACCGTGTCTTGGGAGCAGATGACGGACGGCCGTACTGCACTGCACTGCGCTGCACGCATGTGTGGCCCGTTTAGTTTTCCTCCTCCACGAGTTCAGGATCAACAAAGCGTTGAATTCTTACAGCTTCGCGGCGCCGCGAGGCAACACGCGCATGTGCCGGGTGTACATGAGAGTGATTAATTAAGAACCTTATAAAACTGGTTAGCCCGCCTCGAGAGATCTGTGTACTCTCCACCATCTGTGTACTCTCCACCAACCTGCAAGTGCATGCTGCCGGCATCTGTCGGTAGCTAGCGAGCGAGCAACGAGCATGCATGATCCGGCCATCTTTGCTTCATTACCCATTTTAGTGGGTTCTAGCTAGCTATGTACGCCATGGTACTATTTCTTGTAAATTTCTTGGAACATTATCTGAGTATTACTGGTAGCAAATTTTGATCTACTAATTGCTCATGTTCAATTTCAGAGTATCAGGTTGCTGCATTTGCCTGCCCAGCTGTGACAGATAGACACGGGGTGCTTGCATTGGGCAGTTGGCCTTAACCTGCGATTTCGCTATCCATGGCTACATGGAGAGTTAGGATAAAGCTCGGACCGGACCCCGGAGCATAAAAGGTTGCATTAATTTAGGCACGACACAGACCACATCGCCAGCGTTGTCCGTGCTCTGTTGATCTGCAGGTAGGTTGTTCGGTTGGCTGTTTGGCTGAGGAATGGACCACGGGTGGCACTAAACGGCATATACAAAGGACAACATGCGGTACAAGATGTTGGGAGCCTGTGGATTTTGATCGATACTGTGGACCCTATGTGCCACCTGGATTGCTTTACTGCGTTAAAATCTGCAGGTGATTTTGCCTGAGGAAAAAAAAAAGGTCATCCAAAATCAAGTCGTGCAAGGCTGAAGCCTACAAGGGGGTGGAAGAGATGCATCATTTCACTTCAGGGCAACAAGCGAGTTATGGGGTCGATCATGCAGGTTTCAACGATAAGAGTACTATCACCTTCGTTGGCATACACAAGAATCAGTCTCATTTTCGCCATTCTTTTATGTTTAACTTTTGGTCCTTACCTAGCAAATCAGTGCTGACATACCTGTTAAAATGTCATTTAGCATAAAGACCATTGAAGAATCCTATTAGAGTAAGAAAATCATCCAGGTCCCTCGTCAAAAGAAAAAAAAAGAAGGAAAATCATCCATGTAAAACCCTCACTGCCTAATGTATTACTATATATAGGCTTGCAGGTCTGATTATTTGTAACAGCACATTGGCTTAGACTACTCGGGCATTCCCGGATATGCCGAATGAACTAACATTGTATTTTATTTTATGTTTTGCGTCCTTGTGAGCTTTTGAGAATAATTGAGAGAGATAGAGAGATATTATAATAAAATATCCACTCATGTATCTCACAATATCTATATGTTTGATGGTGAGACGATATAATAAATATAATATTAATTCATGTCCAGCCTGATAGATGCATGAGAAAGATACATAGGACAAGGAGAAAGAGATATTATATTATTTTTTTATGAGCAACGCCTATACTTATGAGTATCTCATGGTCTGGACTATATTATACAACTACTTTTGCAATGCTTATGGGTAGTATTAAATTGGTTTTTTTTCTCTCATTATTGTTGTATTCAATGATGTTGCATGCATGTGTGATTTCTGTGTGGAATTGCCAATGGATTTGCATGCGTACGAGGTTTATAAATGGAATCCACAATGGATTTGCATCCATGAGAGATTCCTGGGTGAAATTGTCACTTCAATGAGATGCACGAATCTTTTCTATGAAACCTGAATCAATTTTAAAATCTTCGGAATCCATTATAATACAGATAGAGATAGAGGTAGTAAACAATATGGTGAATGAGAAATGAGAATTAAAATCTTTGGAATCCATTATCATATCTACCATCTTGCTGCTAAATTTGGCATCCTACACATAGAAAATCACCCAAAAAAAAAAACTCAACAATGGTGAATGAGAAATGAGAATTATGGTTGTGAGGAAAAGGTGAAAAAAAGACATATAGTAGTACTAATAACAAATTATCGTGTTCGAGGTTGGCAGCTCAATGTTAATTATCCGATGGAAACAAAAAAAAATGCTTTTTTCTCGATTAACACTACCCGACAAGGTTACAACAAATAGAAAGGTTGCGGAAAAGAGATAGCGTAAGTTACGTTATATCAACCATACGTTTCCTTATCCAAAAATGATACACGCACTCTTGTGGCGAGTCCACGTGGGTTAGAGAGTTTGTTTTTTGTCGGAATTTGCAAATGACGGCGTAACTGTTTCAAAAGGCAACTCTAGAGGTGTTCGAAAACGACAAATAAGTACTTTTCTCTTCAACGGTTACTCCCAGAAAACAAAACAACCTCCGAAGATTTTGTTACTGGATTGCTCAACAATTCAAGCTGAATTGAACATGTTTACTTGCCTTCTCAAACCCTCCTTTGATGAATTTTCTGCAAATTACTGGCAATACCACTGATGCTGCTTCTCGTACAAGCCTCCTTTTGGCGTTACAGCGGTCTCGCTTCCACTTCCGGCAACGCCTAATCCGAGACCGGAGCCGCCCGTTTCCAGATCGGACGGCGTAGACATCCATCTCCCACTTCAGGAAGCAAACCTTGGTTGCCAACTCGAACACGGCCCCACACGTCATTCCAGCCGAAACCGAAAGGCCTAGCAGCCAAACCCCAACGACCGAGCAGTCAGAAGCGGGCGAGCCCGCAGCACGCGAGGCAGGCAGGCAGCATCCTCAAACCAAACACACTGCGCTCCAGCCCACACGGCACCCTTGCTCTCCCCGTGCGCGCGCGCGTGAGGCGCTGCTCCCTTTCGTTGCATGTGAAGCGGTGGTGTGAGGGAGGCCGAGAGAGTGAGAGAGAGTCGGTAGTGTGAGAAGGAGCTCAATGCCGATCGCGTTCGAGACCGGGCGGCGGGACGGTGGCGGCGCGCGGGGCCGGAGCCACGCGCCGGCGGCGGCGGCGCGCTCGGCGTCGTCTGGGCGGGGCAGCGACAGCCGGGCGGCGGTGATGCAGTCCAGCGAGGCGGAGGACGTCGACGGGGAGGTGGAGAGCTCGTTCAGGGGGCCCTTGGACACCATGGACGCTCTTCAGGGCGCACTGCCCAGCAACAGGTGAGCCCAACACTTCAATCCACTGCAAAGCTTGTTTCTTTATCGATCTTCGTCCGGTAATCGAGTTGGATTCTCGGTTTAGTTAAGTTTTTCCGGCTGATTGATTAGGCTTGGTGTATTGCATACGGAAGGGGAACGGGCTGTGTTTTGATCCCTTCGAATTTTCACGGTTCAGTTCGTGCGTAGTATAAATGCAGGTGTGTAGATCAAGTTTTTTCGATCCTGTTGTGTGATTCTACGGAGAAATTCCGGGATTTCTAGGTTTGTTATCAGGGAATTAGGAGGAAGTGGCACTTTTCTATCTGTGTCAGTCAGTTTCAGTTGATCCATGGTACACCCAACGTCTGCAGAACATATTCAGACATGTTCTTTTTTTTCTTTCTTTCTGTAGGCATGCTACAATCTTTTTATGGTTCCTGATCTAGTTGTAGCATAGGATGTGATTACCTTCAGCAATCCGTAGCTTCTGAATGGAATGGTATAAGTGGCCTTGGTTGCTGATGGATACTGAAGTTAAGAGGACTATATTCAGTTTTTTCGTTATCGATACTTCACCAGTAGCTGGTTCCGGCTGAGTTAGACAGTGACCAGCAAACCTATGGGGGCACTATTGTGATCCTTTTAAGCATTAGTCGATATGGTAATGTTTTCCTAAAATGGGAAGTTCTTATTCAGCATATTGTTCTGAATTGCTAACTCTGAAAATGTGCCTTACATGGTGCACCACTGCACCTGCTTAGGTTCTTCTTAGTTTCAGAAAGTTAAATATTGTCTGTCAGCTGTGTGGTGAACCCTGAACCTTTCTTGATTCTATTTTTTACTATAAATGCTGTGCTTTGACGTGGTGCAGTTCTACCAGGTCTGTATTCAGTGTTGTCTTGTCTCTACAGTCTGAATCTTTTACAGTTTTATCTTTAGGAGTATTGTTTTACTCTCTGTACATAGACTATTTTCTGTGATGTTTATAGGCGGCGTGAAGTGAATTTTTGTTCCTACTTCTTAGCTTGTGAGGGTTTAGGGCTTGAGAAGCCTTAGGGTTTTAAGAGGACAAGGTAGTCGTCGTTTAGCGGTGTCTGCAGTGCTCTCACGTCACGGTTTAATTCACTAAGTTATGCGCCAAAATTGTAACGGCATAAAGGCTTATTTAGTTATAACCGGTAACCTACTTTTGTCGACTCAGCTTAAGCATAGCTCTTTTTTTTTGTTTAGCAAGTAATTAATGTGGGCACATGATCAAACATGCACAACAAAGTTATTTCACATGCATTTGTTAGCTTGTTGTCGGAGTATCGTTTATTTGCGTTATTAGATACTTGTCTTATTACTTGTCGCTATCCGAGTATCTGCTAACGCCTTTCTTTATATGCGTTTCTTACTCGCAAGCTGCCTGGAAACTGTTTTGTCTCTGTCCAGTACTAGATCCTATTGACATGTCGTAATCGGATAATGTGTCTTTCATATATTTTCTTATTCTGACATATTCTAGTTCTTACCTACAACAGGAGAGGAGTGTCCAGATTCTACAATGGCAAGTCAAGTTCTGTGGCAGATGTTGTATCCTCACCTCAGACTGCAAATCCATCGCCTAAGAAGCGCAAGGGTCTTCTTCCATTCAGTTTCAGCTGGGGTAAGTCACGGAGCAGAGAGTCAAGCTCCAGAGGTAATGTCCGCAACAGCCCAAAGGGTGGCAGGAAGGCATTGTCTCCAGCTGGTACAAGCAGCGCTGCAGGCAACAGCAGGAGTGACAACGAGCATGGGTTCTATCAAGATCCGCCTCGCCATAGCCTGCAGATAGGAAGCAGTGCTGCACTTCGGTCTCAGTTGATCTCAGTTCAGATGAATCCAGTCTCAGTGGGCCTGGAGGATGTGGCCGAGTCCACTGCCTCAGTTTCTCCCAGAGAGAAGCGCAGGAAGAGCTTGGAGTAGTGACAGTTCCGTCAGTCCAGCTCCACCCGCTGGTGTCCAAATTAGACAATGGAAATCCAGTAGCCGGTGCTCCCATATTTAGTGGGTTATATGTAAGGTTCAGTTGCAACTGTATATAGTGCTAAGTTTCTTCTCCTTATACATCATGAAAGCGATACCGAATTGGGTAAAGAATCGTGTTATGGTATTTACATGGGTACTTTGTCGCATGCACACTCATCCGTGCTTTTGCTTCTCATTAATTCAATCGTCCAGGACAATTCCTGTCTTTGCTGTGTCCTGTGTACCGTGCATAGGAATGTAGAGCTTGAACATACAGTCTTTGCTGTGTTCACAATCATGCTTTTATTCAGGCCTGAGGTGGTGCGGGGGCTGGTATGGTTGCTCGACGTCACGCAAGGGAGGTCATCTTCAGGCAGTTATCAATGATCGCACCTGCCTGTTGTGCTTGAACCAGATGGTAGCCTTACTGTTCAGATCGCTGAACTCAGAAGGTGGACGACAGATCAGAGTATTGCTTCTGATCTTGGAAACGTAGCTTATCCTCTAACGTAGGAGAAAACGTCATGTTACGAAATCTACCGTAATCAGAATGGGTCGCCACGTCATGGGCGGAGCCACCTTGATGCATAGCAGCATGGGTATTCCTAAGAATATCCAACTTTTTTTTTTGCAAAAAATCAAGTATACATAGTGCTTGCATCAATATACAGCTATATTGGGTTGATTTGAGTTACAGACATAATATTAGTTATATTGAGTTGTAATCTAGGAATCAGACTCTCCTCCAGTTCGTCCTCCCACCAGGTCGGCGCATCACACTCCCGTACCCACCAGACATGGTTGACACCAATTCATGAAATGCAGAAACTCTTCCGATGCAATCTAGACATCAACTCTCTGCTCCCCAATCCCCGTTTGCTTCGCCTCTGCTGAGCATGCTCTGCTCGCCAGCGCAGCGGCCTACGGTAGCAGCTCGCTTGCCTGCACTCGCGAGGGCGCGAGGCTCGCGCTGGGCCGTCTCGGTGTTGGCTCCGTGTTTCCTTTACGGCGCTAGATTGCGGCTCTTCTTCTTGCACGCGACGCTTAAGTAGACACCTATACTGTCTTCTATCCCGCCACCACCTCCTCCTATTCGCTCGCGGTTGTGCCGAATTTTCTTTTCCTGATCCTAGTGTAAGTGTGGTCAGCCTCTGGTCAGTGTTTCTTTTGGTCCCGGTGCCAGGTTAGTGTGTCAGACAGCTTGCTGAATCGAGGACCAATTTCATGCAACATGAAAGACAAGCTCATGAAAGATTAGACAAAATTTTCCAAACGCAAGTATTATGTCATTTCCCTTGTTTAATGGATATTTTAGCTATAAACCATGTGTAACTTTAATGATGGGTATTGAAATGCAAACTTTTTCACTGTATACTATTGCAATTTTTTTTTGACACCGTATACTGTTGCACTTGTGTTTTTTTTTTCCTAAGATGAGAATACCCAACTCCTGGCTCCGCCATTGCGCCACGTGCTTGCCCAGTGACGCTAGGCGAAATGCTCGTATTCCAACTGACGGCTGGTGAGGATTGTAATTTGCGCTGCTCAGATCTCTTGTTACCTCGCTAAAGGAATCACACGCCAAATGAAAATGTCTGGTTTTGGCGACAAAATTATGTAAATTCCTAGTATGAAATTCTGAATCCTTATTTTTTTTAAAAAAAAAGAGGGTTATGCTCGTGGTTGCGAAAACGAATGGCCTGAGTCTCTTCCGCGGTACAACCCAATTACTTATGGGCCGTTCGAGGAGGGGATGTCCCCCAAGTTCGACGCCAAGCAAGCCGCGCCTTTCGCCTCCAAGTCCCCGCCGCCGCATCAAGGCGAGCTCGTGTCCGGGGGCGCGTCCCGGCAGCCGTTCGAGGAAATGACCGGGCGGGTGATCCCCAACTTGGACGCCAGCGCGCGGTTCGAGAGCCAGGGCTGCGCCTCCTCCTCGTCCGACACGGCACGCAAGACCGACGCGGACGCGGACGGGGACGGCTTCGAGGAGGTCGCCGCGCTCGACGCCAATGCCGCCGCCGCCGTCGAGGAGGACCTCCTCCACGGCACCCCTCTTGCCGCCAGGCAGCTATCAGGTACGGGGAAAGTTGATGTGACGGAGGTCCCGGGAGTGGTGATGCAGACGGCAGTGCTGGCAGCCCAGGATGCTGCGGCGGAGGGCCCGGCCGGAGGCGCCGGCGATGAGCTGCCGCCGGAAGGGGTGGACGCCGAGCAATTCAAGAAGAATAAAGAAGCCGCTTATGCGATTATGGCCGAGGTAGAAGCGCTGTTGTCCTCTGATGCGCAGCCCATAGCCTTGACCATCGATCATGCTGCGCAAATGCAGGCTGTGGTGAATGCGTGGTCCTGTGGGCACAATCAGCAGATCGTAATAATCTCACCAGCGCTTCCCCTCGGAATGGCTGAACACGTGTTGTTACAGGTTTCACAGATGCAAGCCGAAGGCTGTGTGTGAAAGAGACATCTCATTCATAGCAAGGCGGGCCAAGCGCAATTCCTTCGCAGGAAGATTGCTGACGCTGAAAGAGACATCTCATTCAATCAGTACCTGTTAACTCTGCCTTGGCTACCACATACCTGAACATTCCCTTTTATGTAGAGTTAGGCAAGAAGACAGGCCTGAAATTTGCAGAATTTGTTCTCAGATTATAAGGTCCCACAGGATTTGGTTGGATACCTTCTTGTATCACAAACCTTAGGTAGATCAGATACCTTCTTGTATGGTCCTGCATAGCAGAAACTTTTGTATGGTCGGATACCTTATGACAAACCCATTTTTTCCAGAATTTGGTATGGTATGCTAGCATATACCGTGTTGTACCTTATTTTGGGCTAATCCTAATAAACATGGCGATGGCAAAGAGGATTGTTCAAGATTCACCTCTGGTTGTCTAGATCTGAATAAAAAATACTGTCCTGCAATTGATGCCATTTGATGCCATTTTAGAAGGCCGTGCGATACATTTACTAGTATCTATTAAGAACCACTAGACTGCCTGACTCAACCTGGCATTGTCTTCTCGTTCGAGTTATACCATTTGTCTATGCTGCAGCGATTTAGCAGCTGCCGATGTGCATTGTTTACAATCATCTTGAAGTTCTACTCTATTTATAATCTGGATTCTAGAGCCCTTCGGGGCCGACCGTTCAGAAACGCCCGAAATTCGTCTTTCTTGTTACGGAGCCCATCTGAAACTCTGAAACAAGTCGGCCTAACCGGACCGGCTTACTTTCCCCCAACAATGCCGGCCCATGTTTCTTTCTCCCTGACAAGTGGTCCCAGACGCGGATAAAGTCGAGAGAATCACCGGTTAAGTGAGGGGGGGGGGGGGGGGACCGATTATTTTTTTCTTGGATAATTTTGGTTTTATGTTTTGGTTTCTGATGATTACAATTTCGCCGCAAAAAGGTCCATTCCAACTAGTGGTATCCGGCGCGCCTTCGCGCACCGCCTGCTGACAAGTCACGAGATTAAGAAGAGTTGGTAGAAAGTCAACTTTTATAAATGTTATAATGGGTATCTTCGGCGTCGAATCAACAGGTGCAGTGTTATGTGGAAGGTGGCGCGAGGCCGTTTGCCAAAACAATTTAGTGAAACAAAAAGTATAGAAGAGTTTGTGAAACATAAGATACTCTCAGTAAAATTATGGAAACAAAAAATACAGGACACAACTATTGTAACACTGGATCATCACGATACTTGATAATATATATGATAGTTAATTTGTAACTACAATACATGGTTCAAATACCATATATATTATTCGATGCAAATATCAAACGCAAAGGGGTTACAAAATGAACGCACATAGTGGAGATACTCATATATCTCCACAGATGTATGTGTGAATACATTATCTCAAGCATTGCAATATAATCATGAGTTGAAATCTTTGTATACCAAAATCACAACCTTGGAAAACATGAATAGAAAAATGCCATCCTTCTGATGGATAAGTACTGTAATGATGGTGATCAAAAGAGGAAAGGGGATGGATAATTACTGTGATCATGGTGATCAAAAGAGGAAAGGCTCTCAAGAAACACCCCTTTCCCCTAAGCATCAGGTACGTACTTGCACAGGCATCATGCTGCACTTTCTTCTGGCTCTCACCAATCTAACATTGGCTCAGCTTGCTTGCCACAGCCCCCGCTGGAGTGTTGCCCTTCGCATTCTATGACCAACCCATGACGAGCAGTCCAGTACCAATGTCAAGATTAGAGGGCGGGGGAGAACATACAGAGACACAAAAAAGTTCTCAAAAGGTGAAAGCTAAAATAACAGAAAGCAGCCGACCTGGTATCCTGTCTATTGAACATAAGAACTGGCAAATTTACACCAGCAATTCAAATAACAAAAGCGTAAAGTGAATTCAATGTAGTAACAAAATACAACATAAATATGTACAAAAGCAGAAAACTAATTTGATAAAGGGAAAAACATGTGAACGAAGAAATAAATACAAACATGGGTCGAGATAAACAACAAATACCTTTTGAGGGAAAATTCAGGAAACAACTGAAAGAACCTACTATGAAAGTCATGTATACAGTTACTACTCAGTTCCCTCCTGTATCGGCAGCCATAGAAATGCTATTCTTTTTTTTTTTCAGAATAACAACTTGAGAGGAAAATGTGGCAATAACTGAACTACACCATCAAGCTACAATTTCATGGTCACATGAGAGTAAAAGAAAAGAGATTTGTTCCATTATTTTTTCATCTAATGAAGATTTATTAAAGGAAAAGGTTCAGAATAATCATCGATGAACTCAGGAACAGAGGGTGTAGAAATGGCCGCTGATAGAAAGATTAAAGTCTTAAAGTCAAAGACAGTTCTGTGAAAGAACGATTAGGTGTGACATAAAGAAACAGATGGTGGCCATGGTCGCCATCTTACGAAAGTAGCCAACCATTGTAGCACTGGTTGTACCTAATGAGCGAAATCAACTGCGCTCAATTGTTGCAGGAAGTGGCCGAGGGGCAAATAAATCTACATGAACCATGTTGGCCATATCAAATGGGGATCCAGGAAACGCTAGTATCTGTAAAGACTAAAATAAAATGCAATCAAAACTATATATATTCCACACAAGACCATAACTTGAATTTGACACTTGAGAAAGAGTTCAGGGACTAAACAGTCAACACCTATGGTAAAGAGTTTAGTATCATCAACTGGAACAACTTTTAATTGACACACCATCTCTCTTTTAAAGAAGAGACATATGATGCACAGTAATGACTTTGCTTTGCACACCATCATAGGACAAACTACCAGTTTCACATGTGGCTCCTCAGACATCATAACAGATCATAAACCACGTGAGGAACCAAGTGAACTTCAGAATTAGCGTGAGAATTAAAAGGAGAGAGAATACTAACCTGTTATGGTACACAGCCCATATCAGCAAGACCATCTAGCTAGACCATAGTCAAAGTGACTGTGTCCATACATCGTACAACATGCAACTACACACGCCAATCAAAAAACAGAGAGAAGTTAGCAAGGGGGAAAAAAGGGGGGGGGGGCATCTAGAGCCCTTGCTTTTCAAGGCACTTCCTTCTCGTTGCGACGGTGCCACTCTGAACCCTTCCTTGCCGTGGTACCATCATCCACTACAAAAGGAGCTGATCCTCACACACGATGCAAAAAAGTAGCGTGTGTGGCAGCGTCAAAGAGTTATTGGACCCACAAAAATGAAATTAACTTGTTGGAAAGTCTGCAGCTGCAGAAGCCCATCTAACCCACACAGTAGCATGATCATCTACACTACAACTCGAATGGCAAGTGTCCATTTGACCTGTAAAACAAGCAACATTTGGAAGGAATAAGGAGGAAAGGTTTGCTCATAGAAAGGAAGTAATTAAGGAAAGAATGAAGGCAGATAGACTTGAACCCAAAACAAATGTATTTACATTTTGTAAGTACCATCACTGACTGATAGACGTGAATCTTAATAAAATCACCGTTGGATTAAACATTTACTGAAAAAGGCCACATTTATCCGATCACAGCTGGTTTTCACAGTAACAAACCTGTTTGATATTACCTATTGCATTGTGTTATAAGACTCTCAACTCAAACAGCAGAAAAGTTAAACTATTAAGGTTTGAGACGGTGCATAGAGTACTCTATTTTATCAGCTTGTATGTTGCTCAAAAGAAGCAGTATATTCAAGACAACCACCAAATACATCCTCCTTATCTCAGATATGATCTTCCAAAAAGGTCTACCCTACAATGCAACTGGAGGGGAAAAAAAAAAGAAATGATGGTAAAAATCTAGCAAAGCAGATACATAAATTTGGCGGTTTGAGAGACAAAGTAAGAGCAAATGAGCAATTGCTACACAGCCTGTAATCTAGGCCAACTATTAATACATTCTGGCTTCATAACAATCAGGAAAATACCAGGAGTTAATTTTTGCCATTTGGAAAATACAATATAATATTGGAAGTGGTCTTGGCTCAATGAAGTACAAAACTGAAAATTAAGTTCACAGCATCCCAATGGGCAAGAGAGTTAAACGTACTAACATATCTGCATATATGAAAGAAACACTGAACATACTTGAGGACGACGGGAATAATATCAGTGACCCATTAAGGAAAGGAAAACACTGAACATACTTGAGGACGACCAGAATAATATCTGTGACTGATGGAGCTGTCAGTGACTCACCCTCTTGGTGTAGCAGGAACATCAGCTCAAGTTTAATAGACGAACCAACAACATCAATTGGATAGTTGTTCGATCAGGACGAATTACGAATTCATAAAGACAATGGAATTGAAATGCAGGAAAATTCCAAGGCGCAAAAGATTTTTTTTAAAAAAAGATCCACCTCTGAAATTATTAAACTAACTGATCATTTTCCTTGAGATGTGTCCTGCCCATATCTTTTGTTCCTTTCTGGCCTGTGCAACATGTTTCTAGTCCTATTAGCCACATAATAAGGTGCAATTATTTAAATATAAGGCCGCACGATCGAAGTCTGAAATTGCAACAAGATGCAGTAAGTTGAAGTCCTATTACCCTCAATACAAAAGTTGGTTAAATTACTTCAGAAATACAGATCAGTAAGGAATGACCTCTGTTTCCGGCTATCAATGGTAAAGAGGATCGGAGGACTGCTAGAACATTATTCTACAATTAACTTCAAGAGATCCAAAACATTGCAAGTGATCTCTAGGTCTTTGCAAAAGGATACAGAGTTAGAACCAAAGCTATATTATTCAGTATATGCATAAGTAAATGATTAATAAAGCAACATCTTAACTTCAAGTGCAATGCCTAAGAACTAATGTAGAATTCTTTGACTGCCTTGATCAGGTAGCCACAAGCACCAATCTGCATTGACGCCGCTGTTATTAGGAGATAAGAATCCATTTCCAACTATCCAAAATTATTTCTGCACAAAATCAAACAGAAGAGCATCACTTTAATATATTATATATATATACTGAATACATAGGACAGTACAGAATGGCAATTTCAAGGAGGCACTAACACTACTAAGAGGAGTGTGTAAGAAAGGAAGGAGAATAACACAGCAAGACAGAGAAACCTACGGGATCAATGGAAACCCATTTAGCAAATGAACAACACATATAGCAAAGAAGGCATCTAGTTCGACAAATTCTAATGTAATGCTCCATATATTTATATTTTGCTTCCAGATTCACAGTTTCATCAGACTATTTATTCCAAGAGTTCTTCAGTGCACAATAACTACTTCATGAATTAACCCAGGTTAATTATTGTTTGCCCAAGAGACCTTAATCCCCACCAAAATCACACACAGCATCACACAGACAAATGGAAGAGGAAAACCACCTTGGAAGTTGGAACAACCTGAGCAGGCAAGAGGCAGCGGCAGCAGCAACGAAGGAACATCACAGGCAGAACACCTGCAAAGGCAGCGGCGGAGCCAGGATTTTGAAGATGGGTGTTCAAAGTCCTCAGACCAATGCCGAAACATCACTTCACATGTAAAATTAAAGGTACATTGATAGCAATGTTAAAATGAAAATAGTTTCATCCACACAGTAAAGTTGCTAAAACAATGAAATTAATTGCAATTTACTCAAAAAGTCTTAATTCGTAAACGTGATATGTTCAGTAATTTGGAGAAAAAAAAAACATGCTCAAGAAACATAATCAGGCAATCATTCAAGTACTGATCTCCCATGCTATATCTTAGCCTGTTCTTCACAAAATTTATGGTTGAGAATACTCTCTCAACACTTGGCAGTTGCAACGGGAAGGATTAGTGCCATCCTTTTTGTTTCAGCAAGTAACATAAGCTGAGCAATCTTCTTCTAATTTTCTAAAGCGTTCATCTCTACGCACAAAAGCAAATAATGTGTTCAAGTTGAAACGGTAGATGCATCAGATATGTCCCAGAGAAGTCCTTAGCATAAAATTGAGCAAGTCCTACCAAAAGAATCTTATCGAAGCAAGCAAACGAATTGCAAGGACTGAATGCTGACATGTAGATCAGCAACTATGTGTTTACCATTAAACCTGTCATTGAGCTTTGTTTTCTATTTAATATCAATATCCATATATATAGAGGCTTCCGAATGGCTGGGTTTTTTAGACAAATTCGATGGGTGTTCACTTGAATAGCCATGAACCATGGTGCCTCCGCCACTGTGGAAAGGGAAAAAACATGTACGCACAAATCGGCAGGGAAAAACGAAGAGGAGGTGGCCTCACGCTTGCAAATCCAACCAGACAGGAACCCATGATTAATTAGGCAAATGACGAGGAAAGCAACGCCCAAAGCAGCTGCAAGAGGCGAAGCAATAGAAAGCATTATCAGATGAGCTGAAGAACTCTAAAACCCTTAGCAAAGGACTGTGAACCCTAGACCCGTAGAAAGGGGAAAAAAGAGAGTAACAAACATGGGGAAAACCGTGAACCCTAGGCGTTCTTGCTTTTACAGTCAGCTTCTTGCGAAACCACGGCTCGATGCCGACGCGCAGCAGCCAGAAGTGGAGGAACATGGGGAGGAGGCCGATGCAGGAGAGGAGGATGAGGTCGCAGATCACCGACGACTGCAGCTCTGGCGACTTCATGGCCGCGCCGCCGTATCTTGACCATGAAGCGCTGGATCGATGAATGAAAGCGCCTTCGAGGGCAATCAACCCGGCTGGTGGATGTGCGCAGTTACGAGGAGGATGGCGCGGGAGGGAGCGAGAAGGACGATGGAGACGACGTCGCAGAGGGGCAGGGACCACGCCGCCGCGCTCATCCGTGTTCTCCGGGAGCCCGCGCCGCCGTCGAGGTCGCCCGCGCCGTCGCGCTTGCCCCGGAGCCTGCGCTGCCATCGAGATCGTCCGCGCCGCCGAGCTCGCCCGCTGGCCCACGCCTCGACGAGGACGATCGAGACGACGCCGCAGAGGGGCAGGTACCGCGCCGCCGCGCTCGTCCGGGTCCTCCGGGAGCCCGCGCCGCCGTCGAGGTCGCCCGCGCCGTGGCGCTTGCCCCGGAGCCTGCGCCCCTGTCGAGATCGTCCGCGCTGCCGCGCTCGCCCCGGAGGCCGCGCCGCCGAGCTCGCCCACTGGCCCACGCCGCCGCGCTCGCCAGAGAGCCCGCACTGCCGCCCGCGCGCCGCCGTCGACTCTCCCGCGCCACCCCGAGCTCGT
Source organism: Eragrostis curvula (assembly GCA_007726485.1). Classification (NCBI taxonomy): domain Eukaryota; kingdom Viridiplantae; phylum Streptophyta; class Magnoliopsida; order Poales; family Poaceae; genus Eragrostis; species Eragrostis curvula. The sequence continues at coordinate 47,493,124 of CM017441.1, read as the reverse complement.
AGACGTCGATTCTCACCAGCCCCCAGTCGCCAGCACGCTCGCCGGCATGGATTCTCTCCCTGGCAAATCTTGGGGCTGGCCTCCTCTCCCAGCCGTGATGCAAGAAGGCAAAGAGTCTCTCGAATGGATCAGGCCGGAGTGGAGGAACAGAGGAAGAAAGGACGCCCCAACAACCGCCATTACTATACACCTGCGTGGGAGCGCCCAACGAGGGGATGCGTGGCCGCACAGTACAGCGAGAGCCAATAGAAGACGAGCACGCCCATTGCTGCCGTACAGGCGTCAAATTTTTACCCGATGAAGGAGTTACCCGGCAACTCAAATTAAGCTGATTTCGATCGGACGCTGTGAAAATTTTTTACAGTCGTGGCCACTGTGTACGCGACGGGCAACGGGTCTGGAATAGAGGAGGAAATTGGGCACATGTTTTTTATTTCCAGCGGGGCCGGGGGCATAGATCCGGCGAGGGCTAGTCGGCGTCCCACTCTCTTCCCGAGCGAAGGGAGCAAGCGCGCCGGCGACTCGGCCTCGGTTCTCCTCCGAGTCGGACGCCTCTATCGGATCGATCAAGGCTTGCTGCTCTATATATAGCACATCTGTTGCCGATTGATGTGCCCAGCACCTCTTCTCGTCGCCAGCACCGAATCTGCGGGGACGATGAAAACTCTTGAAGGGAACAGAGTGGGCCAGGGGTCAGCTTGACCGGCGGCGAGGACCCCTCCGGCGTCCAGGCAAGTCTCCCTCTTCCCAATCCACCCCCCCCCCCCCCCCCCCCAAAAAAAAAAAGTTTGATTGGCCGTCTAACTTCACCTTCCTTGTTACAGACGATGGATGATGATTTCCGGTGCAGAACCAGAACAAAAAGGCCATGCCATGGCCACAGCAAATCGATGTTCAAAAAGAGTCGACCAAAGCTTCAATTTTTAAGTGTGCCAGCGGTATGTTCACTTTGCTCATTCGATGCCAATGTTGGGTATTCGTCGAATTTATATCTTTAGGGGGGGGGGGTGGTCCTGACTCCTGACCTCATTCTTTGATGCAGGACATACAACGGTTAATTTTATCAAAATTGCCACTGAAAGAAGTCACAAGGACCAGTGTCCTATCCACCAAATGGCGATCCGTCTGCACATTTTATCCTAAACTTCGATTTGATGGCATCACAATGTGCAGCAGCAGAAGCCTCCCTGGATCAGAGCAATATATCAAGGAGTTCATTCGAAATGTTGATGCTGTGCTTCAGCAACATAACGGCGAGTTTGTCGAAGATTTTCAGCTCAAGTTTGAGTTTAACAGTGAGCTGATTACTCACCTTGATAAATGGGTTAGGTTTGCTGCAGCTTCACAAGCAAAGAATATAGCTTTTGATCTGGTACCAGCCAAATTTCGTGGTCGCTATGATCGTTATTTACTTCCTCATGAACTTCTAGCCAGTCAAAGCACACACCGCCTACAGAGCGTTCAACTCGGATTTGTGTCTATTAAATTGCCATCCAAATTCAGTGGTTTCCCAAATCTAAGAAAACTTGATCTGCACTTCATTGATATCACAGCAAATGAACTTGAGGATATGCTGTCAAGTTGTTCTAATCTTGAGTGGCTGAGTGTTGTTAGGTGCCATGTGCATGACGAACTGAAGGTCGATCTCCCACTGCCCCGCTTGCTATACTTGTGTGTTGCATACTGCAGGATAACCAGAATAAAATTCAATGCCATGAAGCTCAAAACTTTTGTATGTGCAGGGAGTCTGTATCCCTTTGACCTCAGCCAATCTCTTGAGTTGAAAGATGCACATTTTTGTATTTTTGACTCGTTAACCCTTGATTATGCTCTGGTTACACTTCCTACTGTGCTTCCAAGTGTGGAAAATCTCACTCTGCAAGCTACTGCAACACTAAAGGTTTGCTTCCTTTTTTTCTCATAATTTGTTTTTTGAACTCGTTTTATTTATTTCTCATTTAACCTTTAATTGTCTATCTTCCAGACGACGGCATTGCTAGAAAGCTCCTGCAAGTTATCTTGTCTAAAGTATTTACAGCTGGAGTTATTTGTGAGTTATGAAGATGCTGACAACATTATATCATTGTCCTCTTGTTTGAGGGCAGCTCCTCTTATTGAAAAGTTTGAATTGCATGTAAGTATTGTCGAATCCTTTTTTTTTCTGCAATTTTTTCTTTATTTTAGATGTGTGCTGCTTTTACACTTTCAAAATACTGTTAGTACGGATTTTTATTTGCTATTGCTACCTATTTCCTTTTATTTTTAACATTATGATCAGTGTCCAAAAGGACCAGTGTTCATGTGTCATGCAAAATTTATCTCACTCTTTTACTTTCATGAGGCCATTAAATACATGTTCGTTGGTCATGGTTTGCCTCATCATACTTGGAACTTAAGAAAAAAAAATGGGTTTCAAAAAGAGTTTCCCCTTTCATTTACCTTAACAAAATCGAACCATGGGCCTGATAATAAGGTAATCAAATCTGCTGATAATAGGCTGGAGACAGCACAGTGAAGGGGGGCGTAGTTGAACCACTAAATTGCTTTATGCATCACTTAACCGTCTCATGGGAGCCTGTTTTCAGACAGAGTTTGCTTTCATGGAACACAGGAATACGTTTGAGAACATTTTCTTGTTGTGCCCTCTAAATGTTAATCCTTGTTTTCGTGACCATGATTCTCTAACCTTTTAAATCTGTAAGCAAACCAGCAAGACGTGAAATTACTCACATTGCATCATTGCCAAATAAACTATTTGAGCATAAGTGTGACTGTATTCCATTTTTTTTATACATATCAAATTATTGCACTATGGCTTGCACCTGATCATCATGCCTTTTTCCCAACTATTGCAGTTCAGTGTTACCTCCTTTGCCCATTATGATCGGGAGCCTCTCAGGAGCCTTCCACGATGTCCACATAATTATCTCAAGAATTTGTGCATTACAGGATTTACTGCGTGCACAGGCCAACTTGAATTTCTGTTGTACGCTGTGGAAAATGCCCCCTTGTTGGAGGTTTTAACTTTAGATCCGGCTTGCAAATTTGGTCTAGGCCTGACCTTTGACGGACAAGCATCAGTCTTCTCTTGGGCCCGTGAAGTTAGTAGAAGACACCTTACTGGTAGAATATTACCAACAACAAAGCTTTATCTTCTCTAGTAGTTGTGCCGCTGAGCAGGAAGTTCCATGTGCGTGAGACCGATGTGGTTCTTGTACATGCATGCAATGAGTTTTGTATCTCCCTCAGTTCTTACATTGTTTTTTTTTTTCTCTTTGCCAATATGCAGCATGTATTCTGATTCATATTGTTGTAAATATGAGACTTGTTTTCCATTGCAGGGAAAGTTAAATGTAAAAACCCTGTTGATGTCCATGAGAATTATTTCTGAGCATGAGAGATGTCCATGAGAATTATTTCTGAGCATGAGAACAATATGTTGATGTAGCTTTATTTACATTTCCGGTTCGAGTTCGTACCACACTTGTCTATGCTGCAGCGATTTAGCAACTGCAGAATGTGCATTGTTTACGGTCATCATGAAGTTCTATAATCTGGAGCCATTCGGTGCCGACCGGAGTCACCGGACCGGCTTACTGTCCCCAACAAGGCTGCCTCATGTTTCCCCAGACGCGGATATAGTAGAGAGAATCACCGGCCCAAGAAGCTACTACCGCATCGGATTTGGTTTTGGTTCTGCTGATTAATTTTTGCCGGCAAAATAATCTCTTCCAATTGGGCAAATGATTTTTATTTCCAGCGGGGGCATACATCCCGGCGGGGGGTGCAGATCCTCCGAATTGCTTCAGTTAATTCAGAGGAAGATTTCTCTGCATTAGGCGCAATCTGGACCGTTAGATTCTAGATCAAGAGCCCACAGGACGTCGCCCTTTCTGTATCGCACGCTCTCGCAACTTCTCACCGAATCCGTGGCCGAGCCTGTTTTTAGACTAGGTTTTCTTTCATGGAACAAAGGATTACACTTGAGAACATTTTCTCGTTATGCCCTCTAAATGTTTTCATGACCAGATTCTCTCGCCTTTTAAATTTGTAAGCAAACGAGCAAGACGTGATGTTGCTCGCATTGCATCATTTCCAATTAAATTATCCAGTTAGTTTGGCTATAAGTACGATTGTGTTCCATTTTTTATACATATTAAATTATTGCACTATGGCTTGCACCTGATCATCATGCCTTTTTTCCCCCACTGTTGCAGTTCAGCATTACCTCCTTTGCACATTCAGATCGGGAGCCTCTCAGGAGCCTTCCACGATGTCCACATAATTATCTCAAGAATTTGTGCATTACGGGATTTACAGCGTGCACAGGCCAACTTGAATTTCTGTTGTACGCTGTGGAAAATGCCCCCTTGCTGGAGGTTTTAACTTTAGACCCGGCTTGCAAATTTGCTCAAGGCATGACCTTTGACGGACAAGAATCAGTCTTCTCGTGGGTCCGTGAAGTTAGTAGAAAACATCTTAGTGGTAACAAAGCTCTGTCTTCTCTAGGACTTGTGTAGCTTAGCAGGAAGTTACATGTGCCTGAGACGCGGTTTGGTTCTTGTACATGCATGTTATGAGTTTTGTATCTCCCTCCGTTCTTACATTGTTTTTTCCCCTTTTTTTCTCTTTGCCATGAATATGCAGCATGTATTCTGAATTCGTATTGTTGTAAATATAAGATTTGTTTTCCATTTTAAGGAAAGTTAAATGTAAAAACCCGCTGCCGATTTGTGCAGAATGAGAATTGTTATCTCTGAGCATAGAACAATCCGTTGATGTAGCTTTATTTATATTGCTTTTCTTTTTAGGGCAGGTCGAGCTTTATTATTTAGTCTACCTAAGAAAGGACTCTATTTTGTTTTACCTGTAGGAATACACCAGTGTATACCAATTTCTGAATTAGTATTCTTTAGGTTGTTTCAACTCATCTTGGTAAGAAGCTTTTTTGGGTAAGCAACTCGAAACGTTTGCATGCGGAGGGAGTCTGTATCCCTTTGACCTCACTCAATCTGTTGGACCTGAAAGATGCACACTTTTATGTTTATGATTCGCTGACTCTTGATTACGCTCTGGTTACACTTCCTACTGTGCTTCCAAGTGCGGAAAATTTCAGTGTGCAAGCTAGTGCACAATTGAAGGTTCGCTGCCTTGTCCCTTTTCTTGTGATTTTATTTTAAAATTTTCATCTCACATTCTATTTTGTTTAACATCTAATTGGTCTACCTTACAGACGCCAGCTCGGCTAGAAAATGCCTGCAAGTTTTCTCAGCTGAAGTATTTGCAATTGGAGCTATTTGTGACTTATGAAGATGCTAGCAACATTCTTTCGTTGGCATCTTATTTGAGGGCGGCTCTCATTGAAAAGTTTGAGATGCATGTAAGTATCATATGCTCCATTTTTGCCTTTTACTTTGTTCTTCATTTTAGCCTATACGCTGCAGTTGTATTATGAAGATGCTGCCATCAGTGATTTGTGTTTCCCATGACCACCTATTTTTTATGCCCGATTTATATTCCTAGAAGTACCTTGCTTCTGAGATTGAGTGTTATTTTCATGTAGTGTGCTTAGGGGTGACAGTTGGGAACTTGTTCAGCCTTCAGGTTGTTTGTCTTGAAGTCCTAATTCCTTTTTTTTTTCAAGTCCACGACTCTCTTTCACATAGTTTCGAAGAATATTTTCGGTTCTATTTTGGTCTTTTTGCGATAGGTAATGGTATCTGCTTATATTTTTATTTTTGTCAATTACTGCACTATGGACTGCAGCTCTGCTCATCATGCTTTACCCTCCATCTTAGTTCAGTGTTTGCTCCTTCGCACTTTCAGATTCGGACCTGGAGCCTCTCAAGAGCCTTCCACTGTGGCCATATAATTATCTCAAGACCTTGTACATTACGGGGTTTACAGCTTGCACAGGCCAACTTGAATTTCTGCTGCACGCTGTGGAAAATGCCCCCATCCCGGAGGATTTAACTTTAGATCCAGCTTGCAGCTTTGATCGAGGCATGATGTATGAATGACCAGCATTTGTCTTCTCTTTTGTCCGTGAAATTAGTAAACGACACCTTACTGGTAGAACGTCTCCAACCACGAAACTTTACCTCCTTTATGACTTTGTAGCTTAGCAAGAAATTCCATGTGGCTGAGATAAAATGTGGTTCTTGTACGTTCAATGTTATAGATCATGACAGAGATACCGAATTGGGGAAAGAATCGTGTTATGGCATTTACATGGTTACGCTGTTTGTCTGTACATTTGTCCGCTGTGCTCTTGCCTGCTCATTCATCTGTGATTTTGCCTCTCGTTACCTCAATCGTCCAGGACAACTCCTGTCCTTTTTTTTTTCCCCCTACCATGCGCAGGAATTGCCGAGCTTGGTGAACAGTTTATGCTATCACGGTATCGTTTCCTCATTCACGGTTCTTTTCAGGGAGTCAGGAGATCCGAGTGAAGGTATATTTGCTCGCGGTTGCACGGATGCATCTGGAGCTGAATTAGCCTTAACGCCGCAATGATCTCACCTGCATGTTGTGCTTGCACCAGAGAGAGCAGCCTTGCTGACTTGGTCTTCGGAGGTGGACAGCAGATCAAAGCATTGCGTCCTGCTCATGGAGTTGCAGGATATCCTCAACGGAAGGAGACAACTTCATGTAATGAGATGTAACTTTTAATCAGATTAAGTTGGCACATGAGCTTTCCCAATGCCGCTAGGCGAAATGCTCGCACGCCCATTGTAGGTGAAGATTGTACTTTGCGTTGTTCAGATCTCTATTGCCTCACAAAAGAAAACATGCCAAATGTAAAATGTCTAGTTTCAGTGAAAAATGTAATTTTCTGTAAATTCCCAGTATCAAACTCTAGAGCCGTTTGCTTGCTAATCAAAATACTTTGGTGAAGTTTTGTTCTGATTTTGGGCCAAACAGCAAAGGCTGGCCCAACAACGCAAGTTGTCACGCGTGCGGCAGTTACAAGTGTAGCGCTCGCGGTGTCTATATTAATTCGAGATGGTCCCGTCTGCTTTCTTCATCCCCCCTCAACAAACCCGAAATTCTTCCCACATCCCCTTTCCACCCACCTGAGCGCGACAAAAGCAGTAGTAGTTCGCCGGTAAAAGGGAAAAATGGTGTCCCGCCGTCCGTCTCCGCGGCGCCGTGAGCGTCGGACGCCTCCAGGGAAGGGTCATGAAGCATCGTCTCGTGCTTTCAAGAGGACACTCGCCACCGCCAGCCGGGAGCGGCGGGTCACCGGAGCGCGCTCCGGCGCTCCGTACGGGCCCCTCGCCACGAGGGCCCTCAGGGAGGCTATCGGCGTTCACGCGCCGCCAAGAAGGCTCGTCGACGGGCCAGAGGACGTCGACCTCCCTCCCTCTCCTTCCGCGCCCCCGCGGATAGGCTGGCCAAGAAGGAGGCCAAGAAACCGCCGCGGGGATGGCTGGGGCGGAGGAAGCCAAATCTCCGCCGCCGGAGACCAATGCCGCGGTCGAGGACCGGTTCTTGCTGCGTCTTCCCAAGGCGTTCCGCAAGTCAGACGCCAAGAACGGTCACCAACGTCAACGGCGCAAGATCCAGGGCCGCGGCGCCTCCGAGGCGGGCGCCGCCGCTGACGCCTTCCTCGACTCCGACCACCCCGCGGCCACCAACGTCAACGGCTACTGAGCTCAGCAAGAGCCAGAGCCGCGCCACCTCCGAGCGCGGGTCGGCGCGCAGGATGCCTGATGTGGACGCGGACGCAAGGCCCCTGCCGCCGCCGAGAAGGACCTTCGCCACCCCTTCGGGGTCGTTGACGCCGACATCTCTGCCGCGGAGGGGAAGGATAGCACGGAGAAGAATGAAGAAGCCTCCGACAGATTCTTGGAGGAATTGGATGGGGAATTGGCCAGTGTCAACTCCATGAGGGAGTATGCTGCCGCCCGAGGCTTTCCACCGCCGCCTCCTCCGTGGGAGAGGCAGAACACCCCGCCGCCGCCGCCTTCACCAGGCCCAAATGTGATTCAGGCGCCTGTTCCTGTTGTCACCATCAGTAATATGGCACAGGCGGAACAGGTGTTCTCAAGCTGGAGACGTGGTGAAGCTGTCAGAATGCAAGTTTGCTAAGCTCAGCCTTGGCGCGGCGGAAGGTGTAATGCAAAGGGTTCTTCAAAGTAGAAGCCAACATCTTGTGGTCAATTTTGATATTCTTAACCTGAAGGCAACTCAGGCAAGAAGCTTGAGGATGAGAATCCGTCAGGCTGAAAGCGAGAGAGCTTTTTGTCTGAACGCTCTGTCAATGGAGTGGATCCCTATGGGATAGTAAATAGTTGCTCCCTTCGAATATGCAGTGACTTGTTCTGAATGTCACCACTTGCACCATGATGCAGTATGGTTGTTGAATAGAAATGAAAGTATAGTTTTAGTTTTCATGGCCTTCGAATATGCAGTGATGCAGTGACTTGTTCTCAATGGAGTGGATCCCTATGGGATAGTAGATAGTTGCTCCCTTCGAATATGCAGTGATTCAGAGACTTGTTCTGAATGTCACCACCACTATGATGCAGTATGGTTGTTGAATAGAAATGAAAGTATAGTTTTAGTTTTCATGGCTAAATGTTCTACCTGCTACATATATTGTTCTTTTGGTTTCTTCTGACGTTGTACTCCCTTGAGTACTCTTGCTTTACGACAGGAAATTGGCCGTTGGCTCCATTCCAACGGAATCAAGACTCGGCTTGGGACAAACTATACCAGTGCCTCTATTACATGACAGTTGCACTACTAACAGTTTTCCTTCGACGATATGCAACTATATAGAGACCACTGACCATCTACTGTTTCAATGTCCATTGGCGAAGTTTGTTTGGGGCATAGTAATTTGGGCTTTTGACCTCAAAGCTGCCCCAATGAACTGTCAGGATATGCTACAGAGCTGGCTTGAGGGGATCAATAAGACAAACAGGAACTTGTTAATAGTAGGACTGGCAGCTGTATGTTGGTCAATTTGGAAAACTAGGAACTCGGTGTGTTTTCAGAATAAAGTAGTATCTGATCCAAATACTATTATTTACATGGTCTGTTCTTGGCTTCAATTTTGGTCTTTGTTGCAGCGAGAAGAGGAGTCAAGTAGGCTGAAGGAGGGAGCGGCAAGACTACGGAAGGTGGCAATGGATTTTAGCAAGCTGGCGAAGAATTGGGTTCCACTAAGAAGACGTTTGGGAGGATGAATAATACAGCCCGTGATGTGTAACAAGGAGTGGTGGCGCGAACAGAGAGACATCACAGCCTCTTAATCTTTATGCGTCAAGTAGTAGTAAGTAGAGTTAGCATCAGTTCCTGGAGTCGAAATTGTTCTAGTTTCTTTGGATGTTGCGGTTTTGGGCCGAGGTAGGGTGGGAGGGAGCCCGAATACCCATTCCTCTGGCAGTAACGGTGGGTCCCTTTTTGTAATGATCACGGTTTTTTTAATGAAAACCGAGGGCATGCCCTCTTATCTAAAAAAAAGATATGCAACTATAAAAGTTTAATTTAGGCGCAAGAATCAGAAGGATTAGATCACCTAAAATCCAGAACGTCTTCAATTCTGTCATGCTGCCTATACAATATAAAAATGTTTCTTACCAGAATGAGTTCAAACAACCAAAAGAATACAAATTCGGAAATTGTTATATACGGGTGTATTCCTAGTGGTAACTAAATGATAGAGCCCTTTCTGAAAAAGTCTAAATAATAAAGCAACACACGCAAAATTCTGCTCCACAAATTGGCAGAGTGTTTTTACATTTCACTGTTCCTGAAATGGAAAAGAAATCTCACATTTACAACAGTATGAATACAAAATATTCATTGCCTTTGTAACATTGAATATACAAGAACCACATTTTATACAGCTCAGGCAATGGGGGGAGGTAAAAAGCACATAAACACAAGAACCACATTGTATCTCAGCCGCCTGGGATTTCTTGCTAAGCTACAAAATCCTAGAGAAGACAAAGCTTTGTAGTTGGAGACATTCTGCCGGTTAAGGTGTCGTTTACTAACTTCACGGACACCAGAAAAGACAAATGCTTGTCCTTCATACGTTAAGCCTTGATCAAATTTGCAAGCTGGATCTAAAGTTAAAACCTCCAGCATGGGGGCATTTTCCACTGCGTGCAGCAGAAATTCAAGTTGGCCCGTGCACGCTGTAAACCCCGTAATATACAGAGTCTTGAGATAATTATACAGACATCGTGGAAGGCTCTTGAGAGGCTCCGGGTCCAAATCTGAATGTGCAACGGAGCAAACGCTGAACTGCAACAGATGGAGGGGAAAACATGATCAGCAAAGCTGCAATCCATAGTGCAGTAACTGATAAATATAAAATGGAAGCAGATACAATTGCTTATAGCCAAAAGAGCAAAACAGAACCAAATATTTTATTACTGCGAAATGATGTGATATGAGCAACACAACCTCTGTGATGTTTTTCTTACAAGTTCAATGAATTAAAAGAGAGTCAGGGCATGAAAATAAGGAATTAGGAGTTAGAAGACAAACAACCTGAACATGTTCCCAAGTGTCACCCCTAAGCATTACATGAAAACATGAAAATAACACTGAATCTCACATACAAGTCTTTCAAACATGATAATAAAACAGTTAGTAACACACAGAGCATGCACCACTAGCTCTCACACTTTGGTCCCTTCACTTTCCTTTTGGCTCCCTTTTATTGCGTATCAGCATGAGGGAATCCAGAACTCTCTCATACTTTTTTCAGTCCATTCCTACCCAAATAGGGTTGATGCATTCTAGTAGGTTAATGGGAAGATATGAATTAAGGGCCTTTGGTAGATTCAGTTCACGGTCAAGGGGCAAAAATTACGATCATTTCCTTATCTTCGTTAACTTCAACTCTGATAAGGGTAAAACATTGACACATGAACTCTAGTAGGGTTGATGCATTCTAGTAGGTTAATGGGGAGATATGAATTAAGGGCCTTTCGTAGCTTCAGTTCACGGTCAGGGGGCAAAAATTACGACCATTTCCTTATCTTCATTAACTTCAACTCTGATAAGGGTAAAACATTGACACATGAACTCTGGTACTTGTAAGGATGTGAAATGGGAAACGAAAATAGGTGGTCTCAGGAAACACAATCAATGATCACAGCATCTTCACTACAAAACTGCAGCAAACATTAAAATTAAAGAAAAGGTAAAAGGCAAAAAAAGAGCATATAATACTTACGTGTATCTCAAACTTTTCCATAAGAGGAGCTGCTCTCAAATAAGATGCCAACGGGAGAATGTTGCCAGCATCTTCATAGGTCACAAATAGCTCCAACTGTAAACACTTCAGCCGGGAAACTTGCAGGCACTTTCTAACAGCGCTGGCGTCTGTAAGGTAGACAATTAGTTGTTAAACACGAAAGAAAGTGAGATGAAAATTTTAAATTCAAATAATGAGAAAAGGGGCAAGGCAGCGAACCTTCATAGGTGCACTAGCTTGCAGACAGAGATTTTCCACACTCGGAAGCGCAATAGGAAGTGTAACCAGAGCGTAATCAAGTGTTAATGAATCATAAACATAAAAGTGTGCATCTTTCAGGTCAAGAGATTGAGTGAGGTCAAAAGGATACAGACTCCCTCCGACCACAAAAGTTTCGAGTTTCACGGCAATCAATTTTATTCTAGTTATCCTGCAGTGTGCAACACATAGGTATTGCAGGCGGGACAGTGGGAGATCCACCTTTAGTTCATCATCCACATGGCACCTGACAACACTCAACCACTCAAGATTAGAGCAACTTGACAACATGTTTTCAAGATCATTTGCTGTGATATCAACGAAGTGCAGATCAAGCTTTCTCAGATTCGGAAAACCACTGAATTGGGATGGCAATTTAATAGAGACAAAGCCAAGTTGAATGTTCTGTAGACGGTGTGCCCTGCCACCGTCCAGAAGTTCATTCGGAATTAAATACCGATCACTTCGACCATGAAATTCTGCTGGCACCAAATCAAAAGCTAGATTCTTTGCTTGTGATGCTGCAGCAAACCTAACCCATTTATCAAGGTGAGTAACCAGCTCATCGGTCAGCTCAAACTTGAGTTCAAAATCTTCGACGAATTCTCCATTGTGTTCCTGAAGTACAGCATCAACGTTCTGAATGAACTCCTTTGTATATTGTTCCGACCCAGGGATGCTTCTGCTGCTGCACATTGTGATGCCATCAAATCGAAGCTTGGGATAAAACGTGCAGATTCTTCACCATTTGCTAGATAGGATACTAGTCCTTATGACCTCCTTCAGCGACAATTTTGACAAAATTAACTGTTGCATGTCCTGAACCAAAGAATCAAAGTCAAGATCTCCTAAATTCTTAATTCCACTTACACCCGACACTGAAATCGAAGGATTTAGTGAACATACCACTGGAAAGCTTAAAAATTGAAGCTTTGGTGGGCTTGTTTTGAACATTGGTTTGCCATGGCAATGGTTTGAGCTTTTAAGCCTTTTAGTTTTGGTTCTGCATCACACTCCATCTGTGAAAAGTTAAAGTTAGACAGGACAGCCAATCAAAATTATTCACTAGGTCGGATTTGTAGAATGAAAGGCACCAAATCAGTCCTCAAACTAAGGCTAAAATGCTACGGCACCAAATCAGCCTCATATTTGTAAGGAAGATAAGTTCGGTATGCAATCCTACTACAGCCCTGCCCTGCAATTTCGGTATACGGTGTTGGGAGGGGAAGAGAGATCTTGCCTGGACGCCGGAGTGGTCCTCGCCGCCGGTCCACACTCTGACTCTCTTTACGCTCTGCTCCCCGTCGGCGTCGTCGTCTTCTTCTGCCTGATTCAGCGAAGGCTAATAGAACTTCTGCGGCTTCGTAGGGAATCACAACACAAGCGAGATGAATCGATAGGCAGGGATGCGCTTACATAGAGGGCAGCGAACTCCGTTCGAGTGAGGCGTCCGATTCGGAGGGGAGGAGGGGACGAGGCCGAGTCGCCCTCGCCGGATCTATTATCCACCGTGCCCGACGGAAATAAATCCTCTTCCAATTGCTATTAACTGATTATTAGTATTTAATTATATCTTTGTTATTTAAAATATTTAAAATTGTTTTTTTTCACTTTCACTTTCTTCTTCTTTTTTTAAACCTCTCAAACTGAGTATAAATATAATATCTGTTCGTCACTTTCTTGTATCGACATGAGGGACAGGACAACCATTGTCAGGGGAAAGAATTCCGGGCTCTCCGTGTCATGGATAGAGCTCAGATTCTGTGCGGGTAATGCATGTGCGTCAATGACATGTGGGACCCATATGTAGCCTGGCCCATGTGTCACTGATAGTAAGAGTTAACACATGCACTATTGCAGAGAATCCCGTCCCTAAATTAATCAGTTGCAAATCTCCACCCTTAAATACACCAGTTAAAGCTTTCCTATATCCACCTAGCAATTTATCCCCACCCTAAATGTGCCCTAAATATTGGAAGTGAATAATGGCTGATTTTACTATTTTGTTTCTTTTTACACAAGTAATTTTGCACCTCGAATTTTACAAGGATGACATCATTGACATGCACTATCTCTACAACTCATGAATTCCCAAGTTGTCGTCTGCCCCCGGCTTAATCTGCTCCCGAGCGACTAATCGGCTCCCGAGCGACTAATTCGGCTCCCCTCTCCATTCAAAACCCACCCCGTGCGATCCGTGATTTGCGCAAGGACGCGAGGACTTCCCACCACGCCGCCAACTGACGCATCTTCTCCCCGCCGCCACCCGCATTCTGCGCACATCGCCCAACTCTGCATCGCCTCCCCCCACGCGCAACCACCCCGCTCATCTTCCGCCGCCACCGCGACACTCAGTTCGCAAGAACGGCGCCTGAAGCAAGATCGCCGATGCGGTTCCTCGCCGCCACACCAACCGAGGAAGCATGCTGCCCCCAGCGACAGCCCAAGCAACGCCTCCATCGCGCCGCCGAGGAACCGTGCCTCACGCGGCCGATTCTCAGGTGCTGATTCCACCCCGTCCCGAGACCCCCCGGTGAGCCTGCCTTCGCCATCGTCTGCCCACGTCTGGGTGCGCCTCCACTGGCCGATCAAACCGGCGATCAAAAAGACGATGGAGTCCACCGTCATCGCCGCCCACCGCCACTCCATCCTCTTCAAGGTAACCGTCCCCTTCGAGGACCCCGACACGTGGCACTACGCCTGCTGCTTTCCCCTCGACTACTTCGTCTACTCGGCATCGACCTCGCCGCCGTCGCTCACGAGGCTGCCGCCTTGCTTCGAGGGCGGCGCCGTCAACCCTCAAGTTGACGAGATGTTCATGCCGTACCGGAACCAGCGGCAGCGCACCATGATGGACCAAGACATGGGCATCCTCAGTCACGACGACGACGACGACGGCGGCGAGTACTTCACGGTGGCCGACCTTGGCACTGTTACTGGGAGGCTCCACCAAAGTGCAGGTGGCGACACTGGGAGCCACGGAGTTAAATCCGCTCCCGATCTTCCATCCCCGACCTCGAGGACCTCCGTGCTGGCAAACTCTCTTCTGACGCGCAATTTCTCACAATTTTGGACCCCAGGTAAGACGAAGAACTCTCGTGGTAGTGAGTCTGTCAAGTGTTTGATGAAATGCCTCAGTGGCTCAGTGTGTGATCATTCCTCTCTTGTTCTCGTGGTTGTGTGTTGGAACTGAAGCTGCTCTACATCGCTGAGTACCTTCTACATTTTCTGTTCATGCCACAAGTGTTTGGGTGTATCCTCCGCCTGCCACGTTGCTTTGCTGACATCTTCTACCATCTCATGTAAGTATCCCATTCTGCTTGCTTTTCTGAACAGCCTCCACCGTTAGGCAGGAGGTGGCGGATTTACAGTCTATGCAAGGGAACTGAGTCGCTGAGAGTAGTCACCTAGGCTCTGGTTCCTGCTCTTTGCACAAACGTATGTGGCTCCTGCTCCATTGGTTTGTTGGGGGTGGAATCAAAGATATCAATCATGTGTTGTATCACTTGCTGGTGCATATATCTGTAGTAATTTTGTTATCTCATCACCAGCTTTGATGTGTCTTGTATCAAAATCAAGTTATCATGGTTAATTAATGAGCTATGTGATGGAAGGGGGAGATTGTGAATGGACCCTATAAGATTAAAGTAGAATTGACAGTATAATAGGTTTTAAGATACGGGAAGCACAAAATAAGCGCTAGACTATCCATTCTTATGTTTTTCTCTCAAAAGAGTGCTCTTCTCTATCTACTACAGAACTCTACTACAGAGTTTTGTCCTCTGACTAAATAGAAACGAAAAGTGGGTTCATGGTTCTTGTTATTTTTTTTTCTGCCAGGTTATAGAGTTTCTTAATTGCTTAGGCGCCGCGTATGCATTACAGGTGCTTAAACTTACTCATCTGAAGCTTCCTCCTGGTAAGTTAATTGAAGTTGACATTGGATATCTCTACTAGCTTCTTATGTTTTCTAAATGGAAAAATTTACCAAATGCATGGTGATGCCTTTGTATCATCTGCAAGCCTACCTCTATATGTGCCAATATGTTTCTTGATTTGGATTCTATGCCACTTTTGAACTAACCTCCTAAATCACAGTATATTTGTCAAATTGAGAGTTCCCTGACAGTTATGATGGAGTTAGCTATGTGTTGCATTAGAAGTTGGTTAAATTGAATATACCATGCATATTATTGGCGCTATGTCATCTAATACAAATTTTGTTGTTAACCAGTGCAGTTAGAGCCCATTCTTCACTCGCATAAGCATTTCTTGTACTCCTTTTGTCATGCCACATATGCTATTAACTAAACTGAAACAAATATGTGCTTGGAGTTGGAGTGTCCTTAAATCAGTTTGATCTCCTATTTGTATTTTTTCTACTCCTTTTGGCAGATCAATGCTAGACTTGTCTGGAAGGAAATCAGTTACGTAGATTGAATGTTATTAATCTATCATAGTTTGATTGTTTGTTTGCTATAACGAGTGCCAAAAATTTATTTTTCTTAGTAAGTTCAACTTTTCAACCTGGAATTACAAGCCTTCATTTTGATCATGGCGAGGACATTGGTTAGGATTGCCTGCTTTTTGAAATGGCTGCCTGCAATGAATCATTACAATCTTGGTCACAGTCATAAAATTTAATAATTAAGGCTATTGTTTCTTTTAGCTTTCCTTAAATTTAACTATTGTAGTTGTTTTACTATAATAAACAAGAGCATATTATTTGTTTCACACATACTGTAGACAATTCGAACCTCTGGAATTATCTTCTACTGCTTTAATTGTTTTTCTTCAACTGATAGTGTACATAATCTGCAGTGGATAATCCAAGGCAACTCTCTATAATAATACATCATTGCAGGTTTACCATGCAATACCTCTTGACTGTTTAGCTGTTTTGATTTGTTGATACAGACTCCTAAATCATTGTCAAGTAAAGATAGGGTTTACATGCATTCTGACGACATACCCAACATTTTTTTTTCCTAGCAGATATAACATCAGTTTTGGTGCCAAGAAAGTAGTGCAGGTGTTACGATGGAGCTAGACAGCAAGTCTGAGCAGCTCAAGCATTTGGTTCTTGCAGTTTTCTCTCTAGGAATTGTGTTTGATCTATCCCATTGAAGTTATTTTAATATTGATAAATCAGATCGCTTGATGTGTGTTTCATGTCTCCTCTTAGTTACCTTATTTTGCTTCATTCTCAATTTGGGTGCTCGACTAAATCATTGTGCCCTCAGGTCAGCGGATGTACAGGCACGTAGAGCAGTGATTACAAGGCTTACAAGAGGAGCAATGGTTTCATGTTGAGATTAGTTTGCCTTTTTTTTTTCTTCATAGTTCAATCTTTTTCAGAGCAATTGCTGCTTTTCAGTGACCACTGCTTTCCTTATGTAAGCTATTAATTGTTGTGAGATGAGGAGCATATAGTGAACGAAGCACCGATGAGGATGTTCTTTGCCTGATAATTGCTTGAGTGAGCTCAGTAATGTGGAGCTCTACTATATGATATACATATATATATATATATAGTTTAGCCAACAACTATAACATTATTCTTCTATGATGAATAGGCCTTTTGGCTCATTCCATCCACGAGAAGAGCAGAAGAAGCAGGTGATGGTGTTATAGGATGTTGCCGTTCCTGGGTTAGGAGCAAGATGCCGATAGAGGGGGGGGCAATTGGGGAGCCTATATTCATGTTTGTTTCTTTTAGAAATGTAAAATGATTTTTGCAACAGAATACAGGGGTGAGGAGAAAGCTGCTAACTGAGAGAGCAACTTTTGGGATCCCATACTGATCTTGGTTTCCATTTAAAGACGCACAAAGATTCTGTATCAGTTAATACAATCATACATCAATTTAACTCCTCTTTTATCTCCTGTAAGCTTGACCTGTTGATGAACAACTGATTTCATCTGTGTTCTATTTTGGCATTAGCCTTTGAACTTGATTATAAGAATCTTTTATGTTATTTGGTATGAAATTCACACAATAAATAGTATTTTGTCATAAAATTTTCAGTTCACATTGCAATGCTCGGGCACACTATCGGATACATAAATCCAGAGAACTAATTAAGATATTTTTCGAAGTTATGTGGTTTGTTCATATTTCATATTTGTTACTCGGTTAATATTGTTGTCATTCCCGTAGCAACGCACGGGCACTTACCTATCTATTTATATATTTTGTCATTGAGAGCACGGTAGCACCTTCGATGTTTTCCCTGTTGCTTATAAATCTACATTTTGTCAAAGCTCATGCAATCATCTACTCAACGCCAACTTTGACAGCATACAGCCCACCGTCAGGGTGAGACAATATGGGCTGAGGAAAAAATGTTGAAGTTTTGGGTCAAATAAGTTGAGTCTGAATATATGTACAAAATCAAAGGGTGAATCATATATATACGACGGACTATGGTTAGTACCCTATAAGACACTCTTTGAGATTCGTGCGTACTCGATGAGATTTGGTGGCGCGGGGTTGACGAGTTGCGGGCGCGACGGACAAGTGAATAATAGTAGGCTTCAAGTCTTAGGTGAACAATTCCAACCCGTACTATTTAGCCTTTTTCATAAAGGTCTATTATTTAGTTTTTTTTAAGCAACTTCTATCATTTAGTTACCCCTAGGAATACACCAGTATATAACAATTTCCGTGTTTTTTTTAGAGACATTTGTATTTTTTTTGTTGTCATGGTGAGACAATATGGGCTGAGAAAGAAATGCCTAGGTTCTGGGCTAAATAGGCCGAGTCTGCAGGCAGAGTGATGATGGTGGGAAAAAGTCCTATTTACCTCCCTTAACTTTTATAGGGGTGCAACTTTTACCTCCAATTACAAAACCGGGTAGCCTGACCCCCTCAACTCCTTCTCTCACTTCAAATTACCTCCTTCGGCGGTATTGTAGGTAGTTTTGTCCGACGTGGCATATGTGGGCCCCACATGCCAGTGCCACGTCACCTCCTCTCCTCCCTCTCATTTTCTCTCTCTTCCTCCTCCGGCTAGTCCCAAAGCAGCATTACATCGAACACTTTACGCGCAGCTCCTCTTCTAGCCTCCATGAACCACCACACCGCCGCCGGGAGCTTCTCCACCGTCATGTTGGGCTTCCTCGTCATCACCAGCACTGCCAACGGTGGTCCGGACGTCGTCACAGTCGCCAACTGCGTGCGCCACCATGGGCGCACGGGCATGCCAGCGCGCTATCAAGGCAACAGCGGCATGGTGCGTGTTTCGGCACAACGGAGCGCGAACACAGTGAGGAGGTAGTGGTTTCACGACGAGGGGACAGGGGCAAACCTGGAACCCGGGCTTGAGCACGACGAAGAGGTTTCGAAAGGTGTCGGCGACGAGAGGCGGCACGACGGAGGGGTGGCACGACGGCGTTCCAGTCGACGGCAAGGGCGTCCGGCAGAGATGGCGCGAGCACAGGATTTACCTAGCTGGGGCGGACCGCTTCGCACATACACATCGATGTGGAGGACGGCAGGAGGATGGTCGTTGATGTGGAGGCGGACGATGGCTCGACGGCGGCGGGGAAAACTTCCGTGGCGGCCTTGCGCTGCTGGGAAACGGAGAACGAAGAGATTAGGGAGGTGCGCGACTTCGCTTGGGAGCTTCCAGTGCGAGGAATTGGCCGGAGACTCACCGGACAACGCGGAATCGACGACGAGGTCGAAGGAGGCCGCAAGGCCGGACTTGGCGAACTTGTGCGCGATTCGCGCGGCTCACGGCGGAAGATGGGCCATGGTGAGGTGGTATGGCGAGATGGAGATCTAGGGAGTCTCGGTCAAGCTTGGGGCGAAGTGGCTCGGCCGGAGTGCGGTGGACGACGACGAACGACGAGCTGGAAGAAATGCCAGGCAAGGCTGTTGTTGAGCAAGAAGGAAAAAAAAAGAAAAAGAAAAAGAAAAATGATGTGGCACTGACATGTGGGTCCCACATATGCCATGTCGGACAAAACCGCTTACAGTACCGCTGAGGGAGGTAATTTGAAGTGAGAGAAGGAGTTGAGGAAGTCAGGCTACCTGGTTTTGTAATTAGAGGTAAAAGTTGCGCCTCCTATAAGAGTTGAGGGAGGCAAATAAGACTTTCTCCGTGACGGTGATGCCGTGAATGATGGATGGGCTTCCGTGCCATGGGCCGCGTTTGATCCATCTATAGTGAATGGTGAAGACGCTCTGCAAAACGACGCTGCCCTGCTCGAACTCCAAGCCGCGGCGACGCGCCGAGGCCACAGCCCCCGCAGCCACCAGCCGGCGACGGGTCCTTTCGCTTGTGCTAGGCTCTGTATTTGCTGGGGGCTTGAAAATATTTCTTGTGTAAAAGTTGTCACGAAACATTATTGTTGCTGCTCGGCACATGTCGTGGCCATCGGACGGCTGCTGCCTGCTGTGTTTCCTTTCATCCCAGTTCCTCCTCAGAAGAACCCACTCCACGCGGCCCCTGCCACCTCAAATCGCCATGACACGGAAGGCAAGCTCACGAGGATCCCATGGCACACCGCCCTGCCCATCATCCTGCTTGGCCCACTTGCCGCCCATCAATCATCATGTGTGAATTGTTATGTATTATGTATTCATACTGTTGTAAATGTGTGATTTGTTTTCCATTTCAATCAAGAACAGTGAAATGTAAAAACTCTACCAATTTGTGGAGCAGAATTTGCATTGTTATTTCTGAGCATGGAACACTATGCTGATGTAGCTTCGTTTATAATAATACTTTGTTTTTGGCGTGTGTTGCTTTACTATTTAGACTTTTTCAGAAAGGGCTCTACATTTCGGAATACACCAGTATATAACAATTTCCGAATTTGTATTCTTTTGGCTGTCAAGGTGAGACAGCGTACGGCCCACCGCCAGGGTGAGACAATATGGGCTAAGAATGAAATGCCTAGGTTCTGGGCTAAATAGGCTGAGTCTGAGGAGAGTGGTGAGTGATGATGGTGATGCCGTGAATGATGAATGGGCTTCCGTGCCATGGGCCGCGTTTGATCCATCTATGGTGAATGGTGAAGAGTTGAAGACGCTCTGCACGACGCTGCCCTGCTCCAAAGCCGCGGCGACGCGCCGAGTCCACAGCCCCTGCAGCCGCCAGCCGGCGACGTGTCCGACGCTGGGGCTTTCGCTTGCGCTGTATTTGCTTTCTTTTTTTGACCTCGGTTCTGTATTTGACTGTTCGGAACATATAGCCATCGGACGGCTGCTGCCTTCTGTGTTTCATCTCAGTTCCTCCTCACCAGAACCCACTCCACCCTGCCCCTGCCACCACAATCGCCATGCCAAGGAAGGCAGGCTCACGAGGATCCCATGGCACTGCACTGCACTGCCCATCATCCTGCTTGGCCCACTCGCCGCCCATCAATCATCATCTCCTCGCGCGCTGCGCTGCAACACCACCTGATCACGCTCGCCTCCACTCCACTCCACTCCACACACACACGTCCGGCCCCAGCAGCCTCTGCCGCGACCTTACCGCGCACCATTCATTCATTCATCAATCCTTCGCTGACAATGCCACGGACTAATGCGTCCATGGGCTCCGCGACATCCGCACAACACCAGCACATGTCGCCCGCCAGGCGCCCGGGGCCACGGAATGGCATGGCATGCCATGGCTGTACAGTTCGTGTGTGAAAAAAGATCCGAGAAAAACGGGATCACCTTGTCCAGTATTATACCACTGATCCAGCAAGAAATTCACACAAGTTCAGTAGACGCAGGAGCTATTGTCCCTATGCTAGTAGTTTTATGCAAATGAAGATGACCTGATCAGTAAAGAGTTTCAACCACTCCAATCCGGCAACGGTCACAGGAAAGGTCAAGCAAGGACTAAGAGAGAGATCCAATACCACCCCTGAAGTTAGACAAGTGGAGTAACTAGTAGAAAGAAGAGGAAGAAGAGAAGCACACGACTTTTTACAGTTAAGAACACCCTTCAGATACCCATGTCAATTTCCTGCGTAACGACGACGCGCCATACTTCGCCAAAATGTCAGTTAACTACTTCATTCACTAGCTGCTGCTGCTGCTATCACCTGAGAGCTCCCAGAATCTGCTGATGATCTCCATCCTACTATTCTGCCGTCCTCTACTCCGTGTTCTGAGAAATGGCCTCGCCAAACTTGAGGAACAGTTCGGCGTCCGACGTGCTCGACGAGTTGGCGCAGGAGAGCGCGCCGGTGCCTCGCAAGCTCACGTACTCGTTCATGTAGCTCGGGACGGCCGACGGCTGTGGCAAGGCCGTCGTCGGGTGCGCGGGCTTTGCTGGAGGGTCCGGATTCACCAGGCAGTCCAGGACGCGCACCACCTCGTGCATTGTCGGCCGATCCGACGGTTGCCGCTTCGTGCACAGGAGCGCCAGCTGGAATACCTTCTTCACCTCGCCGAGATCCTTGCATGTGCCTCCGATGTCGGGGTCGACGGTCTCCATGACCGTATTGCTTGCTGTCTTGGATATGATCTGCGTCAGAACATGAGATGGGAACATGATCAGAGCTTTACGGTTTTTCCTATGTGAAATATCATCAGTGTTATAAAAGTAACAGTATGTTTTTCCCTAAGAACAAGCAATAGGACATAACTGTTTAAATGGATTTAGTACCGGATGAATAAAATGACTCCTATAACTCACCACAACAGTTGAACACATGCATTCTTTCTGAGCGATGCTTGTTTCACAAGATATACTCTTTAAAATTGAAGTAACTTGAATCTTACATGAAGGCATGGGAAGCTAATGGCCACATGCAAGAACTACAGATATTTCCCTATTTCATTTTTTAGCTTTCTATCCACATTATTGATGACAGGGGGACAGAAATGGCAGGCTTTAGGGACGCAACACTGCAACTTATAATGGAGCTTTCAGTAGCCATATACAATGGATCAGTCCACCACAGGTCGACAGTGCAGATAGATCTACTCACATGATAGGTTTCATGTTGCTGGTCCCCTCATAGGAACACAAGCCTAACGGGCATAGTTCAGCAATTATTGGGCACTATTGGAATCCAAAGCAATAAGATTAAGAAAATGACATTTAACTGAAGCACTGCAGAAGACTGAAAAATATTTACCATGTGATGGAGATTGCACTCGTTATCCACTGGTTTTTTCCCAGTCAGTAGCTCCAGCAGTACAATGCCGTAGCTGTAGACGTCAGACTTCTCATTAAGGCGGGAAGTGCGTGCATATTCAGGATCGATATAACCAATAGTGCCCATGACATAAGTTGACGTGTGAGTTTTCGTAACACACAAGCTCTTAGCAATGCCAAAGTCAGTAAGATGAGCCTCATAATCTTTGTCAAGGAGGATATTCTTCGATTTCACATCCCTGTGAATTATCCGTGGACTGCAGTCATGATGAAGGTATGCGAGGCCTTGAGCTGCTCCAAGAGCAATCCTAAGGCGTGTCTCCCAATCAAGTTTTTTCTTCTTGGATGGACCTTCTGCAAGAAAAGAAGAGTTAAATTATGATATGGTAATAGTAATTCGGTTCAATTATTCACTTTCAATAATGAAGCAGGTCCTTGTCAAAACATGAACTGTCATACGAGTGCCCAGTTCATCCTATGTGACAGACGAACAAACAAAGACTATTAAAACGAAAAGCAAAGCAGTGCTAGCTATTGGTCACTATACTAAAAGCTTTTCTCAGGTTTCCTAGAAAAACAAAGTGTGCGATTGAGTTAGCTGTATGCACTTACCATGTAAAACATCCCAGAGGCTGCCGCTTTCCATGTAATCATAGAAAAGAAGGTTCCCAACAGGTGACAGCGAGTACCCTTGAAGACTGACTAGATTACGGTGTTTGATGCTGCCAACAGTTTCGAGCTCAGTCTCAAATTCCTTCAGGCTCTGAGGGTAGTGAGAATACAACTTTTTTATTGCCACTGGCTTGCAGTTCTTCAGAACACATTTGTATACCGTACTTGATGCCCCATACCCAATGATGTATTTCTCACTCAAGTTTTCTGTCATCCTCATTATATCCTCATACACATGAAGGGCCATGTTCATATGAAGGATCACCAGCTTGGGGGGCACATTGCTCACTGTAACAGCATGCACATCTATTACACGAGATTAATACAGCCCTAGAATCAACTATGAGTAGAGTTGCAAATTAGAGAATATGAACTATTGGTCAAGTAAAGCCAAAATAATGTTACTGTCTAGAAAAACTAGTAGTCACTTTTAAATGACGTGTATGACATGGCATCAAATGTAACAATTGATTCACTGAAATAATAAGTTTGAAGCTCAGTGGATGAATTACCTGGTTTGCTTATGGAATCATCTTTGAAAACAGGTGGACTGTGCGGCCTGCAAACAGCTACTAAGATCATCAGGAGGATAGCAAGTCCACCCACAGCAATGCCAAGTATCGCAGCCTTTGAAATCGGA
The DNA here is from genome assembly GCA_007726485.1 of Eragrostis curvula. Taxonomy (NCBI): domain Eukaryota; kingdom Viridiplantae; phylum Streptophyta; class Magnoliopsida; order Poales; family Poaceae; genus Eragrostis; species Eragrostis curvula. The sequence continues at coordinate 47,469,219 of CM017441.1, read as the reverse complement.
GCTGCATAAAAAAACCAGGGGAAGAAAACATGACAGTTTATTAGGTGCAAAGAAATTTACATCAAAGCAATTGAAAAAGTGCAATGACAACTTACGTTTCTCCTGGTGACTGGAAGAACGACATGAAGAGCCAAGCCAATATCCACATAGTCCTGGATTACCTAAGAAGCTAACGAAATGAACACAATGTCAAACTATTATTTCCAATCCGTGCAAAAGGATAGCATAGAAAAGAAAATAAATTAGTCCATTACCTGTCAGGTGAAAACCGTGAGAAGTTGTTATCAGTAGGGACAACACCAGCTAAATTATTATATGATACATTCCTGTCCATAAATGTCATAAAATAGTGTTAAAAAGACAATTTTTTGACCAACCTAAAAGTTTTCTGGTTATTTACTTACAGGGTATTAAGGCTGAAGCAGTTCATCAGTGAAGAGACATCTCCAGTTATATTGTTATTTTCCAGTTTTCTACAAAAGAAATAGTAGATATAAGTATCATAATGAAATTTTCTAGCACATAATGTAACAAATTAAAATGTGACTTGAAAGGATATAACTCACAGTAACATCAGATTTTGCAACATTCCAAGTTCTTGAGGAATCAAACCACCAAGGTGATTACTTGACAAATCACTGGAGACAACGGACATATTATTGAAACAAGCATTCAAAGAATTAATTAGAAAAAGGATTTAAATTAGATCACTAGGTACTTACATCTCCATCACACTCCTCAAGTTCCCAAATTCAGCAGGGATGAATCCAACTAGGCCATTCTTGCTCAGGTTACTAGAGAAACATGTTCAGTGTAATCAGGGCATGAAGCTGGAGTGATATCAAAAATCTAAAACACAAATACTTACAGTCGCAAAAGATGTTCTAAGCTGCCAATAGCTGATGGAATTGGACCATTAATCATGTTACAGGACAAGTCCCTGATACAAGTTTCTTTGTTATATAAAGCATAGCATCGAATAGATACTCTTAAGAATAGCAAGATGATGGGGGCTTACAAGGTATCCAAATTATTGATCCTTGATAACTCAATTGGAATTGGACCACTCAAATGGTTTGATGACAGATTTCTAAAAAGAAAAGGTTAATGTCACAAATCAATATGATCAAAGAAGCGGGCCAAGATGAAACATCAAACAACCTTTCTCGAAATATAATTGGAAAAATAGTTTTAAGTTAACTTACAAATATGTCATGCTTTCAAGTTTACGCAGAGAGCGAGGAATAGTCCCATTTAACTTGTTGCCATAAGCGTTGCTGAAAAATAAAATAAAATTGTTACAGGTGTGTCTGAGACTTCACATGAGACGCAGAATAACAGAAGTAATGAATACTTACAAGCTATTAAGATTCACACATGAACTTATGTTGTCAGGAATTGGTCCTTCAAGGTTGTTATTCGCAAGGTTCCTGCAAACAAGAAATATCAGACGCCGGAACATGTACTGTGGAAGTGTGGATTCAGGAGAGCATAGAAGCATACTCCAATGATAAAGACGACTAAAAGGTGGCTGAACAGTACTTACAAATCAAACAAGCCAGTAAGCTTTCCAAGCTCTGGGGGAATTGGACCCGAAAGTTGATTATCATTGAGTTCCCTGAATTTAGACAAGTTGTCAGAAATAGATCGATTTATGGTTAGCCTGAATTGAAATGCCCATGACTAAAAAGAAATATCCCGCCTTACAGGTAATGAAGTGTTGACATGTTTCCCAGCTCCGGTGGTATTTGTCCTGTTAACCGATTCCCTTGCATGTATCTACGAGTACCAAATGCATGATGTTATGGTTCATAAACATGAACATACCAAACTTCTAGAGTCAACTAAACAGGGAAAAGAAAAACTTAAAACAACATGAACCATAAGGGGGGTGAGAATTTTTACAGCTTTTCAGTGTATGTCAAGTTGCCTAGTATTGATGGTATAGGACCAGATAATTGGTTGTAACTCAGGTCTCTGGAACAATAACAAGTTAATCGAGTTATCAATCATATTTCTTGAATCAACAACAGTCAAATAAGTACATAACTCATCATATGACTTACAGTACTGCAAGCGCCTGCATGAGGCCAATGACGGAAGGAATTGGACCCGTAAAGTTGTTCGCTTGCAAGGACCTGTACAGAGTATATGCATTATTAAGCAGGTCCGCGTATATCCATAATGCATGTAACGATGTTCTTTTCATTGAAAAGAAAAGGCAACATACAGTGTAGCCACTTGTAGGAAACCAATGTTGAACGGGATAGGTCCAGTAAATTGATTGTAAGACAGATCCCTACCAAAATAAAATGTCAAGGATTCCACAAAAAGATATATAGAAAGTGAAAAAAGAAGATTGTAAACGGAATTTAAAAAAGTTTAGTTTGACAAAGTTAGAATGTATATACGTACAAGACCTGAAAACTTGTACAGTTTCCAATTGTCTCAGGTATCGCCCCGGTCAAGCTATTGTTTTTCACATCACTGATCAAATTAATTGTAACTTCAAATCAGATTGAGGAAACATACAAGTTTGGAGGAACAGAATAGGTAAGCCGCGCACTTACAAGTACCAAAGGCCAGTCAACTGGCACATATCAGGAGAAAGGCTTCCTTCTAAACGATTGCCACGCAGTCCCCTGCATTACGAGTAATGATCAACTTAACCACTAAACTGGAAACAATAAAATGTTTCACAGTTCATAGTACACCATATGCGACAAACTAAACAGCATTTCACAAAAATTTCATAAAGCTGACCAGCTTATGCTGGGCTGGTCAGGTCCTTAAATACACTGATATAGTACCGATCGTACAAGCACTAATACGAAATCTCTGAACTTGTGCAAATGAAGGATAACTTACAGGTACTGAAGAACCTCATTCCAATATATTAGCCTTGGTATCTCTCCAGTGAGTATGTTTTGAGCCAAGTCCCTAGATCATGCATCGCATTAGAAACTGAATCCACCATGGCTATAAATCCACATTACAAGAAACATCCAGCAGCTTACAAAATCTTCAAATTTGGGAGCTGCGACAGCGTTGAAGGGATTGCGCCAATCAACTTGTTGTTCTTCAATATCCTTGAAGATCACAAACGGCAGCACAAGATCAGTAAAAGCTTTCAAGGCAATTACATTGTATATATGTATTAAGAATAAAACTCACAAGTTCTCAAGATGCTTCAGCTTTGATATCGAAAATGGTATGTCCCCATCCAAGTTGTTGAAAGACAAATCCCTAAACCAGAAACGAAAGTTAGAACACGCCAGGCTGCATGCATAAACAACCTCAAACATCTTAAACTCCACTCACAGTATTCTGAGCGACGAACAGTCGCCAATCTCATCAGGGATCTGCCCAGACAGCCCATTCGACTTCAAGTCTCTGTATGCACATACCAAACACAGAAGTAGATGGAAGTGAGGAAACTACAAGCGAATCAACAACTTAGTTCATCAGGGTAAAACAACAAATCTTCCGTACATCGAGACGAGGCTTTTCAGGCTGCCTACGGCTGGAGAGATCTCGCCCTGGAGGTTGAGTCCGGAGAGGTTGCTGCATTGCATTAGCGACAAACCGCATCAGTGGCCACACATCGACACATCGCAATCGGTAGAAAAGAATCAACATCAACAATAGATGCTCTTCTTACAGCGCGGAGACGGCGAATGTGACGTTGTCGCACAGGACGCCGCGCCAGGAGCAATAGTCTTCGCCGGCCCAATCGTACAGTACGTTGCCGACATTGCGGAAGGACTTCTTGATCTCCAGCAACGTCGATCCTGAATGCAACCCAGCCGGATTAGCATAACGAACGGTAACACGAAAATGGACTGCAAAATTTTGGAATATGAATAGACGATTTGGCAGAAGGAATATCAGCAGAAAGGGAGGTTGGTTAACACGGAGTTTTCATTCTGTTCAGAGCAAAGAGGAAATCAGTTCAGAAACCTCAGATTTCGAATGCCCAAAAATAGTACAGTGATGAAAGATAAAGCTGCAAGGATTCACCCAGAAGAGGCAGGATGATACTGAAAAGAAAAAACAAACTAACAGCAAAACGCACACGAAAACTAGGCTAAAAAAACAAAGCTTTCAGCATTAGCAAGAGACAGGATTTGTTGCAGAAACGGTTTCTTAATCTTTGTAGCAACAAACAGCAAAACAAGGCAGAAAAGCGGCCCTTGTAAAATCAAAACAGAATGTTAACCCACAAGAAAAAACACACATTTTGAAACACGGGGGTGGAATAGTTAGAGGCGGCTACACTGCATCCTCGGCAAGGAAGAAGAGAAGAGAAGGGGGCACAACTCACAAGGATTAGTAAAGTATTAGACTTAGCTTACGGCAATAAAAAAATGGGAATGGAGCACTAGCGAATCACCATGCCTCTAAAAGCGCGTACTTGACGCGCTAATAAAATACTAATCCTAACGAACCAACCCCCTGAAGAATCTTTGCTCCCCAATGCACAACCAGACACCCAAAGAAGAGGCAAAGAGGAAAAAGCACCCACCGTCGTCGGCGATGGCGACGGCGACGAGGAGGAAGGCAACGAGAGCGCGGGAGGCAGCCGCCGTCGTCATGGCCGCTGAGCTGCGAAGGCTCGGGGCTGTGACATTACAGAGAGGACGAGAGTGTGTGAAACGTGCCGCAGAGCAGAGCTCTGCCTTAATGGGGTGGAGTTGGTTGGTTTCGTGGGTTCTCGCGCTCGGCTTTGCGCACTTGCGCCGCTGCCTCAGTGACAGCGAGTAGCTGTATGGCTCGGCGATAGAGTGGCAGAGGCTAGAGTTCGTACTAGCGGCTAGTGCTAGGCTATAAAGGTTGGGAGTTTTGGAGAGTGGTTTCTTGTGAAGATGATAGGGAGGGAGGAGAGAGAGATGAAGACTGAGAGGTCACATCAGTGTCACAGTTTTTTTTCTCTCTCTGGTTGGCCTAGAGCAGTAGAACTGGAGTCGCAAATCGAGGTGCATGGTCCAGATGACATGTGGGGCCGGAGAATTTGGATTGGGTTAATGCTGAGCTGTGAGACTGCACCGGCACCTGCTGGTAGGCCACCACACTTCTGTATTTTGGATCGACAGCATTGATTTTCAGTTAAACTACAGTTTACAACTGGAGATAACAAAAGTTTACAGTCGGCAGCCTAACAGGAAAATCTATGTTCCTTTTCCTCAACATAATTATTTCTAGTTTTTTGTTTTCAGAAATCAGAATCATAGAATCCTAATTTTTACGTAATCCAAATTTGCTGGTAGACACTGTGACTTTGTGGAATTAGCTGTTTAACACAGAAAAAAATCGATTTGTTGTCGGACACTATCAAAACATGAATATTAGCTGATAGACACTATAACAGAAAAAAAGTTGTTATGAATTTTTTATCTGGATGCATATGACACACGACGACTTGAAGTTTTGCATATGCATGTATTGTTGCATTCTCTAATTATGTGTTTTTTCCCTGATTTTTTTATTTTTTGCATAACTTTTTAACTTGAAGAATATTTATTTTTCAGAATAAACTATACAAACAGTAAGGGAAAAAATTGAAAAAAAGAACACATAATTAGAGAATGCAACAATACATACATATGAACAACTTCAAGTCATCATGTGCTATGTACATTGAGATAAGAAATTCACAATAACCCTTCTACTACGTTATAGTGTCCAGCAGCTAATTTCTACGTTTTGATAGTGTCTGGCAGCCAAAATGACTTTTTTCAATGTCCAACAGCTAATTCCACGAAGTCATGGTCTCCACCAGCAAATTTGGCCTTTACTTATGGATCCAACTATAAATTATATCCCGAACAATATATTATACCAGTCCATCTAGAAATAGTACCCAAAGAAATGTGTAATATAGAAAATTGTTTAGTTATATCATCATAAAAAAAGATAGTGAAATGAAGCGTAGCATAATAGTGTTAACCACCTAAGCAAGGTTTGCCAAGAGACATGAGTTCACAGATGGGCGCCCGGCGTGACATGCCACAATTGTGCAATCGAAATGCTCACCGAAAATACCGTGGCATAACTAACTTTTAAGAGACAATGTGTGGTAACATATCATTCTATACACATATTTGGCATTGATACTATATGATATGGTTATGCAGCCAGTCCTCAATATGATCAAGAAATAGCTTTGAACTTTATGTTATATCTGACGTTTTAGTTCAAAACAACCGATGTAAAAAGAAAGAACAAATGAGTACTAGGAGTTTATCTAATTAGCGCCGATATAAACATTTATCATGTTAACATTGAAACTACAACAAGAATTAAGAGCAACTGCATTGGGTTCCTAATAGTGTAAGTTATCGGCCTGATATTTATTTATTTTTGCGACAAAGTTGTCGACTCGAATTTGGGTCTCTAACTTAGAACTAATGCTTCTAAATCATCTAATTATTTCTTTAACCCATCTTAACCAACAATATCTGAAAATAAAATTATAAAAGCCATGTACTGCAACCCATGTTCTATTCTAACCATCATCAGTTGAAGTGCCAAAGCTCAGCTAGTGCAAACAAACGTGCATGCAACCGACGTGTGGGGTAAGAGCGCGGTATACCCCCACACGTCAGGGCTCCATGATTGATCCCAACACGAAACGTGATGTTTATCAGGCGTCTGCAGGAAATGTCAGGGCCTTGCTTTCCTCTCTTTATCTCCAGCTTTTGCCTCCTTTTCCTTCTCCCTTCCATTTATCCATCCCCTGCCCATTTATTCCCCACTTTACCTTGCTTAAACAAGAATCATTCTTCGGAACCCGCCTGGTAAATCGGCTGCAAAGATCACTGCAAATTTGTTGCTGCGACTCCAGTAGCCTGGCTGCGCGACTCTTGCGATCCTGCGCCTGCAATGGAGGTTGCAATAGTTGTCTCAGAAGTAGACACAGTGAAGGCAACATGTACTGTGCGGTGGATCAACAGTGGCGAGGCGGTGGTGGCGTCTCTGCCGGGATGGCGGCCGAGACATGGCAGCCGCGCGCGCGCCACGTGACGGTGTCTGTCGCCTGGACGATGGAAATGGAGATGAAGCTCGCCGGGGCCCGGCCACCATGGCTGGCATTGATCTCTCTGTTCCTGAATCGTGTCATCGTGTGGTAGTGGGCTGACTGTAGATTGAGCGGTATCCGCAGCTGTGCAAGTATGGTGAGTAGTAGTAGACAAGGTTTGGCATTGCAACAAGATCAGCTCGACGGTGTGTTTTCCTGGTCCGGCCAGTGTCGATCAAGGACAGCTTCCAGCGCAGCTCCTTGGGTTAACCATGGCGGCGGTGGTGCGAGCACGTCGACAAGCCATGACGACGCCGGTGGATGGAGACCCAGAGAGGACCGAGCCGAATGGTGAGGAGCGTGGGGTATGCATGGTGAACGAACGAATCGTCCGTTAAGCTGTCACGCCTATAGTTGTACCATTGACCACGTACAGCGATCAACTACACCTTTTTTGTCACCGGTATTTGCGTTTTTGTCGGTTGCTAGTCCACTCCTATAGCAGTGGTAGTAGCACATCATCTACCCCAACTCTACAACCCGGGAGCATATCAAGTGCAAATGCACCAAGTGTTGGAAATCTGAAAATTTTCAATCTGAATTGTCGGATCGTGTATCCACGGTGTACATGCAACAGGAACATTATACATGGGCACCTGCAACTTTTGGTAAATATGCAGATTCTCCCTTCACTTCTCAGGGTTCTTGGACTTTATGACTCACATGTGCACAATATCAACCGTAGATGCATGATCCGACGGTCCAGATTGAAAATTTCCAGATTTCCAACACTTGGTGCATTTGCACCTGATATGTTCCCCTACAACCCAAGGGGTGTTCGTTGCATGTAGTCTAAAATTTAGATAGAACAATCTTATTATTTAAAAAAATTAAATAAAGTTTAATTATAAAACTAACTGCAGAACCTCTGGTCTAATTCACGAGACGAATTTAATGAGGGTAAGTAAGCCGTGATTAGACGATGGCTACTGTAGCATTACTGTAGCATCACTGTAGTAAAACATAGATTAATTAGACTCGTTAGATTCGTCTCGTAAAGATGTAAAAAAGTTTTGTCATTAAACTTTATTTAATACTCTTAAATAATAAGATTCTTTTTGATGTGATAGGTCTAAAATTTAGAGAGGATGCAACGAACGCACCCTCAGATTGCCTTCCCAAATCAGTTCCACTCTTATTACTTCCACGTGTCCCATTTATTGGACTCCACATGCCTATGATTTTGGAGTAGCACAAGCACTTTGCAAACTCCGATCGATTTCACAGGATTACGATCGAGCAACCTTTCGGCACATGTCCTCTCACTCCTCACAAATCTCGCCGGTCACCTCACGTGCCACCGTACGTGGCGCACGAAGCACACAGGCCACAGCCTCATCATCGATCGTCGCAGCCAGGCTTTCCGTTCTGCGAGTGCTGTTTCGCCCAGAGCCGCGTTGCACCGTTCGGCGAGCTCGTTGCCCCGCAACGGCAAACGGCCAGCTGCTGCTCCTGACCTTCCAACTCGATCACTCTGCCTGTATCACCAGGCTGGGTTGCCAAGACGCAGCAACAGGCGAGAAAAAGGCCGTGGGGACCCTCGATCGCCGGCTGAATGCGACGTGGGCCAGTTCCGGCGTCGCGACAACAGCCGGTGGCTGCCATTGCTGATGCTACTACTTACGAGCAGTACTTGTTCGATCGAGCGCGTCATGCCCCATTGTTAGTTGTAGAACACCTCTTTTCGTGCCTGATGCTGTGAGCCCTAACCACACAGCTTGCTCGGATGATCGCCAGGCTCCGTCTTTCTTGCCGGACACCGGATTACGAATGGCATGATGATTTTAAGGCCACGCAAATGGCGCACGCGCCGCGCGTGCGTGCCTGACCGACCCTCTGTCGTTCCGAGCTTCCCATCGCCGGCCGAGCCAAACGGCGGTACACTGTGTCCGCGCATCAGCGTTGACAGCAACAAATCAACCAACCAACGCCACTGCATGCCGGCTGCTGCTACGTGCGCCACGGGCACAGAAGCAGAGCGCCGCGCGCAGCACGGATCAAAGCCTGTGCTCTCCTCCGGCCGAGGAGGCGGTGGCCGAAACCGGCCGGCCGGCGCAGAGATTCGCCGGGTACGAGGGCGCCATCTCCTGTGGATGTGGTAGTAGTATTGCGCACGCGCGCACTGGCTCTGGCTGCTGTACGAGTAGTCCAGTATACAATGTGACTCGTACACCGCCTCGATCCCTCGTCTACTCGTCGAGTACGCCGTACATCGCCGTCTGGGTCCTCGCAGGCCGCAGCAGGTCAATTGCAGCTGCAGGCAGCAGCCTTGCATTCAAGGATCACAAAAGATTCGGGATCACGCCGGCTGGCTGCAGTGCGGAGTGCGCCGCGCGCCAGGTATCCCGCCGTATCTACGCACCGTCCGTACCACAGTACTATCCAGCAGGGCTCTGTTCTATGGGCGACGCTTAACGTAATCCCGCACGGGATTAGTGCTCGATTCCGTGCCAGGCAGGGTTCGCCGCCACGGGATTAGAGCTTGGTTTCCCTCCCTCCGCTGCTCTCATGCGCGGCGATGACAAAGGGACGTGAATGATGGACAGGCGGCGGATAGGAGTGTGCGGGCTCCTTTTCAGGGGTGGCAGCACGCAGCACTCTCCATTCATTACCAGCTACTGACAGTATTTACACCCTCCTTTCCTCTCTCCGGGGGGGGGGGGAAAAAACCATGTCTGTGTTTAGTTTTTGTATCGTTTCTGTGTTTTCTCGTTTCTCCTGCGCGTTTGGCCATTGATGTGGTAAGATGATTCCTTGGCTTGGCCTCCATCCGGCTGGCGCGTCCCAGTCCTTTTGGGCAGTGGCGAAGCCACTCTCTGACACGGCGTAGATGATGCGGAGTTCACATGCACGCGCTCTGTTCAGTTGGCAGCTGCTCCCATATTGCAACGAGGCTTCTCACGCCACTGTGCGCACGTGCCGTGTTCCGAGCGTAGTAGGGAGTACCACGTGAGATAAGCTCAATGGAGGCACTACAAACTTTTTACAGTTCCGTTTACAAACCACCTTAATTTTTTTTAAGAATTTCTTGTACTATTTGCGTTTGTATGGAAAATGTCCTGGAAAAACCCAACACAATGAGAAAACCAGGACGGGCGCGAGCGATGGAAGAAAAACCCAGGAGCGAGAAAAAAGAAATATGATTCTTTCTGCTTGTGAACAGCACCGCGAACTCGTCAATCAATCACGCCGCGAGCGTGACGTCGCCTCGGGCAGAGCAACGATTTTTGCCTGTTCTCGCCACACACACCACATCTCTCTCTCTCTCTCTCTCTCCAAGCGCGCGTCGCCATCCCGCCGTCCTCGGCGTCCGGCCCCCCGCCGCGTCACCGGCCTGCCTGCCGGCGGGACGTGACGCCGCCCGTACGGCCGCACAGGGTTCCTGCCGCGCGGCCGGTGGAGGAGGAGGAGGAGGAGGAGAGGACGACGCCATCCTTCATTGCCTGTCAAGTGGGCCTCCTATAGCACTCTACAGCGTCTCGACGTCGTATCCCCGGAGCCGTACGAGCGTAGCAGTAGGCCGTAGACGCAGGGGCAGCAGCACAGGTGACGTCGCGGGCCCCGTCCAGCGGCGCGCGAGTGACCGGCGGGCCCAGCGGCCGCATCCATGTGCGCCGCCTGCCGCTGCTGGGGCCATGGCTCGTCATAATCTCCCTTAAGAAAAGGGGTTTACAGCTCACGAAGCTGAGATAATCGTGATCATCTGCTTGCTCGTGTCGGAAGAAGCAGCGCAGCGCCCTGATACGGATACAAGAGCTAAAAAAAAAAACTTAAGGAAAAGAGGAGGCAATATTATAACGCATCGATCAGATCAGCTGTCTGATGATTCTCCTACTACCTGAGAGTGACGCAGCCTTTTTTCCATTAGCATGTGGATTGCGAGAAAAGCAACGTGTGAGTAGAGGAAGGGAGACCATTGCGCAGTGTCCCATTGCATCACTGTTGGTCTTTTAAAAGACTCTGCCGCCCGTGATGGTCGTATTCCGGACGCTAATCATCCCGCTTTCCCGCGGATCAGCATACGTGTAGAGCGTACAGGCTTCCAGTGTCAGGGCGAGCTGGAGCTCGAGATTCGCTTCCTTTCGCGTGTTTGGCCATGCAAGACAGCACTGGAGTGTCGTGCACCGGACACTCACACACACTGGCCGGTCGTTAGGTCGAGCGAGCCCGTTTTGAATCCCTTTTTGTAGCCAAAGCGGGGTTGAACTAGCAAGTGTCGTGCAGTATTCGACTGCTAGTGCGCTGCTTTGGCGCGAGTGACCTGTGCTGTGCTGCTGTATGTGCAGCAGAGAGAGGGGAGCGAGAGAGTATAACCCAATAGAAAAAGTCAGCGTCAGGTGCTCAGATGACTTGTACTGTCACTCCACGCATCGCCACTGTGTTCGTTGCACCTGTTTAGGTGTGTTCGTTGCACCTGTTTAGACCCCTCTAAAATTTAGCTCTAAAGAGAATTTTATTATTTAGAGTATTAAATAAAGTCTAATGACAAAACCTTTTTACAGATGGGTACATCTTTACGAGACGAATCTAATGAGCCTAATTAATCTATGTTTTGCTACAGTGATGCTACAGTAAATATCGTCTAATCACGGCTTAACTACCCTCGTTAAATTCGTCTCGCGATTTAGAGGGGGGTTCTGCAGTTAGTTTTGTAATTAAACTTTATTTAAGACAAGATTCTTTTTGTTTAAACTCCTCTAAATTTTAGACTCTAAAACGCCGAACACGCCCTTAGACCCCTTTAAAATTTAGCTCTAAAGAGAATCTTATTATTTAGAGTATTAAATAAAGTCTAATGACAAAACCTTTTTACAGATGGGTACATCTTTACGAGACGAATCTAATGAGCCTAATTAATCTATGTTTTGCTACATTGATGCTACAGTAAATATCGTCTAATCACGGCTTAACTACCCTCGTTAAATTCGTCTCGCGATTTAGAGGGGGGTTCTGCAGTTAGTTTTGTAATTAAACTTTATTTAAGACAAGATTCTTTTTGTTTAAACCCCTCTAAATTTTAGATTCTAAAACGCCGAACACGCCCCATGTATCTGGCTCGTCGAGCGCTCTCAACTGTCATCCGTCCGCCCGCCCGCTGAGCTCCCGTCAAGCCATCGCCATGGCGCATTGGTACTTGCACACAACATGGAGGAGCAGCAGCAGGGGATGATGAGTCAACTCAGCGCTGCGTCTACTCACGCTTTGCGCAACCGCAGCAGATTCGCGCCGGAGGAGACGAGGAACCGCGCCACGGACGCTCCATAGTGCCATGCCATGCAGCGTGTTCGCGTGCTGCTGGCAGTTTTGTTGTGCACTGCTGTGTTTGGTACGCGCGTCACGTCAGAAATTGAGGGCAAGACACCATTGAGTAAAATTTTTGTTTTCGCGGAAAAAAAGGAATAATACTGGTTGTACATTAAAGCAACAGAAATCAATGAGTGAGTTGCTGTAAGTATTGTGTTAGTACCGTTGTGATCGATTCCGACGCTTTTGAAAATCGAACTATGGTGGAAATACTACTCGATCCTGAATTAATGGGGCTTGTAGTGGTGTCGTGTACTGAGTGCAAATACTACACTAGTACCGCACTTAAGAGTACGGCGTCTTGGTAATATGTCGACCAGGACCATAATCCATATACACTACTCCTAGGACATCCCAGTACAGTAGTAGCCTTTTTTTTTTCCCGAACAATGTACAGTAGTAGCCTTGTGCGCCTGTACCTCAAGACATGTACTCGCACCGTATTAACACCGTATGACTAGGATGCAGACATGTTTTCTCCGTGACCGGATCTTCGCCGAGCCAGGCAGAAGGACAGAAACTATGCCCCGGTCAAAACCCGCGACCAAGAACCCGATCACGTTCGTACGTCGTCCAACCGCATCTACTCCTCGTCCTCGTACGGGGCCGATTGATGCGATGCCGATGCTACGCAGCTGCCATGGCTAGCTGAAATTCATGGCTGCGATCAGCGGGCTCCTCGTGCCGCCGTGAATTATTGGCGTGGATGAGGAGCATAAATGGCACGTCACATAAATGCTAGTATAGGCTGCTCGATCGGCTTCATTTCGTCGATCGACTCTGAAAAGGTGCGGACACCCGGTAGCACGTCCGAGCGCAGTTAATGGTGGGTCGAGCTACCAATGTGACAGGCGAAAGAGGACGTTTACTCGCACCATGCACTCTTCTGTTCGTAGTAGTACCAGTACGCACGTATAGCTACTGCCTAGTACTGATCATGGAGGTTGTAGCACTGGTACAGTGAAACGAACTGTTCGTACGCGTAGCGTGCTACACCACTATGCTGAGGGATGAGAGATCGGAGTGAGAGGCAACCCCCACATTTGCTCGATCGGTGGCGATGGATGCGCCCATGCCGTCGCCACTCCACTCCCCGTGTTGGGCTCACTGTTCTACTGTTCAGTCTCGTATACGAGAGGAGTAATGCGGCGCCTGGCTCGGCCCGAAAGGGAAATGAAGCGATCGCACACGGAGCAGCGCAAGCGGCGGTGTTGCGCTGGCGCGTACTACTACTAGCACTGTGCGGGCCGTGCAGGGCGGCATGGGCGCGAGGCGATATGGTATGGCATATGGCATGGGCGTCCCCTTGTGTTCCCGCATGGTCCGCCCGGTGTAGCGCGGCTTCGTCACCGAGGAAGGAGCGCACCGGGTCACACGAGTTTTCGCCGTGCGAGCGCGTCCCCCATGCCCCAGCTGCTACGCAGTCGGGCGGGCCGCCAGCCACCGGCGCGGGGCGTGACGTGAGGCGCGAGCCGTGGCCCAGGCAGACGGGAAGGCACGGGTGCGAGTCCGTGCGGTCGGATTGGGTTGGGTGCTTGGGTCCTTGCGGGGGAGTCAGGAATCGAGAGGAATCGGCACCGCGCCGTGCGGGTCGTGAGAGAGGGGGAGCCGTGACGTGCCGCTGCCGCACACGGTGGTCTGCCGGGACACGAGCGAGTTGGAATCTGCTCGCGCCGGCTGCGGCCAAAAAGAGTGAAACCGCGCAGTCACGCGGAGACAGACGGGGTGCAGCATTAGCGGCAAGTACCACGGCGCGTTTCACTTTCACGGTAGGAGTATCTCTCGACTCCTCCCTCCGGCAGCATCAAGCCATCCTTCCTCCTACTAGTACAGTATTGAAGGAAGATGAAGCCAAGTACTTGCAGATGATGAAGCGAAGAATTGACACGCAGACGGAGTTTTACGGCTAGTAATTTCGGCCACAGTTCGCCACATAAAATGGACTAAACATGTCCCCGTTTGTCAACGACTCCAGCCGCAAGTCAGGGCGGTCTGCCGGCGACTACACCAGTAACCCGTCGGGCGGGAAACCCAAAACGCCGTCGCCATGGGACGCCGGGGCCCGGGGGCCGGGCGCGCGCGCCGTGCACGCGGCCCCACGCGTCGGTGGCGGCACACGCAAAGCGCACCAACGCACCGCGCTGCCGCGATCTCTCACCCGTCGCTGTCAGATCTTTTGGAGCTCGGTGGCTGGCTGTACGCGCGCCACCACGGATCGGCTGCTGCTTTTCTGCCTGCTGCGCGTCGCGGTAACTTTTTGAGCGCCTCGCCTTCTCTTTCTCTCTCGCCGGCATGTCGCAGCGAAGCGAGGGCCCGCCGGTCCGGAGGGCGTCGCGATCCGTTTACCGTTTTGTGATGCACATGTGACACGGGAGATTTGAGGAGAATGTGAGACGGGAGTGAGGGAGTGCTTTTGCTAGGGTGCGTATCGGCAGGGCTCGGGCTTTGGCTTTGGCTCGCTCGCCGGCCTCGGGAAGGCCCTCGTGCCCGCCCAGATTTGTGGGCGCAGTGAGCAGGCGCTGGCGCCTTTCGTGGTAAAGACACTCCATATTTGGTAGCCATCGGGTGACTTGCGTTGGAGTAGCAAGGACATAAAGCTGTAACATGGCGCACGCACCGTGCTCGCCCCAGAAACAATTCACACGTACGCGCCTGGACTAAGAAAGAAGGTCGTGAATTTTACATTGACAGTGCAGCGATCAAACCGAACATTCGCGCTCAGCTCTGGAACGGACGAACGGTTGGTAATTAAATTGGCATAACAAAAGCGTACAAAACTTTTTATTAGATCGCAGCTGTTTGCAACGTCGAAAGCTCAATGATCCTCTTTTGTACCCATTGTACTCAAGGGAATTATTGGATTCGAAATGGGGCCGAAGCCTTGGACGCTAGCCGAGTTCCATTTACGCAAATGATTAGCGTACGAACACGGACACATCGGTATGGGGCTCATCACGCGCCTTTACGCGACCATGGAACTACTCGTACTACTACTATGCACCACTGATTTCCAACGGCAGCGCAGCACTTGTCCACACACGCACCACAGCCGGAACTGTACTGTTGCTCCAAACTCGCATCGAAGCGCTGCCTGATCCGCCAGCCAGCCCATCCGGAAAGGACCGCATCATTGCTGCCGCGGATACGCTGGCATCGGGCGAGCGAGCTCCCTTTTCCCGTCGCTGTTTCGTCCTTCCTCCAGCAAGAGTTATGGAGCCGAAATGATGCGGCCCGGGGCGCTTGGCCATCGATTCCTCTTTGGGAGATGATGGTATGGGCGGCGCACAGTCGACTGGAGCCCGGAGGCCCGTGTCGTGGACGCACGTTTTCATGTGCGGTGCGAGGTGCGATCGCGACGTGTGATCTCGGCGTACGTATGCGGCTGGATCGGTGTGGTTCCGGGAGAAAGCGCCAGCGTTGCTTTTTGCCACAGTTGATTTTGTTGGTGGCCGTATGGGTGAACCTGTGTGCCTTGCTTGTCCATTCGCGCGGTTTGTTTGGCCGGATAACAAATTACTCTTAGAATTTCGATTACAAGGGAGTGCTAACTGCTGAAGTTTTGGGCCTGAAAGAATTGGTATGTATGTCGGATTTGCGTCAACTCCACCGCATAGGGTCAAATTACAAGGGAGTGCTAACGCTGAAGCTTCGGTAATCAGAGAGCTGGGACAACTGCCAACAGAGCCGCCTTGTTTCATAGGGAGGAAAAGTCTGACTAGGTGATATTGATCAGTCGCCACGAACCAGCGCATTCGGCCCACGGGCTTACATAAAACCCTGCTATCACCACCCTCAATGCTGAAGAACAGCTTATGGGCCGAACGCATAGACGCCGAACAGGCAAAGTGAACAGATCGGGAGAAATAAACTGGTGTCACAGCAACTGTCTCAACCATCACTCGAAGTTTTAACCGTATATCAGTATATGTATCTGGTTCATTCATTCAGCCTACCTTTTATGGACCCTATTGCTACCATACATTTGTAACCGGTAATGTACATTACAATACATGACCACAGTTTGCATGCATCACAATTCCCAGCAAGAACTCTCTTGCATCAACCAAGGGAAGGATTGGTTGTGCCTTACAAGGGAACAATTCCAGCACGCACGATGATGAATTGTTGTTAAGAGTCAGGCCAGCAATTGTGAAACACTATCAGAAAGGATATGTCACATCCACAGCATACTCACGCCTCCTTCCTAGTTATCCTGTCAAACAGCAGAAAACAGTGGTTATGACTAGTTTAGATACGGTCCATTTCTGAACTAGCGAGGTAAGAGAAGTTTGCAGACCTGAAGCAGTAGATTCCCAGAGCATCCTTGATTTCATGAACCACCGAAACCGCAAGGTACAGGTAAAGACCCACTGTAATAACAAGAAAATGAGAGTGAGACTCTGAGATCCTACGTGCTGATAGCGACTGGATATGCAAGCAGAATGTGGGTATGTTTTCTTAGGTTCATGTGCTAACTCTGTGATGCATACAACTACCTCCAATTCAACATTCTTAGTCAGGTGCATGTGCTAAATCTGAGAAGGACAATGAAAATGAACCAAACATCTGCATGTGGGTCCGGGATCCTACCCAGCACAAGAGCTGACAAAAGAATGTTAAACAAAAAGACTGTCTACCGACCTTTAAGAAATATCAAAGACTAGACTAAACATTATCCACTATATTGGTACAAGTTGATCAGAATATAAAACCTGTGGGGTATGCGAAAAAACACTTTAAACCAATCCAATAGAATGCACAGAATATAATGCCTACAACCAGGTTCTGTAAATATGAAAGAAACACAACCTCAGCAACTAAAAATGCTCAAGTTATAAACAGCTCACCTGTGTAAGCGCAATACAAAATAAGGAACACAACCTCATCAACCAAAGGATTCCTGTCAATAAGATGGCATCATTTAGCACAGATATATAAAAGGCTGGACTTGAGATGTTAGAAATATCAGGTGAGCACATTAAAGAGCTTACCCATCATTGATCTTCGCAATGAGAGCATTTGCAAGAGCTAAAGGAAGAAACACCAGAGACTGGAACAAAGAGTTATTTGGTCAGCATAAAAGTTGCCTGCACTTTGCATACAAAGATAAGAAGACATGGCACCAATACATACCATGCACATTGCAGTTTTTAGACCTTTGGGCTCGTCACATAAATGAGCAAGTATCATTCTTCCCTGTTCAAGATATATAAAAGGGGGATAGTGGTTAGTATTATGCGTTAAGTTTATTCCTTTTTGAAAACCATAATTTACTTTAAAAACATCATACAGCAGAACAAACTACATCAGATAGAATCTCTGGTCTAGTCATAAGGTGCTTTGATTTCACTCATGAATGAATGAATTCCAAATCCAGGTGAACAGTAAGATAATATGGAACTATCAGGTACAAATCATTCAGAGGACGCTACAGCCTACAATACAAGGTAGTGGTCTGTGAGGTTGCTAATTGCTATATCTAATCAAACATTGCTTGAAAAGACTTTTCACTCTCTTCATGATATTTACCTCACTTTCGAACTTTAGGCAGACCAGAGTGAGGTTGTATTGTGTGCTAGGCCTCTCTTTGTTGGATTAGCAGTTTTAAATTTGGTTTACAGTTTAAAATTATTTGTTTTTTTTAGATTTGAAGTGTTTAGGCAGTTTGTGCTACGTTTGAGTTAGAGAACAAAAGAAATTAAATATCTAACATTGATCAGATACCAAACTCTCTTTCACTAAACAAGTCAGCTTTAAAGAATCCAAAAAACAGGGGGGAAAAATCAATGAACAAACTTACCACCAAATATCCAAAATTAAAGCCAGTTCCAAGTACAAGCAAATGTGGCTGGTTCCTCATAATATCCGAAGGAGAAAGAAGACACCTGCACAACAAATAAAAGGAATCTAAATGCATCATTCAAATTGCAAAAAAAAAAAAAAAAAAAAACTGTATCCTTGGTTGAGGTTTATAGCCTTACCAGATGGAAACTCCAAATAATAGCGCAATAAAAGGAAGGATCTGCAAGTCCAATATAAAATCAATAAAACAAACATTAAGGATGCATGGTACGTACTGTGAAAGTCTAATGGTCAATTATAGTATAGTGATTTGAATAGAACATTACATGCAACCTGACTGTCAACACATGGTGTTCAGACAGCTTTGGCATTTGTTGCGATCACATAACAGATAATCCCTGATATTGACAGTTCAAGTTCTTTAGAGGACTAAACGCTCTGGACGGAAACATTTGTCTTTCACCATTCGTCCATTCATAGTACAAATATACACAAATAGCATGTCCAAAGATTCCAACCGTTCCTTTATTAATTGCTTTGGGTTTAAAGTTTGAAATACACTGAAGCTTAAGGTTTCAAAAGCACTATAGCAAGCCCAAGATTGCCTGTAAAATTTCAAATGCTACATACAAGCAGTGCAAAAGCTTACCATTGCTAGTGCCAGTTCCATGCTTCCTTTTCGCGCCTCAACTACAGCACCAACATTTCTGATACTGAACAAATCAAAGAACCCTTTGTAAGCAAAGATAATTATGTAGTATAGCTATACTTATTCAGATCGCTGTTCTTCATATATGTTAAATGCCACAAGCATCACTTGCAAAGGTAGAGATTTGTCAAACAGGAAGAAACGATACTTGTAGTAGTACCGCAACATTTGTGAGTACTGGATTAATCATTTGTAACACAGTTACAATTTTCATTATTCCTTCCATTTCGTGGTAAATGTCAGAGAAGTCACTTGCAAACTAGTAATTCATGAAACTGAAACACTTGATTTACAACAAATACACAACAGCTTTGCATATTGAATGCAAAGGATAATAAACTAGTGAAAAATTAATCATTTGTAGCAAATAGATATGGTTGCTAAGCATTATCTGTCAATCTTGATACCTGGGAAGAAAAAGGAGAAAGAGGAACATAAACTTACTTGGATCTAACAGTAGGGACCACAGCAAATAAGATCATAAGAATCAGCACAATAACATAAAGGGGTGTTTCTGAAACGAATATAAAAGAAAAAAAGCTTCAGAAATAATTCCAGTAATAATTATGCTAGTGTTTGCATTATGCTGGCAAACAGATGCAGGGGGTTACAAACATAGACACCATGTTGCAGCAAAGAGTGCAGCAAATTATGTATCCATATGCTTGCAGTCGAGCAACAGAAAATGGTGAAGATGTCTGAATGTTGCTACATTACATACCAGGAAATGGAAGTGGAATCCAACTAATAAAGGGCAGTGATTTCCGAAAATCTTGTGCCCACCATTCAGCTCCTAGATTGAGAAAAAACATAAAATGTTTAATGTAAGTGTTACCCTAGAAAAATCAAGAATGTAATACAAATCAGGATACAAATTTAAATGCATATCAAGACTTGCTTGTTGGGGGCAATTACCAGTAAAAAATGTAAATAAATGGGATACGTAGATGAGCATCAGACCCTCCGTTGGTCCATTTATTTCAGGAAGAATGAGTGTATTTGTAAAGAAGCTGGTGGCACAAAAAGTGTAAGCCCCAATGAGAAACAGATAGACATTGGTAAGTCAATGGTTAGCAATTGCAATAAAAATAAACACTAATAACATCAGTCCAACAAAGCAGAAGCAAATATCAAATTATGCACTGAGCCAGTAAATGTCTTTTTGTGAATTAGTTTGCGGCTGCATTAATTGATCAAAGTAGAAGCAATAAAGAGCCAATATGTCAGATGTATAGAAAAAAAAAAGAACAACAAGTCAGATTATCATCAGTCCCTAAACCTCCCAGGTGGGCACCTAGTTGATATGCACCATCCTCTCACCTATCCTGCCTAATCAGTAAAACTCCCCACCCACCTATGGCGTTTGTTGAAAGACCCTGATCTGAGGTAATAAGAAAAGGAACACACACACCAAAATGCTTCCCAAGTATGGTGGAATATACCATGAGGGCAACATCGAATTAGAGACTTTTGATTGCAGTTTGGTATTTTACATTCCGCATCATATAATACAACGATATGCAAAAGATGTTCAGACACAGAAATCTTGACTGCAATAAGTATTCCTATCAAGTCTACATAAGAAAGACTAAGTTCAAATCAATTTATGGAACCATAAGAAAAATATAGTTACATTTTGCACGAATAAGAGCAAATATATAAAAAAGAGCAGACACCAACTGAGTTCGAAGGGTCTTACTGTTCCCATGTTGCAAGGTAAAATGGAACAGCAGCAACCATCCAGAAAAAGATTGTCAATCTTCCACACATCAAGGTGCTTCCTAGGGCCAAGGCTTCAAACTAACCACAAATCAGAGAAACATCTAATAGGCAAAAGGAGGGAGAAAAGGTGAAAGAGCTTCGAAAATCCTTACAGCACAGGCAAGAGCATCACATCCTGTCAAAAGGAAAATGATGAAATCAATGCGCTATGCTACTTGAGACAAAAAGACGATGGGGGGCTACTGCATACCATGATCAAAAAGTTCTCCCAGAGGACTTGATGAGCTAGTGCGCCTTGCTTGTTTACCATCAACAGCATCAAAAGTCTAGCAGGGAAACAATATTCTACTGTTAACACATGTGCCACATGGCAATGTAGTTTATCAAACTGTCAAGCTGATGAGAAATTTGATATTACAATTTCCAGATTATTTAGAGATCTTTCAAAATATGCTAAATACCACTGGGCAACAGTGCAGAGGAGAAATTAGAGTTTCTTTTTAATGTACATAAAGAAATTAGAATAACCTAGAGTTTGCCAAAAGATAAATCTCAAAACTTTTGTCGTTAATAAGAAACAATGGTAAGTACTTTGGATATTGGCAATAATGATACATGCAAATAACTATATGAATTTAATTAACCACTACAAACTAAGTCTTATGGTTTATATCAGACATCTTTGTAGCAAAACTTCTTTATCAGAAAAGGGACAACGTTAATGCTAACTGGTACACTGCCCAGAGTGATTTCCTATCATTCAGCAAAATCAAACGAGGATTTTTTCCTTTTTAGCAAAGACTGTGATAGTACGTTCTGGATCTGCAACTAAGATGTCTAAATCAAATATTCTCACAAAAGCTGACCTGGAAAGTAATATCTCAACCACTTGGGAAACAGCACCTATATCACTAATCAGCTATGCCATTCATCAGAAATCAACCACGTAAATTTTTAACATTAACAGTAAAGTAATCCCTTTGTATTTGCCTTGATTTATTCTGTCTCATAAGGAAGCATAAGATAGGAAAAGCAGAAAAGCACTACAGCACTATCAAATTCAACACTCTTGCTTAAGCGATATGTTGTTTTATTGTCATTCAGAATCAAGCGAAAACAAATTAATCAGGAGAAACATTTATTGTCCATTCAGTATCTCATGATTGGTTTCACAAACCTGGTATAAGAAGAGAAGTAATCCATGCGCAAGATGGACCCACCTAGGGGGAGCTGTGTCAAGGTGGGGCGAATATATCTGCAAAATTGATTTCCATATCCATCGCTATATAAGTAAGAATAAAGAGATTCAACACAACATGAAGCATGAAATGCATATAAAGATGTGCAGGTTAGGACCAATGGAAAAATTCAAGCAAGAAAGACACTTACATAGCCAAGTAGTGCTGATATGACTAGAAACGTAAATCCTGTAAGCGTAATCTGAAATGATGGAAACCATTATCATTCGCTGCCAGATGAGATGAATCCAAGGAAGAATTGGCAATTTCTTCGAAAATCTCTTACCATGTTTGGCCTATTTGTGGATCCATACATGCAGATGCAGAAAACACAAGTTAGACAGAATTTTGGTAGAAGGAAAAACAAGAGTGCAATGATATGTTCCCTATGATCATAAGTCTTCAATATGGGGCCCACAAGGACTTTGCTGAACAGGCCCAGACTGCCTAGTCGTACAACTAAATCATCCAGTCAACATTGCTCACATAGTCACATGTGGATGCAAGTCTACACTAGGAAGGTGCGTGGGCGGTATTCAAAGTTATAACATGACAGGCGAATTTTAAATTTTAACAGTTTCCTCTTGTTGCATATTCTTCAAAACATTGGTCATACAGCGGACTGATCAAATTAAATGCAATTAAGAAGTAAATATATGACTTGCGCTAGGAAGGTAAATGAGCACTCGCTAATCTCGCTTTATTTAGACCCATTGGTACGCCATCCATTGACTACAGACAAGAGTACGATCACTGGATGAGTCAGGGCAGAGACAGCAGGAAATTACATGTCCAATCCATAGAGTTCGATATCAACCACATGCTAATTTCTATCAATTCCTTACTGATTAAGTGGCTGCTTAAGTCCTGAAATGGCCCCTCCCACAAGCGATTTTGAGTGGAGAAGCATACGAAGCGTTCTCTGCATTCCAAATTCACAGGTTCCGCAACAAGAATAAAACATCTACTGCTACTCGGCGCACCGGACTAACGAAACACTTCAAAATGGGGGAATAGCAGCAACTGCTCGGCGAGGAACAGACCAGTAACCACGCAGCAGGAAGCTCTCATTGAACATCCACACAGGAACCAGAACCAGGAACCAGAAAAACAACACATCACCAAGGGTCGCAGGGAGCAAGGAGGGCTAGGTGGGCGATGGCACCCACGAGGTGGAGAAAGGGAGGAGGGACTCACGGCATCCAGAGCGGGAAGAGGGTGACGCATCGGCTCCAGAAGGGCTGGAGCACGTACTTGGCCACCACCGAGCGGTCCTCCCCGCTGTACTTGTACCGCTTCAGCGTCTCCACGCCATGAGGGCCGATGAACCCCATCGCAGCTCGTTCGGGCTGGCGGCCGGTGGACGGCGGAGCGGGGGCGCTCGAACGTGGAGCGGAGCGGGGGCGCTCGAACGTGGAGCGGACCGGAGGTGTGGAGAAGCTTCTGGAAGGGCCGAGAAAGGCGGCGGCAAGGGAGGCGCGACTGCGGCGGCGCTGGTGGGCGGCGGCGTGGGCGGCGGCGAGACTGGCTAGGCGAGATCGCGAGGAAGCCCAAAGGTGGGGAACGGGATCCTGCCGAAGACGTGGTATATTCGTCACGACGCGTCCGTGTGGACGTGGGCCCCGTGCATTTTGTGTACGAGACTCGAGAACCTTGCTGGGTTCGACGTGTGGCCGCCACCTGTCCGGTCTTTCAAACTTCAGCAGTCGCGGTGGCACCTTCCGTGGCGAGAAGGTTGATTACGAGTTTGAATTCAGAATATCTGTGGCGACACCGTTTACGGTGAATGGTGATACTGATCATCGTGTAATAACAACATATTTATTCGTTTTCTTTGGGCTCCAGCTCCACTTAAAACTTTTGTTTTTTTTCTTCCCTCAAGTGAGGTTGTATCATTTATGAAATCTTTTTGGCAAAATGGCTTCAGGTATGCGGAGTTTTTTATAGAGCTCCACCTCCACTTTAAAACAGTTTCTTCTTTTTTTCTCGGATGGAGGTGAAGCACTCACTAAAGCTTTTTGCAAAATGGCTTCAAGTCGGGCTTTCGTTGAGGAGTGTGAGAAACTACTATTTTTGCTTTTTGACTCCGAGTTTATTTGCAAAACAGCTTCTCTAGGTTTTGAGGATGAATCATTTGTTATTTGCACCATTTTAGGGCTCACCCTAAAGCCGGAGCCGATATGATAACAATAATGTATTCGATGAATATTGATTTTTGTTCAAAGTGAATCATAAAATTACCTTTGCTATCACATTGTTATAAGACATTTTGGAGGAATTGTTCTGTTTCCCTACTACTTATGCTAATAGCTTTGACACACACACACTGGCGGAGCCAGTAAAGGGCCAGCCGGGGCCCTGCCCCCCCTTGGCCTGGGAAAAATTCTTAAGAGGAAGTTGTCACGCACACACATCAGTTAGTTTGCTGCTTCGATCTGCTTAAAACTACCGGCCACTGAACAAGTAGACTATTTCTATCGGACATTTGCTGCTTCGCTTTGCTTCAAAAATCATGACTTTGCCTAATTGGCCCCTGCTACAATTCGCGTCTGGCTCCGCCACTGACACACACACACACACACAGAGTGAGTGAGAGAGAGAGAGAGAGAGAGAGAGAGAGAGACGGTTCTTTTGGTTCATTCTGGCTCAGTCCCAACCCTCATTGATCGTTCCTAATTTTGAAATCAGGGACAGCCTCATATCTGAGACATGGCTATAGATTGATATAAAAGAGTTGAAAATATTGTTTATCATAGTGTTCGGTCTCAAGTTTTGTTGGCCAGTCTAGTTCCGGTGTTATTAGTTCGTTTTGTATACCGGTATCCTTTTTTGTTTTGGTTAAAGAATACAATCCTTTGGAAATTTAAGATATCACACATGCTTTCGTCTTGCCAATCTCGAAACTCC